>CM024802.1:6626020-7215921 GCA_014281875.1 Nibea albiflora
AGTAAAAGGTGTCGTATAGACCTTTTTCACAGCAGCCACTATGACATAGTAGGTAAACGCAGCTGTTACCAATGATACTAATTAAGGTTCAGTTCCATCCAGGTTAAGTCAGTGTTGCATGGAGACCACTGACAAGTCTTCTGTGACAGCACCAACCTGTCAATCATAGTAGCCATGCAGTTAATTCTACATAACTTAATATAATGTGAACAGGTGAGTTGTATATAAAGTCACCCTCAGTACAGTTGTCATGAATGAGGAAATTAGCTATAGAGACCAAAACTGTTGGACCAGGCTGTAGACATGTTTATTTCTGCTGTTTTGTAGCCAGCTAAGTGGATGCTCAAGGAACTACAGTATTTGGCACTGGCTTCATTTCCAAATGATGAATGGCTCTGGTGCACTAAATGGAATGGTACCTTAATTAGTATCATTAGATACTGCTGCGGTGAAAATAGACAGTGGTGCCTTTATTTACCTCAAGTGCAGACATGCCTTCACTTTAAACAGGCTTCATCTGTCTGAATATATCAATGTATCAACTCATGTTTTAGAAGAAGAATCCATGTCTTCCATGTCTACTTATTGTCCTGATGAATTAATAATTCCATCAGCACAACAGAGTCATACAAAATACAGCAAATTGACTAATTATTTTCATTCACTATCATTTTGTCAAATCTTTGGTTGCTGTTAAACTCTATCAATGAAACTTCTGCAGAGAGCTTTCAAAATGAAAGCCAGCCACCAACTCAAAGGGAGTCATTTCTTCTCTTCTTTGTAATGTTCAGGTTTTATTGATGGAAGTGCCAAAAAACAATTTCAATGTGGAAATAATTAGTGAATAGTCTGTACTGATGGAATTAGTGCTGTGGAAATGTACACATTTCCTGAAATGCTGATTTTACTGTGCGAGTCATTAGAGTACAGATAATTGCTCTGCTTTTATTTGCAACCAATCTTTAGTGCCGCCCTCCTCTGAGACCCTGCCATTATCTGAATCGCGCCATTTATTTGAGAATTTGGTTGATTTATGAGAAGAGTGGACAGTCGTTTGATTCTGTCATTCAAGATTCCTCTTTAGAACACAGAGATGAAATAATAAAATAACTGTGCATGGATTGAGACATGAGGACAGAGCATCAATAGTTTTTCATATTTCTGCTATAAATGTCTGTGACCGATCATATTTTCCAGCTCTACAAATAATAGGACTCATTATTAAGACTTTTTCCAGACTCTCCAGGCTACAACACACTGATCTTGGACAATGACTAACTAGAGAGACTCAGGGGACTAACTTCATGTGAAACTTGAAGATACTTACTGCTCCAAGAGGGTTGCCAGGTTTCTGGATGATGACCAGAGATGCTCAGACAAATCTTCTTCCCAACTTCGAATCTTCCATTCGGCTAGAAGGAAAGGCAATAAAAGGAGGCAGAGGGTGGAGACATGAATAAAACATACATTCTCAAAAGTTATGGCATGCAGACAGAAAGACTGAAAGTTTGAAACAGTTGAGAGTGTTGAATGAAGAATTGCAGGCTGCTCTTCAGCAGAGTTTTCGAACAATGAATGCAAACTAAAGAAGAAATATTAGAAAAAAGACAAAGAGTAGCCAGACACAATGAAAAGGTGGTGTCTGTCACAACAAGGACTCTGTCTTTATCAGTCTGTCATTAGTGCAGGTGTCATACAGCTGTCTGGATATAATAAAGCAGTCTCATATTCTCACAAAACCAGAGCAATTCCCTCTGACAGTGTGTTGACAGACGGGGCTTTGATCCAACAACTGTCACTTGGTGTGTTGCAACCAGAAATGGCTGAGGGTTAAATGACACGCTGTCCGTTTTCCACTCTTTGATCATCTGATTTGACATCTTCCCGTTCCGCTTCAGCTGGGGGAATAATTGGATGGGATTGTGACGCGGAACTCATCTGCGTCTTACCGTGAGGAGGATGATGCTGGGGGGCTTCATGGGGTACTCTGGGGGAAGTACGATCCTGCCATGGTAAACCCCGCCATCGAAATCAGAATCTGGGGGGCCGCGTACGGAGAAGTGCCACTCAAAGAGATTATCCTGCAGAAAGAGAGAGCGAGGTCACACTGAGCACATACTACACACAGGTTGAGGATGAAGTCCAGCACTGACGGTCACATTTCCTGTGAAGCAGTTTCTAATTAATAAAGAAATGTAATGTGTAAAATGAAACATTCCTAACCTCTAAGCTGTTTTGGCTCAGGTCTCTCTCTCTTTATGTTCAGCCATTTGGCATGACATCCACTACATGTCTTGGTATATCATCAATCAGTGTGGAGGATTTGTTCTATCCGCCCCCTAAATTCACTCTGTTCCTCGTTTCTGTCAAGCTTTTACTGCCTCAAACACATTTTTCAGTAGCCATGGATACTAAGGCCACATCATAGAGGAGGCTGTCTGTCTTTTTAAATAGATCATGCCCGAATATTTTAGATTCTGTAGCTCCTGTCCAAATCTACTTTCCCTGCCACGGTTAAATGAAGAAATAAGAATTGTAAAAAAGACAATGTAGGGAGGCTGAGCAGAAATTGAAGAAGGAAAACAGTGTCTCCCTCGCTTCTCTAAAAAATCTTTTCTGTCTGCAATCAAAGAAGCAAGGAGCTAATATTTTTTTAAGAATGATCGATAAACATCTCAGATTCCTCTGTAAAAACCACAAATCATTTCTTCATTACCTTCATGAGTGGAGATCTAAAAGTACATTCATACCGAATTCAGAACGCTTGATGTTGACACCTGCACACCTTTCACAAATACACACACACGCGCACGCAGGCACACTTCTTAAAAGCTGTGTTTCAGACAGTTTCTCTGGATATTTGAGCCTTTATTAACAGCTCTGTCTTCTGACATTTTCCCCTCAGATTTTAAACATGCCACCGTCCACCCCCTCATACAGAAGCCCTGATGGGATCCCACTGCCATCTTTGTCCAAAACTTTAGACAAAAAATATCTCCATTCAATTTAATTCATTAATGAAGATCAACAGTTACATTTCACATCTCCACAAAGCAGTGAGAGTGCTCTATGGTGAAGGTCACCAGTGACTCACTGCTTGTAGCCGACACAGGCATGTATTCCATTGTGGACCACAATCAGCCATCTGAAAAACTATGCTGGGATTAGTGATGTGGCTCAGGATTGGTTCATCTCTGAGGACATTCTATACGATGCTTCTATTTTGCAGGATCAATTCTGAGTCTCTCTTTTATTTTTTTTTAAAGATTTTTTTTTTGGCCTTTTCAATTTTCGATAGAGACAGCAGAAGAGTGAGAGGACTGCGGGGAGAGAGAGATAGGGAATGACATGCGGGAAGAAGTCACGGGTCAACCCTAGGCTGCCACGGCAAGGACTGAGCCGTCGTATATGGGGTGGCAATTCTACCAACTGAGCTACCGACATGCCAAGTCTCTCTTTTATTTACTGTATACAGTACATACCTTAAAAAATCTACACACACAATACCCCATTATGACAACATGAAAGGTTTTCTTAAAAGTTTGCAAATTTAAATATAATGTACAAGTATTCACAGCCTTTGCTCAATACTTTGTTATGGCACCTTTGGCAGTAATTACAGCCTCAAGTCTTTTGGAATATGTAGCCACAAGTTTGGCACACCTATGTTTGGCCAGTCAATTCCTCTTTATAGAACCTCTTGAGCTCCATCAGGTTGGATGGGGAGCGTTGGTGCACAGCCATTTTCAGATCCCTCCAGAGATGTTCAAAGGGATTCTGGGCTCTAGCTGGGCCACTCTAGGACACTCACAGAGTTGTCCTGAAGCCACTCCTTTGATATCTTGGCTGTGTGTTTAGGGTTGTTGTCCTGTTCAAAGATGAACCGTCGGCCCAGTCTGAGGTCAAGAGCTCTCTGGAGCAGGTTTTCTTCCAAGATGTCTCTGTACATTGTTGCATTCATCTTTCCCTCAATCCCGACTAGTCTCCCAGTTCCTGCTGCTGAAAAACATCCCCTCTGCATGATGCTGCCACCACCATGCTTCACTGTAGGGATGGTATTGGCGAGGTGATGAGCGGTGCGTGGTTGCCTCCAAACATAATGCTTGGAAACAGGATGCACCTGAGCTCAATTTTGAGCTTGATCGCAATGGCTGTGAATATTTATGTACAAGTGATTTTTTTGTTTTTTATTTTTAATTCATTTGCAAAAATCTCAAACAACCCTTTTTTAAGTTGCCATTTTGGGGTATCCTATGTGGAATTTGGAAAAAAATAAACTGAATCCATTTTGGAATAAGGTTGTAACATAGCAAAATGTGGAAAACGCGAAGCGCTGTGAATACTTTCCATATGCACTGTACGTGCTATTGCCTGCGTAGACATACAGTCATATCTACCTTTATTGCTACATGACAACTGTCCTGTTAAAACATGGTACCACTCATGTGACTTCTCAACTGAGCGTACACACACACGCACACCTAAATTCACATAGAGCATGTGGGGGTGGGACTGTCGTGCATTTTCCTCCATTATCATGCTCACATTGTACTGAAGTTATTGGTGGTTAGTGGTCAGAAAATGCTGGAGTGCAGGAATGACAGGCAGCAACTCTTGTTCCATGACTGGCTGACAGGATGTCATCTTTGCCCCAATTTAAAAGTTTTAGTCCTAACATTTCATCACGGTGGCCTGCTTTGGGTGTCTACCAGCTGAAGAGTGTTTGAGATGATACAACGATGGGAAAGAGGAACATTCTTGAAAAGAACTTAACACAGTAACTTGACTAGCTGTGTATGTGTGAAGTCTTTAAAATTGCTCGAATTTGACTGTTTCCCAAGGATTAAGGTGAGGTAACTGTGGAGGAAAGTCAATGACAGTCAGGACTTCTTGGTTTAAGTAGTTCTTGCAAATCCTGGAGGTGCTTGGGCTCATTATCCTGCTGCAGAACGTATCATTCTCTGGGTGTAACATGTCTCTGAAGACTGGGGTGCAACTTCTCCATGGTCAGGGTGGAGTCAATTCAATGCAGGTGTTCAACTTCAGAAACAGAAAAAACACCCCTAGACTTATATATTCCCTCAGACCACCATGTTTCACTGTGGGTTTGATACCCTGCAGCGTCATTATCTCCTCCTGTCTCCTTCCATACACCCTTCTGTTACTGCCAGAAAACTCAAACTTGGATTCATCATTATATAAAACTTTTTTTTCAGTCATCCACTCCTGGTGTTTCTTAGTCCACCCCTAGTGTTAGGCCTTGTTTCCCTCTTGCAAAGTGGTTTAGAAACTGCTTCTTATTCATTCAGTCCACTGTTGTGTTCTTTATTTAGCAGATTCTGAATGGATGTCTGGATGTAGTGATTTTCTGATGCTTTGGATTTTTTTATTCTTTTTAGAGCTCCATGCACTCTAGAAATCTTAAGTCTAGTCTTGATTTGATACTGACTTCTATTTATTTTTATTCTTCCATCTTACATCAGGTTTTCTGATCAGCACTACACATGTGCAAATCTGATGAGGACAGACAAAAAAGAATGCAGATGGCTCACCCTTTTACATCAGCCCTTAGCTCCTGAAAAAATATTTAAACTTGCCCAATCATATTGGGGTAAACTGCCAAACTGCTGGGATATGCTGTTTTTTCACTACAGTAAGAAAGAATCCATACAATGACAGCCCTACGGCAGGTACAGTGCAACCTGATTTTTATTTTGTGCGGTTATCATGTTCCTTCATATTATCATTGACAGAAATTGGAGAAAACGACAGTATCAAAATAAGACAGCAGTTGTATGAAACTAGTAATGGAGTTATTGGGGTCAAATATTGTAATACAAACACTGGCACTCCACATGTACCCCAGCACAGTAGTGTCCTGTGGTGAACTTACTTCCAGTGGCTGGGCGTGGTAGTGCTCTGTGGGATCCCTCAGTTCAGCAGCCTCTTTCATCAGCCTCTTTACCGCTGGTTATTCAAAAGAAACACAGACACACACACACACAAAAAACAAGATTAATGCATGCAGGGTCAAACAATTCACATCTTTTTCATGATCTTTACAGCTTACACCCTCAGTGTGCAGCAGTCCACCACCTTGTGTGTAAAGCCCTACAATTCAGTTTTCAAATGCAGCACTTTTACAGGCTGACATTTCTGATTCATAGATGCAGAGGGCTGCAAATCTGCTGCTCCCGAGTAACACGACGTTAACACGAACCGACAGATGAGAAGAGCAAGCAGAGGGACTGGGCTCCACGTAATGACGGCGCACAAAGTCTCTGCTAAAATTCACGCTCACAGTCACACTCATTCAGACAGCTCGGGTAAAAAAAGCTGAAGCAACAATGAAGCTCCTTGTACTATCCAAAAATCTGGGATTAAAACAAACTCTTCTGTTTCTTCGCATATATTCAACAAGACACTTCCATGTCACATCGGCTCCCACTAAGCCCTTGGTGCGTGGACTGGCATACTGCATGATTAAATCACAAGTCTTTGATTAAGAAACAGATTTTAACACTTGAGAAGCAGAAGACTGGGTACATATTTAGTTACAGGGGACAGCCAAGCTGTCAGAAGATTGTATCCCTGTTCATTCAGCAGAGTGTACTTCTCTACAGCACTAATTCCATCAGTACAGCAACAGAATCATGTCATACTTACCACTTGGCTGCTTGCAGTTTCTCTTTTTAAAAGCAATTCTCATTTCACTTAGTAATTAATCACAGTCCACTATACTTTGCTGTTAAGCTGCTGTCACATTAAAAGCTTTCCAGCGTCTCAAAGGCCATAATACCTCCGTTTCCGATAGGCTTTTAATGTGAGATGCCAGTGTTTCCACCACAAATGGTCTTCCATATAGGTAAAGGTGAGAACGCTATAAATGGAAGTTGTCATGTCCATGTAGAATAAAAGAAGTGGAAATGAGACAGCTCTGTGACGTTTTTTTCCCAACTCTTTGTGAAGATATTTGTTACCCTGGCTGCGTGTGCCTCTTTCAGCTTTTTAATGTTTTAATGCGTTGGCTTAACTTTGAACAAAAAAATCAAAGTAGAAACAACTGGAACTTTTTATGACATGACGTCACGCTGTGGTTGTTGTTATGCTGATGAAATTAGTGGTCCAGAATTGTACTTTTTACTGATCTTACCCTGCTCATCATCATAGTATACTGAGTCAATCAACATGATTAGTTGATTAACTCAATAGTTGATCAACTGGAAAGCTATCAAGCTCCTCTTCAACAAACTACCATTTTGGGTTCTGGAATTGGTCGAGCCTGCTGTTGTGGTTGTGCTTGACATCCACTACACTATTATCATGATTACCATTATTATTACCTTTAGTCATATCTTATATCATGCATACGGTTAAAAGGTTAAAGCTTTGGGAAGTTTTTCCTCACCACTGTTGCCGAGTGCTTCTTCATGGTGGAATTGTTGGTCTCTGTAACTAATATTATAAACAATATGGTCTAGACCTGATCTGCATAGAAAGTCTCAAATTCTAAATGAATGAAAATGCCAAATATAACAAGCTCCAGCATCTCAAATGTATTTGTCCAGTTTTCTTTTAGGATAAAAAAAAATAACTAAATAATAATTCAGTTGATAAAGATGGCGACTGTCAGATCAATCCAGCACTCTGCAGAAAGAAAGACAAGATGATGTCAGAGTTCAACCCGCTGTGGCCAAGCTGAAAGATTGCTTATTAAAGCAAAATTAATAAAAGATTAGCAGATGGCAGCGGTAGTTGTGATTCTGCTGTATGCTACAAACAGCTGAAGTCAGGTTCCAGGCAGAAAGAGAGTAAACAAGTTATTTTTCCATTTGTGTATGAGGGGTCAATCTCTACCAACGGCACCATTTGGGGAATTTATGTGCAGACGCAACATGCTCTTAGAATGAGGCAGCAGGGAAACATCTGCTGGCATTAACCCACGTGTCATGACCCAGCCTGCAACACACTCAGGCCTGCTGGGTTAATCTGAATATAAACAACCTCATCACTCTTAAAAGGATGGTTACACAAGTCCAGCTGTTGTTACTCACTGTCCTGGCAGCAAAGACACAGAGATGCTCCTTGATGTAATTCTGACCACCGGGCTGCAGCTACACCAGTCCATGAGGTGGGTTCTCACAGTGAGCCCACATTAGTCATTAGTCCATCCAGGGCAAAGCCTGGGGCTAAATATCCCATCGTGCTCAAGGTCACAAGGTCATGAGTCACAACAATAGGTGCTGATGTCACAGTCTCAGCCTCATGTTTACAATGTGCTCATCGCAAGTTCAAAGGTGCTGTTGAGCTATCGGACAGCAAGGTCAAGTTGCTTGCTTTTGCTCTCTTAATGGGGCTGCTACTCGAGCTCCAGCTATCAGCTACCAGCCCGCTGTGAGAGGAAACAGGATGGGGCTGAAAATTGGAAAGTAATTGTGAAAAGGAAAGCGGAACTAAGAGGTATTCATGGAGGCAAAATTGGTTTGGAATCCAATCGAGCGCAGACTGCTAGGGTGTTGAGCTGGAAATGGAGACTGTGAAATGAACATAGAAGAAGCGGACGAAGGGCAGCGGTGGAGATGGGTGGGAGGGCAAATAACAGGGCTGATGGCGAGGCGAGCTGAGAGGATGTGCAGGCTGCAAGGGGGCAGTGAAGCAGTGGAGCAGAGAGATAGTCTGACACAACGCAGCTATCGGGGCACGTGTTCTGTCAGATTCTGCCCGAGGACAGACACTCTTCAGTGAAGATGTGAACAAACCACAGTAATCCCACATTGGACACACAAGGAGACTGGGGGAGGAGTACGTGGGTCTGTGGCTTCCACCGCCTCCGCTTTACACAATAGTGCAGGGGTCACTGAGTTCTTGCAGTCTCACTCGAGCCTAAAATTAGACAAGGGGCATATGAGAAGCTGATTCATTCACAAATGAAGAAATACACCATCCATGCACCAGCCTACTGAAGCATCCTGTCCCAGCACTGATCAGAATACACGTCATGTTCTGGCAGTTCTGCACAAGCAAAAACCTTTCAGACTGTATCCCAGGATGATGAACCTCACAAATGTTTCCCAGGTTTTAGAAGAGGAAAGGAGCCAGGATTGCTGCCTTCTGTCTTTACTGCTCAACTCCACCAGCCAGCATCCACCAGCTGACATATGTCCATTTCCCTCAAAGACAACTCCAAAAACAGAAGAGTCCTGAGCTGAGCGACATCTCCATCAGAATGATGAAATAATCTGCTTAGGGGGTGTTACTGCCTGGGAATGATGGCACGTGCCTTTTATGTTGTGAGTTTGATTCCAGCTTCTGGTATCATCTCTGCTCTCTCCACACATATGTATGCATACATTATTCCACCTCCATCGATGACAATCTGTTGGCTTTTCTGGAAATGTCAGGCTTCAGCAGAATCCCAAATTATGACAAAGCTGTTTTCCCATGTGGCGACGCACACGAGAGCCAACAAATTAAATAACAGACAGGAAGCTTAACCGTGCAGTGATCTGTGAACAGCTCAACATTCAGCTGCAGCGTTTCACAGTGTGAGCTCCATCCGTCACGAGCGGAAACAAAACGTCAAATTCATGAGTGCTGAGCCAGTTGTAGGTGGAGCAGCCTACGTGTTAAAAAGACCAACTGACAACCAGAACTGGAAGGTCACAAATGTGACTTCTGGAAGTGTGATCAGCCTGTCCAGCCCTTGGCAGGACTGTAATCATAAAGTATGTTCGGGCTGGGTGGTACTGACAGAAAAAAGGTTTATTGAATACCTAAATATCAATGACAATATTTAGATGACGACTACTGGCTTCTTCAGGCTAGGTCTGAGGTTCAACAGTATTTTATTGAATCCAAATTGAGTATCAGTTATGCTGATCCAACCCACATTATTTCAGCTCTTTTACTGACTCCAATAAGGTTTCACATTCTACGTTCCTGTAGGACTTGAGTTATAACTTTGCCTGGTCCAGACCTTCAAATCCTTGCCTCGACTGGGTTTCTTAATCACCTGTTGCTGGCTGAAATGTCTGGCTGACTGGAGTTTTTAGCAGCAGCGTAATCAATGTTCACAACCTGAAAAAGATATTAGCAGCTGAGTGGATCAGACACATTGAATTAAAATGTGTATTCTACCAACTCTGCAGGTCTAATGTTCCATGTGCTAGTTGCAGTTACAAATACTAGCAGTTTACCATTACTGACATACTGAGAATCTTAGAATACTGGTACGATATGCACTGAAGTTTAAATGGGAGATTCTCCTGAAACTGGCATCTTTTATACAAGTCACCACTCTGTTGGTGTTTAACTACAGAACACGCAGCCCACTAACAAGTGTTGATAGAGTGTGATGTTTCTTTTGCTGTAAGCTAAAAAAAATAACAGGCATGCTACCTGAAAGTTTACATGGTTGATTTGCTAACAAAAAAAAATCTGACCAAACAGGCAGAGTAACTTTGATGCTAGTCAACTAGAATAGTTTAATAAGCGTATTACCATCCTGTTTTAGGGGCCAGAGAACATATGATTAGGGTGTCAACATATCCACTACTCCTCCTGATATCTAATGTGATATCTCAATGAAATAATATATTGAGGCACGCACACACAGAAGCCAAATCAGAGAGCCACAGACACTCTGCAGTCTAATGGAAGGTCTCTGAATGCTCACGTTTTTTGAAACTTAGTATAATGAGTGAAATAACAATAAAACAGAAAGTCTCACTGAACTAAAGAAAGTTTCATTTCTTTTATTATCTAACTCTGACTCTATTCTGTGTGAAGTGGTTTCTCATGCTAAAAGAAAAATGACAGACAAAAGCAATGGAATTCCTCTGAAGGTGGAAAAAGAAAGGAGACTTTAATGCCGGTCACAAACACCAGTAGCATCCTTAAGAGTTCCTACTACACCAAAAGTACAAGCAGCTGGTAGCTGGGAGTCAACCAAAGTGTCCTAAAGATGTTGGTGAGACCACAGAATTGTTATGCCAGAGAGCAGAAGAGAGCAGCGCTCTGAAAAGAAATAAAGAGAAATATTTTTGACAGCAATTAGGATGAAAAGAGGAGAGGGGGAGCGAGCCGGAGGAAAGGTGACGTGAGGTATCTCTTCAAGTGAGTTTTCAACCTGCGATGGAAGCTGCAGAGCATGTGTGTGCGACTGAAGAGGAAAGTGTCATTCCACCATTTTGGACCCAAGAGGGAAACTTTGAAAATGCTGATTGATATGCTGCTGTTATGGCTGTTGTGCCTGTGCTGTCAATGCAGAGAAGACTGGAGGACATGTGTTGCATTGCTGAGAGTGTGAGGAGGAAAATGAAAGCTACAGAGGTCTAATCACTCTGTGTGCGTGTGTGTGTGCGTGTGTGTGCGCGCGTGTTTTTGTCTTTTGTTGCATTTCTTTTATTATTGGCTTCTTACATGTTTTCCATTTCATAATTCAAGAGTTTATTCATGAAGTTTAATCTTCACCTGCTTTAACAGATTCAGAGTCTTTGCTGGTTGCTGGTGCAACAGTTTGTGGTATTATGGATGCTAAACTAGACCAGATCACTCTATGGATCTTTCTTCAGAACAACACCACCTAAATTTAGTGAAGGGCTTTATCTGTACGAGTGCAGTTAATATGTAATTATGTGTGTGTGTGCTGAGAGTCTGGCACAGAATCAGCATTTTATAGAGCTTTGTAAATCACAGCAACATTTCAGAGTTGGAAAATTAACTCTGCCTAATGTTAATGAACTAACTCTGCCTACTTAATGTTTGATTTTCTATAATTAAAACATAACTTCTGTCTAAATGAAAAGAAACAGACTTAACAACACTCATTACCACTCAGTCACAGAGAAGACAACTTCTAAATGACTTAGCTACTTTTCTATAGAACAAGACTAAAGGTTATACTTAATGGTTAAATCAACATGCTAACATGCTCACAGTGACAATACTAGAATGCAGAGTGATCAGGCTGGTGTGATATTTACCATGTTCCCCAATTTAGTTTAGGGTGCTAGCATGCCAACACTTGCATATAGACCAGCAGCCATCTTGATGTGAAATAGTAGTGTAAACACAGGTGTTACCAATGATAGTAGTTAAGGTTCAGTTCCATTCAGCTCAAACAGAGTCAGGGTGCTGCTGTGGGGCATGATGGCTCACTGGAAAGGCTCTGCTGCACTAAATCTGACTGAACTTGAATTAGTCTCATTGGTAACACCTGTGGACCCTACTATTAAAATGGCTGCTGTGAAAAGGGTCTATCAACAAAGTACAGCAGCAGCTGATGGGACTGTCATTGTTTTTCAGGTATTTGGTCATAAACCAAAGCATTAGACAAACTAAAGACCTGATGATGGTGTGAGATGAAAAGTCAGAGAATCAGTTAATTTATGACTGAACCCAATGTGTCAATAAAAACCCAAAAGTCAAGCTCACCGTGTGAGTGGATAACCAAAATAATACATTTTTATCCTCTTGGGAGCTTGCATATGTGAATTAAATTTTATGGCAATCCGTAAAATAGCTAGAATAGTAACAGAGAGTAATAGAGCTTTTCACTCAGAACCACAAACATAAGTCAACCTCCTGGTGCAATAGAGGAATAGACCGGGGAACACCAAATTCAGTGAGACTCAGCATCTTGCCACAGATTGCCATTCCTACAGCCACAGGTGGACTTGCTGTGGGTGTTACACAGTCTTTGAGTACACACCGATTACACACCAACTGCATTACTTACCCAACTCAGACTTTTAAAAATAAAAAAGCACATTTAGTTAATTTTCATATATCAGCTCCAACATCCATCAAATTTAAATATTCCAATTTGTGAAATAGTTGGATGACAGACATGACAATTATAAACTGGAAGTGTGCTCTGTGAAGCAGCAGCAGAGTCAAAGTTTTTACTCAGAGTCTCAGAGATTTTACTTATCACATGACGAGAGTAAGGAGAGTGGAATGACGTGACGATGGCAGAGATTTTGGTGTTAAAGCAAAAAGAAAAAGCACTTATTTGGCAAAATGTTGGATTTTAATCCTAGTGCTAAAGGGGAACTGACTGATAACTTTAATGGGACAACCTGTAAGCTTGGTGAAGGTGGTAGCATCTGGAGGCAACACCTCTAATCTACACATACACCTTTAAGTGCACCACAAGGGTGAGACTGTAGCTAAAGCCCGAGCGGAGAGGCCAGACACACAGTCATGGGCCTGTGTTAGCTAGCTCCGTGTCACCTATGATCAGAGGGGATTACCACTAACCGAACGCCTGAGGGAAGCCCTGCACTCTGATGGAGTTCTTGGTCTTCTTCATCACAGAGTCACACAGAGTCAGAGTCACTATATTTGATATTTTCCCAGCAGCAGTACACTTACACAGTGCAGTGTGTCTTTTTCTACAAGTTCTAAAATCTCAAATCAGCTAAAATCTCCATCTCCTACAGGTTGTTAAAACACTGATAATTCGTACGATTAAACTGCTGCCCTGTGATTTGAAAGTCACACACTTTCAAACGATGCATCGTTCAGCCTTATCTGTGTTTTTCTGTTAGTTCCAGGCCTGTGTGGGAAGCCTGGGGAATCGAGTTGCCATGCAGTGAATGATTTCCAGTTACCATGCATTTATGTGTATGTAGTGTTTACACTAAGTTCAGCTTCAGAGTATGGTACATGGCTATTGCCCAGAGCGACAACAAGGCCGATGTGTGGCTTAAGTTGTCCTGACAGCACAGGGAGTAGTGGTCCCCGTCAACAACTACCCAGCAGGCCTTGGCACACGCCAGCAGCACTCGGTCTTGCTCCCACAGCGGCGGCAGCAGCAGCAAATGAGGCATTTAGCTCTACATTCTGGCTGTGTGGAGGAGGGCTGACTGTGTGAGCAGATAAAACTATCAGGACCATGTGCCATGCCACGGTTATTGTCTCCACATACACATATGCTGTTTATGTGATGACTTGTCCGAACACTGAAGAACTTTTTGTCTCCGTTCTAGAAAATACTGGTGACATGGGTCACAGAGACAAACAGAGACAATTTTATGTGCATGTGTGTGTCTGTGAGAGGGGGCAGGCTCCAGCTAAAAGCTATTAAGGTTAAAACATCTTCTCTATCTTCCTGGCCACCAGTTAGTCATGATTCTCCACTTGGGGAATCCATCAGTAGCCCGCAGAGAGGTATCAGAGCACTCAGAGGTATGATAGGCTATCAGGGCCGAACAGGCACTTCAGAATGAGGGATGAGCCATTTGGGGGAGTCAGCTCAGTGCCTCATCCACCAGTATCTTTTGGGATGGCGGGTGGCAGGACTAGCTTTGATGGCATGGCCAGTAGCAGCTCTGCGGGTCACGGACTATATATCCTGGTGTCTAGACCAAATCTCAGAGCACTCCTGTGTCAAGTTCTTTGCACGTGCCTGTATATCCAGCCAGTCATCATCAAAACTTAAAAGGCCCTGTCAGTCACGGTCATTATATGATATGAATAACGGCATTTTAGAAATGGTTCATCTTTAACATAACATGAATAAAATTAGAAGTGTCTGGTCCAGGTTTGTCCCATGGAGGCGAAAATGACAGATCACATTATCGATCAAAGCATCAGGATGTACTTCAATCAAGGTCTAACACAGGCAGAAACTGCATTGTGCCTTACTGTTAGAGATGACAGATTAGTCCTCATTATTTAAGGAGAAGACTAGCCCGGTTACAACTTCACAGGCGACGGTTAAGTGATCCTGTTCACGTCATTAGCAACCAGATAAGAGGAGTCCATATGCCATAAACAATTTTGTTTTTTCAGCTGATGGCTTCATTTCTAAATCATGTTACACCCATGCATAACAAGGAGTTCAGCACTTTACCAAAGCATCTCTTTTTTAATGTCCTGCCCCATGCTGGCTGTGACTGGTCAGTTCCCACATAGTGGCAATGACGAGTGCAATTTTATGAAAAGTTGACCATGTTTGAACAAAAGGCTCCTGATGTAGCTAAAGAGTCAGCTAGATAAACACACACACATACATCCCTGTTGTCTTCTGTCTGAACTGGTATGACTGGGCTGCACTCTCTGCTGTCAGTGCAGTTCAGGTTCACTGAGCTCAGATGATTGACAGGTAAGGACACAAAATGAATGATTTGTTATTTTCTGGTTCAGCCCCACAAGATTCTCTTTTCTTTTTTCTCTCTTTTTTAACTTTGCAGCACTATTTTTAAGTTTTTGTTTGCCCATCTCACTCCACTCCACTATTTAAGTTTGAAATCTATACAACAGACATGGGAACGGTTCCAGTCCAGAGAGAGGCTGACAGATATCATACCCAAGCCTGTTTGGCCAGCAGCCCACATGCCTGGGCTAGTCAGCCACTCAGCACTTGATTATTTGTAATTAGGCAGGGGCTGGGGTCATTTCAAAATATCTATATTACTGCTCCAGCCCCAACTGACAAGCGGTCGACAGGGAAAACTGGTGTTCCAGATGTTCGGTCCGTCATGGCGCTAATTGCTTACATTGCCTCTCTGGACTACAATTGATGGAAATCCGTCGAAATCCGTCCAACAAAGAACTTTAATCCCTGCAGACAGCAGACAGACAACAAGATGGTGGGATTTTCTTTATGCTGAAGTCATCAACACGTACCAACTGGTTACCCAGTCAGGGGAGTTAGCTGCTCTCAAGACGAAGCAAAGTGTAATTATTTTCATCCTTGAAGGGCAGTGGAGGAGGGACATTGGTTTATTCTGTGTGTGTGGCCAATAAAATCTGTCTTGCCTTCTCTGACCATGTCCCATTTAAGTCAAGTAAAGCCTGGTTGTCAGTGAAGCTTCTTACTGGCTGCCTGATTCAACAGTGTCTAAACTTTTCCTCCTCTTTGTGAGTGTGTCAGGATTTAATATGAATGTGGTCGCACTTTGTGAAAGCTGAATATTAATTATACACTGGTGAGAGCACAATATAAATGGTTTGGTTTTGCCATTACAAGACAATGTTTAATGCAATGTACGTTGCATCTGATGAAATCGTTGCAGATGGTATCATCCTAATAGTTAGGGAATAAGGCTACGCAGCCCATGATTGAATAATCAATCATTTGGACACATGCTTTGTTGTCAATGCGAGCTACTTACAGCATCGTCCAGCTTTGAAGATATTGTTCTTGGATGGATTAGCCCTGTGGTTCACTCTAGAATATTTAATGAAGCTGCCCTTAATTTTCTCATGGATGGTAAGAGAGAACTGGACAATTTGACAGACTTTATGGAGCCTGTCACGTCAGGATTTATGACCATGATTCCAAAAAAGTTTGGACACTGTGTAAAACATAAATGAGAACAAAATGTAATGATTGAAGATCCTTTGACCTGTGTGTAATTGAATATATATGTAAAAATGAAACATGAACTCTTTCTGAATTTATTAATAATGTTCTAGATAGTTGATGAATACTCAAAACACTCTCATTGGGAAGCTTCCACTTTATGACCACTTTATGAAAAACTGTGTCCAGCAGTTTAAGAATGTTTCTCAGCATACTGTTATGAAATTCAGGGATTTCACCATATCTCAACAACATCCAGAAACACTGCTGACTTCTCTGGGCCTG
The DNA here is from genome assembly GCA_014281875.1 of Nibea albiflora. Classification (NCBI taxonomy): domain Eukaryota; kingdom Metazoa; phylum Chordata; class Actinopteri; family Sciaenidae; genus Nibea; species Nibea albiflora. The sequence continues at coordinate 6,642,621 of CM024802.1, forward strand.
AGCTCATCTGAGATGGACTGATGGAGAGTGGAAAAGTGTGCCGTGGTCTATGAGGGGCCATTCAAGACATAATCATTCTGGGATGTGGTTGCTCCTGTATTGCCAGACAAGCTTATCTAGCATCCACCAACCCACAGGGAAAAGTACTCTGTTCCAATCAGGACAGCAAAACTACACACCTCACGCACAGAGCGGAGACTTTATATAGAAATATAGAAACGGACAAAAGTGAGAGGTGAGGACCAATTTGCTGTAGCACAGATGTCCTGAACAGAAAGGACCAGGATGCGGCCAAGCCCCGAGTCGAGTGCGCTCCCACCCACAGGTGGCTGCAAACCCTGATTCATATAAGCCAAAGCAATCGCCTCCACCACCCAGTGGGGCAGGTGCAGCTTTGTGACAGGCTTCCCCTTGTGAGACAAACAGCTCCTCCTGAAACCCCTCGTCCTATCCATGTAAGTGCGCACTCCACGGACTGGATATAACGCATGTGGCCACTGCTCACCTGGTGAGGAGGCAAAAGCCACAAGGTCAAAAGGAGAACACGAGACACCACCTCAAAGCCAGGTTGGGCTTCAAAATCATCCCCCAGGAATAGCTGAGCTGAGCCCACTGGGTGGTGGAGGCGATTGCTCAAAAGAAGGGCCCTTAAGCCCCTCCAGAACCACAGTCAGACCCCATGGTCATACCAGTGGTCTGGACACGGCGCCTATGCACTCCCTTCATAAAACGGCAAACCAGCGGGTGCTGGCTCGCTGTTTGCTTCTCAAACCCCACGCGACAGGCAGCGATAGCCACCAAATACACTTTAACCCTGGAGAAGGCTTTTCGTTTGTCAATCAGGTCCTGCAAAAATGACTATCTACCTACTGGGCACTGGAAAAAAATGTGGCTATTTCTGTGACACCACCCCTCAAACACTCTCCACTTACAGTCATACGGAGACCTAGTGGAGGAGACTTGAGCATTTTGTATAGTGGAAATCACCCACTGTGAAAAACCCAAAGATTTAGCCACTCAAGCCCATGAGAGACAGAAGGAAATGTTTCAGGGAGAGGAACACTGTTGCAAGTTTCAGAAAATTTAGGTGAGAACGCTGTTGGTCCACACCCCAGCAGCCCCTTACAGACCGGCCCTCGTGAATTCCGCCCCAACCTGTCAGGCTGGCGTCCGTAGTGACCACCTTCCTGGACAGGACAGAACTCATGGGCACCCCATGGGTCAGAAAGGACGGGACTCGCCAGTGGTGCAGCGCCCTGGCACACCCCAACAGCAAGCAGCCAATCATCCAGATCTCAGTGGGGTTACTGCCGCTTTTGTGCACTGTACAAACAACCTTGGGCTTAAAGACAGACCATGTGTACTCATAACAGATCCCCTGGAAAGCAAATCACAGATACTTTCTGTGGGGATGATAGATTGGGATGTGGAAATAAGTGAATCAATTGCTCTGTCGCATAAGGCGCAGCAGGGATGCATGCATTAGCATCCTGAACTTGTATTTTCTGATTTGTTCAGAGCATGTAGATCCAGGATAGGGCAAATGCCGCTTATTTTGTCATTACTTTTTATTTCAGCAACTTCAGCAATTCATATTAATGTTGTCAGTTTCGGACCTACGATTCAACAAAGGACATCATTACTTAAAATGATAAAGTAACACTTCAGTCAGTTGATTCTCCTGAACCAAAACATTTAATAAAATGTGGTTTCAAAGGTCTGCTGCAGTGTATTCACTGGTGTCTCACTGATGGTAATGTTAACTGATGGAACAAAACAGCATAGGTTGTCTGAGAGTGGTGTGTTGTCATCAATACCAAATCCACTGTCTAAGTCACAAATATCATTCATACTTGGGTTATGCACTCCTGCATAGTTTATTATGCCCCTTTGCCACAGCTGAAGAGGAGTTTGTCACCTTTGTGTCAGAAGATCATGGTTATTCCACTGGTTCTGAAATTTAGTGGCAGCCTTTTGAATTCTTGGCAAATATATGTAATGAAGACAAAATAAATATAGCTCACAGAGTGAATCTAATACACCATGCTCCTCCATAAAATTAAAGAGATTTACAAAGTGAAATGACAGTAGCCGATGTAGCTCTGCCCACAATCTCTCATTTCTTTCTCCTTTCTTTATGCACTGATCTACCAGTAATAACACTACGTCTCTTAAGTCCTTTCCTGGACAGCATGAAGTGAAGAAGATGAAGTGTTTTCCAGTCCATGATCGCATCTCACTCCGGACGGTAAAATCCAGAACACCAGCTATGAATAGTGACAAAACACTAGAGGCTCTCTTGTATAATAATATAATAATAATAACAACAACAACAACAACAACAACAACAACAACAACAACAACAATAATAATAATAATAATAATAATAATAATAATAATAATAATAATAGGTATTGATAAGCTGACCATTTATTTTCTGCAGAAGATCATTTATAAAGTTACTGACTGCACTTCCTGTATGTGTTTCACAATAAATGTGTTCTATCATGAAGGCAGTGGTTGGCAAATACAGGAAAACCACTGAACGTGTAGATGATAGTGGTCTATAGGAGGAACCCTCTCACTGCCCATCATTACTATACTCAACAATACTCTGCCTGCTCTGTCAGTCACGGTTTCTGGCATCCACAATCTCCCAGGACCCAAAGCAGCCGTCCAACATAGACTCAAAAAGACCCAGCAAAGAATGTCACTCCTGCCCCAGATCAGAAAGTTCACCTGCCTCAGCTGATGCAGTTCTACTCTAGAACAATCCAGTCTGGTCTCATCATTGTCTGATCTGGATTGGCCACCAAACAGGACTACTAGAGAAAACCACTGGTGCCAACCTGCCCCCATTTGTATCCACAGTCAACAGTTAACATCAGGCATACAGTGTCAGTAAGAAAACATCCACTCAATTTCCATTCAACAGTTACGGCTCTGTTTATTTTTTACACTACTTAACAAACACTTTATGTTGTCTGTCACTCAATTACCAACCGTGGCAGTCCACCATAGTCTCATTTGTTCCGCCACAGCTTGCTAATGAACTTTCTACCAGAGTGCACCGCTGATAAGACAATAAAACAAATGAGGGTGGAGAGCCAGCTCAGAGACTCTCACACCGACTTACAGTTGCCTCTGACACTCATTCTTTGTGATACACTACAGGTACACTTACTGTATGTACACACACACAATATATTTGACATACTTATGTACATAATAATCCTGTCTATTTTTTTACCTTATCTGTTCATTGAAATTTTGAAAAAGTCACACTGCTTGTATGTGTACATATACGCAACTAATAAAGCTCGCCCTGAGTCAAATCCTGAAATAACAACACACATGCACAAATAAAGATGTTAGATTAGGGCCATAGCTCTTTATGATTTGGGCAAATCTCAAACCCAGATCTGTTTCTGTCTCTCTATGCGAAGGTCAATAAATGGATGTAGACTGGGTCTTGCACATTTGTCCAGTATAAACTGTAATACCTGGAAGAGGAGAGGGCATGGGCAGGCATTCCAGATCTCAGCACAGCATCCTCTTAACACCACTGTCCCTGCCAGTGGCAGGATGCACTGTGACAGGCTCTCCAGTGCTCCATATCCCCTTCTGAATTCCATATCCTGTGCCAGTAACAGTAAGCAGAGATGACATGGAAAAGCCCTTTCCCACACAAGTGCCTCTGGCCTCTGCTGGGTTAGCAAAGGTCTGGTCACTCACCCAAGGCGATGGGGTGATAATCCTTCTACGCCAAATCATATTATGTAACACCTTTTTGAGTGTTTGCCCCCGGGAGTGATTCATAGTTGGGCCAGAGGAGAGGAGACACTGTTGCATAATAGCAACAACTCCGAAGATGTGAAAGGCACAGAGCAAGAGGAGGGAAGGGAAAGACTCCTCCAAAGTCTTAGCACTTCCCTCACTCCACTTCTGCTGCTGCTTCCAACACATTCAGCTACAAAAGGTAAAGCCAAGAGTACAAAAGAGAGCTAATCCAGTTCTTTCGGTCACCTCATGAATTTAGTGATAATGGTGAGACAGTAAGGAAGGATTTTGCACAGACAGCGCACTAACTGCAGCCAATAAAATACAAAGTACTGCACTGTGGATGTGATCATCAGTGACGTGCACAGAAAAATAAAAGGCCAGCCAGGAGTCAAATGGAAACAGCTGGTAAGCTGAAGGTTTTCTGTCAAGGGCACAGCATCAGAGGACATTAATTTAGGATATATTCATTATGAACATTCTCACTACTGATTCTTTTATGTATTAACTCAGTAGGAGCAGTTGAGACAGGAAAGTGGGGATGGCATGCAGGAGGGGGACATGGGTCAGAAATGAACCTAGTAAGGATTCAGCCATTGTACATGTATTAACAGGTGAGCTCACACACTCATTCACTGAACCTCATAGGAACTGCTGCCTCAAGCCACATTTGCTGCTATCCATGGTTTGAGGGACAAACACAAACCTTGTTTGCTGGAGGTGTCACTCAAGAAACCTTCCCTCTGCAATGTAACAAGGGGTCACATTGAGATGTACTGTTGCTATTCCTGTCAGGAAATGATATTAAAGCCTCGTTACAATAGCTTTGTTATCACTTTGATGCTACACTGACTTCTAATTGAATGAATATGCTCTGTTCTCATACTGTAACTGTCCGGGTCAAGACCAGACCAAGACCTTATACTAACACACCACCACCACCACCACACACCACTATTTGACTGATTTTGGTGAAACCTTTGGTGAAACGTACAGAGTTCACTCATGGACAGTAAAGTAATATGCTGCATGACATAGTTGCTGATAGTTAGTTAGCTGTACTGCCCAGGACTGGCTGCTGCACCAGGCTGTGGTATGTTAGTGTTAACACTGGTAGCACAGGAGCTGGGAGGATGTGGAGCGGATGCTAACAGAGAACGATGGTGGTGTTATCTCACTACACAGCTGGGTGAGCAGGGACTTAACTATTTACAGTAGTTTTTCACAACAGAAACTGGGGCTGCCAAATTGTAACAAATACCAAATCATACATACTGTACATCATTGAATAATGGAGCTATCCTGGAAGCTTACGCTGCTGCCTATTGTGTCACCACCCCGTAAAAGGGCAGAGGATGCTGCTTGGCACTGGAAAACTTTAAAAGGAGATGTTGAGGCAGCTGATGCAAGAGTTCAGTGATGTAGACTGGACAGTGTGGTCAGAACATTTGAGTCAAAACACACTACACGCTGTTGCGAGAACTAAACTTTCCACTCATCTCATAAAATGTTTGATTGATTTGAAACAGTACTTATTATAATTATATGTATTCTGATTATCTATGCCCCCTCTCCCTGTTATCTCATTCATTTCTATCTGCAGGATGTCTCATTTATCTATGATTCATTCTGTATTAAGTGATGGTTATTTGGGGTGCTTTAACTGTGTACTCTCCTCATGCCTCAGGACACACAGAAAGCTCTTTTCACTCTGCTGGACTGTTACAGAGCATAAGCACTGTCTATGATACTCACAGCAGGAGGTTTTATGTTGTTTTACAGTGTCATTCCCTCATAGATATCAGGTAATGTACTGTGCCATCTGTGTGCCATCAGTATCCCAGGCTGGGCGTGCAGTGATCAACTTGCAGTTGCTCTCCATTTCCTGAGGAAACTGAGGAAGTATGGCATGAAAACATCTGCACAAGCTTCTACAAGTACACAATCGAGAGCTTGCTGATCACCGTCACCAGACATCACCGTGTGGTACGGGAGCTGCTCTGCCCACAGCAGCAGCTAACCCCTAACCCTTTCATCAGTGCAGCCTGTGGAAAGCACACTGCATCGCCCAGGACCACAGCCACCCAGCTTGCAGGCTGTTCTCGTGGTTACTGTCTGAGAGACGATACAGAAGCATGGCTGCAGCCATGAGAACAGCTGTTACCACCAGGCTTCTCAGCTTTTAATCAAACAGGACTGCTGTCTGCAAAAGTACACAACCAACCAACCAACACTGCTCCTTAGACAGTGATTGAAACACCACATACTCTTAACTCCAGAATCTGAGCACAGCAGAAAAAAAGCTGTTTACGGGAGCCACAAGGTGGCTTTTACAAGGAGGACCACACGTAGGCAATGAGCAGGGATGTTCCTGTCCTCTAGTCATGTGTCTTGTGTTCATGGTGGGTTTGGGTCTTATCGCTTGGCTGAAATGAAAAGCCTGCAAACAACTGTATGATTAGCAAGGAATCCTCTAAAAGGAATGATATAAAGAACAGAACACACTTCTTATGTTCTATTCTGCTTCATATTATTGTGTTCAAAGAAATGACTGACAGTACGTAAAACAGTTGAGTCAGTTATCATGTCATTCGTCATAAGTTTCCTTCATCTTCGAGCTTTCACTAAACCTGCTGTGTCAGTGTCAGTTTGTGTGCAGTACTGGACAGTGTGAGAGTGCGACACTGGAAGCAATTTGTGGTGCGTTCAAGCTAAATAAATGATATTTGTTTCACGAACAAGCTTTTTGCTGGTGGGGTCATCTCTCACTCAGGCAGAATCTAACGTTGATGCTTGGTGGTGTAAACGTATTGCTCTCTCAGTCAGACACTTTGGTGGGGGAAACCCGCACCAAAGACAAATAAATTATATTTCATATTTAATCTGTGTATGTGTACTTTTTGAAGTTTAACTAACTAGCTCTCTAGTATTTAACCTTGTTTTATGGACTGTAACGTCTGGTATGTTTTGTTAGCATTTAACAGACGCTTCATTAAGATTAGTAATTCTGAAACTCTGTCTGTTGAAACTGAAAGACTAGACTCACCAGTTCCAACCCAATGGCCCTAAACAAACAAATCATGTGTGCTCGTGGGCACAGAGCACCTGCATGCGTGTATATGTGTTAGGAGTACTGTACACCAGTAGAGCAAATATTAAACTTACATGATACTCTAGCATGTACTTGGATATGTGGCATGAACTCGTTGCTTTCTTGGGAAGCTCCTGACAAATAACTTCCCTGTCGATAAACAGAAGATTTAGACTAGTCAACTAGTCACACAGTGCTTTTATTATATTATCAGTATCGCATTTTTGTTTTCAGTTCTCAGTTTCAGTTTACCACACTGTGTCTGATAACAGCTGCATGTGAAGGAGAGCTGGGACACACACTAAATACCTGGAATACAAATGTGAAACACACATTCACAAGTCCAAATATCAAGAAAACAAAGTTATACACCTAGTTACCACACAAACTGCAAGCTCTTATTATTGATAGTGATTATTATTTTATATTTTGGGGCTTTTGAACCTTTATCGTATACTGACAGCTGAAAAGAAAGATGACACTCAGCACACAGCAAATGGCCACAGGTTGCAATCAAACCCCTGGGAGTCATTTGGCCTATGAAATGCCAGAAAAACTCCAGTAAAACCAATGCTATTCACAGCCTCACAAAGGCTCTTCTTCAATTGCCATGTCTGATCAGGGCCCATAAAGGAAAACCGAATTGAAGACACCAGAGAAGGGTGTTTCCAGGCAGAGTATCATGGTTTCTATTGTAGCATTCCAGGAAGCATATTTAGTTTTGTTTTTTAAACCACTGGTTATGACATTAATGTGACTGGATGTGAAGGACATAATGTTAACACTGTATGCTTTTAAGAAACACACACAAAACCAGGATTTCACAAAACTCTGATAAGACACCCAACGTCACGCTGCGGCTGCCAGTCACATGCTCGGATTGGGAAGTTAGCCTGAAGTGTCTCTCAAACTGAGAGCATCTACACTCTGATACTCTGCCTGTTGTGTTCTTTCATGTACACGCTTCTAAATCTGACTGAACTAGGCTCCAAAACAGTGACACAAAGACGTTTAACTTGATTTGTGAGCGATGGGTTGAGAGAGACAGAGAATGTCTATGAAATGTCTGTGTCAACACTGACTGACCAGGTTCAATGTCCTGCACTTACCGTGAACCTCCCTGTATGTCATTCTTTTCTGTGTTTTTCTCTGTGTGTAATTTGTAGCATTTATAACATAGTAACGTGGATTTTTCCGCAGCCAACTCAGCTTCTTCAGCACCACGTACTCCTTGAGTAAACAGAGTTAGACCAATGCCTATGAGAACTGAACCAGTCCTGAATAATGTAAAAACAAACAAGCTCTGTGTGGACTACACTACTGAAAAGACACAGAAACCATACACTAAAGAACTATATATTAATGTCAGCTATCACTCTCATTTTGACCAGCTGTGTTCATCACGTATGTTAACGTCATTAAATGCCCACAGTGAGTTTGGGGGCTCCAGCTGTAAGTCATGTTAGCTGACTCGCTGCCTGCTGCAGAACAACAGAGCAGTACCAGTGAGGGGGCTTACCTGGACTCTTCAGGTTGTATTTGTTCTCCATGCTGCCAGCCGTTGAGCTCTCTGTGTGATGATGAACGGCTGTTCAGTTCCTCTTGCTAACTCGCTAGCTAGCCACCAGCTAGCTTGCTACCTACTTAACGTTAGCTTCACTTTGTAGCCGGGCTAGCTTGCTTCGGACAGCTGACGCCGCGACTCGTTTCCGCTCCCCGGTGCTCCGGTGTGTCGTTAAAAGAGAAGCTGTTGGAACGGAGCCGTCAGAAGAGTGTTGGAAAGTAGTTTCTCAAGTTCTCTGGTTCCAGTTATGGTTCTGAGTTAAATGTTATCCGCGTGACGTCATTTGTGGAAACGTAAACAGGAAGTGACTGAGTACTGGCTGGCTGTCTTCGGAGGGTGCGCATGCGCGTTAATGCAAGAAACTGAGGATTTGTCAGGATAACTCAGTTTGTTCATGCAGTAAAACTGACCTTAAAGATTTGACTCATATAATACCGTATTCTGACATTTATTCATTGCTGGATTGTTATGTAAACACCAATGAAACTATCAATATTTGACTTTTTACTTTGTGGTGTGAATTCCCATCAATGAAATTTGTCGATTTCTTTTAATTATATTTTGGGGATTCACAGGTTATGAAATTCAAACACCTGATAGTAAAAACCAACATGTTTAATAGCAATTAAATGCTATAAATTCATATGCATTATCTTTCTGTCTGGGAAGATACGCTAGTGGTACGCGACTTTCCTGCAGTAATACTTGGAGGAATCTCTGGAATATTTTCTTAAAAATGAAAAACATACATTTAAAAGTATATCACACTATCAAGGTATTTACATTTCCTGAGATGTTTGGTTTCAATGTCCTGCTCTTATGCTGTGATATTTATTGACACTTCAAGAAGAAAGAGACATTCACACATATAATCAGGTATGCATATGAGTCGGTCTTTATTCTGCCCAACTCGTGCTGGTGGTCAGACTTTAAACCTATACCCATACACAAATACTATACACCCAGAATCAGTCAAAGAGAATGTTAGTGTTCACCTTCAGCACATTCTAGTCTGGAGACACTCTTGTCTGTTCATGTTAATGGAACGTCAACACTTAGCTGTGTATTATGTCTAGGAGGCTAACATTCAGTTTCTTTGACCCTGGTCACCAGGCAACTCTAAAATAGGCTGGTACCTGAACTCCTCCAGCAATCCAAACAGCAACCTCACATACCAAAGAGAGAGAGTATTCTCTGATATGATTTAGTGCTGTCACTGTCTATGACCTCAAGGCCCATGCATGACCCTGTGTAAATGAAGGATAGAAAATTCAATCCTGTTAGTCCTACTCCTTACAGTGTCATGTAAACATGCCAATTTATATTTTCAGAATAAACAGGGATTACAAGTTATTAGGATTCAAAATGTAATTCAGTTCAAATATTATAATAATCAGTTATTACCTTTAATAACAGACAAACAAAACAAACAAAACAAAAAACTCACTATGTTGTGCTAAAAAAGCTTGCTTTTTGTTTCAATAAAGTAAGTCAGTTCTAATAATTTGGACTGTTCAGTTGTGACTTACGACAAGGTCAGAAAGTTCTGTAAACCAGCTTTTAATGTTCACTTGTTGAACTGGAGTCCTCTACACAAACAATTTAATTAAAGCAACTAGAGTCAACTTAAATATCGGATTTAGAACTTTCAGTCCCCTTAACCTGAGTCTTATAAAATCATTTCTTAGAAACACAGACCTTTTCCCAGCAGCCATGAAACAGTAGGATAATGTTAATGTATTATCAAACTTCACAAAATGCATTGTATTTGGTTTACAACCTATCCATATAGCCCTACACTTACTTCTCATATCTTAAACTCTCTGTCTTGCTATGTGTGTATGTTTGGATTATGCAAGTCGTGGCTGCAGATCAAAAGCAGCTGAAATGGCAGAATTGGTGCTATATTCTGCACACAGTCATATTCAAACAGCATATTTTTGTCTATTTAAATTTCATCTTCCTGAGCGCTGACAGAAGCTGATACACAAGCAGGTGCTGTCAGGTGAAGAGAGACAAAATAAGACATTCCATGTCCCATCTTTTGTTTTATGTTCCCTGCATGTTATTTTTACTGAGTCAAAAAGCACACAGTCATTCTGCTTGACATCTCCCAGGCTGTTTAGAAACTCTACCATGAGGCTCTGCTGACACCTTCCTGCACCGCTGTCAGTCCCACCACAGGTAGTACGCATATATGATCTCTCTGTATTGATCCAGCTTTATGTTTAGAACTGCCACCACCCTGTCTTCCTCTTCCCGTCAGCAAACATTCCAAAGGCAAGGATTTGAATGCAGCAAAAAAACAATCTGTCCTCCCCCCTCACTTCCTTGCCTTTTAACATTAATGCAAAAGTTATTCAAAGGCTGAAAAGCCAAGCAAATGTCAGTTTCAGGGATGAAGCAATCCAGAGAAATCAGGGACCCTCAGAGCAGGGTATTTTACAGAGATTCTACAGATGCTTTGAAAGCTTTTTGGAGGTTAATGGGGGTTACTTTGATCTTCATCTCTTCATGGCTTTGCCCTGCAAGTGTTTATTAAATGTATTCCAAACGTTCCTTGAAGAACTAATTCCCCAAGATTTCATGAGGTATAGATAGTTATAACAATGAATATTTGCTCATTAAAGTGACATATATGTAACGTGTTTTCATGTTACATATAGGTGTTTCGGGCACTGACTGGACTACATAGTCCATCTACCCTGAGAATGCCTCGGGATGCCCCAGGAGGAGCTGGAGAAGAAGGACATCTGGAGTGCCCTACTAAACAACAAAATAAATACAAACTGACAAAAATGTTTCTGTCCTCCAGTGTTTGCCCTTTTCTTTTGAATCTCTAGATACATTTAACTCCATTGGCCAGATTTATTCTTTTAATCAATGTGAGAAAGAAAGCAAAATAAAGTGTGTGTACATAGCACACCTGTGTGAGTGACTACATTGTGCACAAGAGAGAAAAAGAAAAATGAGGGCAAGAAATGGGAGCAAACAAAAGCAGGTGCAGACAGTAAGACCACGGTCTGAACAAAGCAGTGGATTCTAACCAAACCTAATCAGTAATAATTACTTTTCATAATCATATTTCATCTCATAAAAAAACTTGGCCCATCCATTTGCGGTCTGATCCGGAGATGATCCCTGGAGCCTCAGGAGGAGCATGTTCATTAGGAGCTGGCAAGATATGTTTAGATGGAAAATTATGTGGAGATCTAGAAAAAAAGATGAAAACACCTGGACACAACAACATGGCTCGCACTCTCACATTTACCTGAGGAAGACCATTTGTGCCTTAAATGTTGTCAAGTTCTTATAGAGTAAAAGAAGAAGTATGAGTAATATTGTGCAAATATTTATTCACTAACCGTAAAGACTTTGTGAACGTCCATGTGGCTCCTGAAAAACAGTCAATCAAATCAAATCAAATCAAATATATTTGTATAGCCCAAATTCACAAAACACATTTTGGACAGACGTGCAATAGATGTCACGTGTACAGAACAAATCAACACAAATATATTGTACAAAGAATAATAAAATGATTACAGTAGCAGCGGAACCTGTGATAGAGACAGAGAGAGACACAGATGCACAGCAGGACCACAGCAGCAGCCACGATCCATGAGAACCTGCTGGACGAGAAAGCACAGAAACTAAAAGTCATTAACAGGTCTGGTCGAGTTTGGTCAAGTGACCTTCATTAAAAGCTTCACACAGCAAATGAAAAATAGAAACTGTATCCACATACACAGAACAACCAACCAATCCCAAAGACCAAGTCATCAACCATCTTATAAGACATCACACTGGGGAAGTTAAAAAAAACTAAAGAACACTTCAAGAGCTCACAGCACAACTCACAACTCCATTTACAATCCCACCTGCATCAGTAATGAAACTGTTGAGATGGTGGAGTGCTTCAAATGCCTCAGGCTCACGATGGACAATAAAGTGAGCAACACACCACCAATGTCTACAAATGCTGACAATAAAGACTCTCTGACATCTGCAAACTCAAAGTGTTTTCTGTTGCCCCCCACCTTCTGTTGCTGCTCTATAAAAGTATAATCTAACCCACTCTCTTCTATTGTTCCTCCCATTAACTGCCTCCTTGTGTCAAAGGAAGACATGGAAAAGGAAAAACAATCCTTTGGCACAGATAAGGCCCAATGGGACACATTTTATCGTATTCAAAATTGCTGAGACAGCAGATCAGCGCATCACTGTTATACAACACTAACTATAGAAGAGTCTGTGACTTCAAAACACCAGTCATCATTCCTAACCAGCGACTGAGCGAACAAACAAACATCAGATCTCCAGATGATTTTGCAAAGCAACAAAGAGATGTTTGACCAGCGGCTCATGTCACACCACATCAAATGAAATCCACTTCTTCTGCATGTGTGCGCTCACACTTCAACCCTTACAGTCAATGGCTTTCGTCACATTCAGATTCCCAGGGCATCAAAAAGCATATAAGATGAAAAGTAAAGTAATGATTGAGTTTTTTCAATTATTTTAAAACGTTGGCCAGTTGTTTTTTGGCAAAAGTTTTGGTAACATCTTTGTCAGTATCTTGTTTGCTAACTACAAAATTGTACAGTACAATACTACAGTATGTCAATTAGTTTAATATATGTACTGTAAATAGACAAAACAGTCTTGCTCAGAGACACTCCATCAGGGCAGAGGATTATTAACCTCCAATCTGAGTTGACTTTGTCTGAACAGCCCCACAGTGTCCATGCCACAGTGGTAATGAGTCACCTCAATGTCACGACCAAACAGAGGGCTCGTCGAGGCATTCGCATCCATCTCATGCTGCTAAATGTGAGTGAGTGCCTCTGACACATTCACAGCAAATGTCCCGAGCTTAAAGCTCAGCGTCCGTTTGATCCAGCGTGTCACAGTGACTTGTTTGAATCATGTCATTAATTTTATGCCATATTAATGTCACATTACTGCTGAAAAATTAGTAATGCAATAAAATAATAAAATAAAGTAATGCTTTAAATCATGAGATAATCCATTGTTTCCTTTGAGTCTTTATTATTTCTGATTTCTGATTAGAGAGATATGAATGTAAAAATGGAGGTAACAACAGTGAACCTGCAGGTCCCATCTTAACCCTCTACTTCCTTTTTAATGTGTGAAGTGTGCAGACCCTCGTGTATACACATTACCCAAAGGACTTAAAGCAACATTATGCAACTGTTTTACCTCAGAACAGCTTCAAAAACATCCTGATGCTACACTGACTTGTAAAAGCGAGAATGGCTCCTCTTTCATTCCCACTCCAGGCCCACTATGGCTGTTTTTGAATGTAACTTGAGGATTATATTGAACATAACAGACCCAAAATGCCAACACAACCAGAGACTAAGAACAGTTTAAACACTTGAAAAATGGATGGAGGTTTGAAAGGCAGGTGGAGGTCTTGCAGTGAGGGAATCTGAAGAGTTGATCACAGTGTCATTACCACAAGAGAGACTGGAAGGATCTGCCAGCGTCCAGGAGGTTGAACAGGTCTTTTATACTACATACATCATGGCAGAGTTGAGGAGACCAGATAAGCTGTTGACAAAGGAAGCTAAGAAGGGAAAAATAGAGTAATCCCCACTTAGTCAGGGTGTGTGCTGTCAGCTGCAAACATTTATGTGTATGTAATCATGAAAGTCAAGTTCTCACCTGTGCAGGACCTGTCATTGACTCAGCAGTGGAGCAGTACCATTGTTAGATTACAAACTTTATATTGTCTGTATGTTGCCAATGTAGTGCAGAGTCTTAAATAAATAACATAAACACATTGATGGTCTGATGTGAAAGGAAGTGATTGGTTTGGGGACCAATAAGCCAATCATCAACAAACACACAGTTAGTGCAGTCATAGATCTTGGTGTTTCACACACTGGGACAATGTAATCACAGAAAGAAGAACGCAGCCAGCTTTATTCTCTTTCTTTCAGAGTCTCATGTTTGTGTTCAGTACAGAGCTGGAGGCAGGATGTGGTTAGCTTATCTTACCATATAGACTGGAATCGGGAGAAATAGCTAGCCTAAGCTCACTAATTAATCAACGAGTTCTGGTTTCAGAACGGAACTATTTCTTGCCAAACAGATTCACAGGTACCAAAACCACACGTCACAGAGGAATACTCCATTAACAGACACATAATGCTCATACATTCACTCAGTTCAATTTCTGTGTGAATATGGAAGACACAACAAGCTAAAGCACTGCTTGTTATTCAGATAGTGAATTTATGAAAGTAAATATTTCCCAAAATGCTGAACTATTATTTCTTTAGCCGTGTTTGTGGTTTGGGTTTTAATCATCCATAAATGCAGAATGTTAGTGTCTCACGATGATCCAAAAGCTGTTTCAGAGGCTGTTCTATTGCGCAAAGAATATAATGATGTTTTTGACATGACAGTCGTTTGATACACTGATATTTAAAATCATATGAAGCATCATTATCATTTTACACTGTCACACTTTAAATGTTGCAGTTAACGTGGCTTTCATTTGGCTCATCCCTCAGTCTCACAGTGAAGTCTTTCTGTGTCTCTGCCAGCTAAATTAATCCGACCATTCAAATTCTGAACATCAACTTTAACTGCGTCTCATCGTCTGTGATAAAAAATGTTATTAAAACACACATTGCAACACTGCTGTAAAAATGATGGTGTGAATTTGACACGTCTGGGCCATATGATCAGTTGAACAGTTGGTGTGTGTGTGTGTGTGTGTGTGTGTGTGTGTGTGTGTGTGTGTGTGTGTGTGTCTAGATTAACCTCTAATGAAGAGAGACAGAAAAAAAGCTTTATGTAACATCATGAGCTTGGCTCTCCATCAAGTGCAGCAATCTTCCACTCACCAAATCCAGATTAATTCTGCTTGTGTGTGTGTGTGTGTGTGTGTGTGTGTGTGTGTGTGTGTGTGTGTGTGTGTGTGTGTGTGTGTGTGTGTGTGTGTGTGTGTGTGAGCGTGAGTGTGTTTGTGTCAGCATGAGCATGTGGCATGTGTGTGAGAGACAGGGAAAATCTCTCAGTTGCTGAAAGAAACTGCCACACATGATAATTATGAGTGTGTGCTGGTAGTCTGGTGGTGTGGACTTGGCACATTTGTTGATACACTCAGTACATTTCTGCCATACAAGTATTAGATTTATTGATTTGATTAGAAATCACACTTTGTATAGCTCACGAGTTTGAGCATTTATAATGCATGTCCACAGTCAGTCACTGTCAGTATGAAGAGTCGGCTCCACGTCTCGTCAGGGTTTAGTCTTTTCTGCCCTCTACTGGCTCAATAGATGAAATGCACAAAGACATCGTTAACCCAGCATGGTCAGGTTTCATTTATTTACTCATGCACACATAGCCCTGCACATGCACATTACCCAAAGGACATAACACATCTCATCGGTGCTGTGAACAAACTAATTAGACGCTGGAGCGAAGCAGAGAAGGGAAATTGATGTGGGATAATTTGGCACGGATTATTCAACAGTTGGTAGCAGTCTGATTAAATTCTAAATTCTGAGAGAAAACAGGGAGCGAGGTGCAAATAAGCAAAACAATCCACCGAGATCATTAAAAATCAGACGACATGAAAAAGGGACAGGCTTTTTTTAACCCAGTAGAGTCAGATTTAACGTTTTAACCACTTCATTTAGAAAAGCAAAGCTCACAGTACCACTATTACTACTCTATCAAGTTAGTACATACAGTAAATACAAATCATGACATTTTCTCAAGTTCAAGTTCTAAGTAATAAATACCAAATGTGCAATATTGTCAGAGGCTTCTCATATTTTATCTAAACTTCATGTTTCCTGGGTGAAAATCCATGCTCTCCCACAGTCGAAATGTTTGAGGTGGGCGCACCGATTGTTCCTTATACATCTGTTTTTGTTCTTGAAACTAGATGTGAATTCACAGTTGTATGAATCTGAATCTGGGTAGAATCTTTAGGTGCAGATGGCTGCAGTACTTCAACATCTGATGGAACAGCATGTGAGCCTCACAGAAAGCAGTCTATAAAGTCTCTTTTAAGTGCAGTTTTCTGCACACTTAATGAATCTGGTCATTAAGACTGAACCAGTGGATGAAGTGCTGTTTTGCTTTGAAGAATTTAGCCACTTTCACTTCCCCGTATCTGTTTTCTACACTGCTGTGACGAGCCCTCACATGAACGTCGGTGCTGACTGTCAGTGTACTCAGTAATCAGCAGGTGGAGCTGTACCACCACTACAGAGTCAAGTCCTACGGTATGGATTAGTTTCTGGTGCATCAACAGCAAACATGTATTCTGATGATATGTTACAGTGTTTTCTTTTTTGCTTAGATGCATTGAGAATGGACGTTCATCTGGAGGTTAGCTGGATCATGATCAACTGTTGAAGCCATTACACTAATTTCATCACCTATACTATACCATATTCATGCCAGTAACTTACAATCATGCTGCCATCTATATGTCAATATATGTTATTATGTTGATCATAATGAAATATTGTTCATCACCTTGACCTGATATTACTGAAATGATTATGATGATGCAATGATGATGTCAAGGGGTGTTGGCTCTAGATGTAGATGTCACCTGAGCACGCGTGAACAGGTGTGTTTGGCTAGAGAGCGCAAGGGCAAACTATTTTTCAACCGCATTTTGAGAGATGAAGTGAGTTTTTTCTGCGATGAGTTGTATTTATGTTGCTGTTGCTGTGAAGCAAAAGGAAATATTAATGTGACACTACACTCATATGCTTTCTAAATATGATTATAGAACATCATGCAGGTCATTGTACAGTAAAATTTCCCTGTTTGTGGAGTTATCACAATTGCATCAAACGTTCAAAAACCTTGCATGCCTGCTGTGATGGTGACAGGTGAGGTCCATGACATTAGCGAGTGACCTGGACATTAGACTTGAGTTTGTAATCACTACGCTGAGAGAATTCCACTGGTCAGATGGCTGAAGATGGATGATTACTTTATGTTTGACGGTGTCTCGTATATACAGTATTTTAAAGACGGTTTTGTATCTGTGATGTGTTACTGTGATGCTGGAAAAGATACAAATAATGTGTACTGCAGTAAAAAGAAACCTTTGTGCACACTATTCTCCCAGACTGCAGTGCACAAAGGAAACAGAGGAGCTGTTCACAGTTGAAAAAGACTGAGTGTAGGTTTTGTTGAAAGAGCTACAGGAGTGTGACAAACATTACCATTACATCTTTACTCCAGCCTCAAAACATCTTGATTTTCAACAGTCTGCTGGTTTGTTTGTTGACAATCTGAAATTCTGAAGAATGACTCAGGTTCATTTAAACCAACAGCAGTTTCTGTTTCCATCTGTGCTGTGTTTGTATTCCACAGGAACACACACACACACACACACATAGAGAGAGCATGCTGAAGTGTCCTTGAGCAAGACATCGTATTCCAAACAGCTTCCAAGAGGCTCAGCTCTTATTTTGACACTTTTTTTAGTGGACCGGTCTCCTTTACTCTGATTTGTCAGTGTAGTGTAGAATTGGGCAGAGGTTTCCAAAACTGACTGACGTATTGTATGGATATATTATATTATATATTTAATGTAGAGCAATAACAGAACAGAACAACTGATAAAGTGGGTGACCAATCCAAAGAGTGAAACAATAACTGCAGGAACTTTTTGTTTTGCCTGTGAATATGATAGATGATATTCTTAAACTATTAAATGTTATAATTATTCTTTTTTGTATTAAAAAATAATTCTGCCTGTAATATAGTGTATATTCTTCTACACACTAATTAACAGATGCAGTGTTTTCTTCTCATTGCTCTTTGAGCTTTTGTTGTTCCAGCACTAAAGCTGTGAAGTGACCCCACTGGGAAACTGCAGCTCCTCGAACGGCCACTAGAGGCTGGCTCCAAGATCTTGTAGTTCTGTTTTATGTTGTTCAGATCATCAGAATTAACCGTCCTGTAATGACTGTGTCGGTATGAACATCACTCTACATGAAGTCCTCAGAGATGTGTCAGTGTAGAGCTGACACAGACACAGATACAGTATAGGTCTCTTGTCCAGTCATACTGATTTATGATATTATAAGAACGCTAATCTGCCAAGCAAAATCCTGCCTGCGGATTAATTTCATGAATCATGTTACATTTTATTTAAATATAAGGATTTTAATATGAGAAATGGATGGGTATGACTATTAGACCTAAAAGAGAACAGACTGCAGACAGTTTATTGAAACACTGGACCAGCTCTTGTTCAGGATACTGGAAGGAGTTTGTCCTCCCACTGTATTTAAGATAAGATAAACCTGTACTGATAAGAAGAGAAGTAAAAATATAGAACTAAACCAGAGAACTAGAAGTTATTAATAATAAGTTATTGTTATATTATATATTATATATTATTATAATATATTCGGTCAGCAGAGAAGGTGATTAGCTGCAGTCTGCCATCTCTCCAGGACCTGTACGCCTCCAGGACTCTGAGGCACGCTGACACAGACTCTTTGAGTCACTCCCTCTGGTAGGAGGCTGCGGTCCATCAGGACCAAAACCTCAGCACAGAAACTGTTTCTTTCCATCTGCTGCTAGCCTTATCAACAAGGCCAACAGTTGTGCAATTCCTGCACTGCTTTTCATTTGACAACATATTGTATACATTTATATTGTTTAGTGGACAACATGCAGCAAAGGTTGGCATCTAATCCAGACAGTTGAGGTAAAGATTTGGCCATGGTACTGGGCATCCTGAATTTTATATCTTTAACCCCACTGCTGTGTTAGTCTGTCCTAAACTACTTAAAACGTTGTGCTAGAGGAGCCACCTTTACAGCTCCTAGAAACAGATCTAGGCCTCGCTCTGTCTCCTCAGACAGAAGCTCCCCTCTGGGCTCGACTGGACAGACTGTCTGCACTTACTGTTACCATGTTGTGATTTAATAACAATAGCAAACATAATCACAGAGGATCAAATGTAATCTCATGCAGTAAAGTTAAATAAAGCTTTGGTTCTCTTTGAATCACCCTATAAACAGCATATCTGACAACTAATCAACTTCAGCTGCCTTGTGGACATGAATACTGTCCACAGCTTCAACAAGTCACAGAGAAACTCTTTATATCCTGACAGTGCTCAAACAGCAATGAATGAATGAATCAATATGAAGCATAAAAGAATGAATATGGAGCACGGATAATAAACACTGGACTTGGCTGCTATGTTAGAGGAGAACTTCACTCATTTTGTTTGAAGCCCGAGAACTAACTCATCATCTCTGATTTAGACTACACATTTGTAGAAAGTCTGTTGTAAACTGGATGTGTTGAGTGTGTTTACGGTATTCTAATAGAGAGGGATGCTATTGTATTGCATTGTGGGAAATGTAGGCTCCACAGTCTTAGAGTTTGACTCATAGGGACTTACTTCCACTTCCACTTGGTGGAAGTGCACCTTTAAAAGCCAGCCGTTCATTTAGCCGATGTGGACCGTAATGTAATGAACGTTCTGTTTTACATGTTTTATCTATTATTACATTTCATATTAATTAATAAGACTTGAAATAATCCTGACATAATCTCTACGTAATATCTTTGACTTTGAAACTTTAATATAAACTTTTCATATGTTTATAATATTTTCAATGTTTTTGGGGGGTTTTTTTGTCTAATTTATTTATTTGATTTAATATTTTTGCCACTTTTCCTGGCATGGTGATTCTACAGGAACACACTATTAACAGATCACTGTGACCAACTTTAAAGGTCCAGTGTGTAGGATTTAGTGGTAAATCAGAAGATCATAGCAGACCCACTGAACCCTCCGTGGTCTGAATATGCTTCTTTTACCTCCAGCGTGAAGACATAATGTACTCAGGATGCAGATTAAACAGGACATCACGTTTGTCTCACACAGCATCCAGCTGATTAACCTGCTCTGATCACATGGTACCTGATGTCTTTAACAATTTCCCAAATGATGCTTTTTATGATGTTTATATTTTCACACAGTCATAGTGTTGTCACATGCTTGATTTTAATATCCTATATGTTCACAGTGCAAAGACAACTCTAAATGTTTCATTGATTCATGCCTGCACTCAGCAGTTAATGTTTGTAGTGTTTATAGTGAGCATGGACGGGCTGTTAATGATAATTGGTAATGTGCTTTTCAGATCTATTTTCAGTCTTATTTGCAGATTATTCATCTTCATCACAATGACCCATCATCCTGAATATAAACGGATCAAATAATGCCAAATGTTTAGAGGTTAGAGGTTTGTTCACCTCATCCAATTCTGATAATTCATCATTTATCGCGTGATATAAGAGAGTCTGTGCATCAGATGCTTCATCCTGATGACCTGCACAGCTGTCAGCTTCTACCTGTGCATGTGGAGGTGAAAGACGCGGGAATAAAAGTCGCTCAGCGTTCCACCAAAGCGCACGGAGAGCAAATCCGAGCCATCTGACGTGGAGGATTTGTAGGTTTATGCGAAATTGCTTCCCCCACTCCTCTGTGAGATTAAATACCGTGACATCCATGTATAGATTCTCACTATGTTTGCGGCGGGAAGCATGTGCGGAATAGAATGTGCCTGTGCGGGAAAAGTTGTGGCAGCAGCCTGAAGTTTTGAGACTTTTGGAGAGGCGCTGGGACGCCGGACACCATGCATCCGGATGTGGTGCTGCTCAGCTTTCTGTTTTGGATGGTCGTTGTGTCCGGGCAGCCGCGTCCGAATGGTCAAATACTGCAGTCATACAGCCTCGTCAGGTCAGTTCACTATGATGGAAATGTAGGAGCCGTTAGGCGTAATGCGCCGTGCGTAAACACGCGGAAAGCTGAAAGCAGCCATGTAAAGTTTTAAACTCTGAGATCTTAAATGTCATACTTTTATTTAACCAAGAAACATTTCCTCCATTAGGATCGTAACCTTGGTTAATACTAAAGAAATTCAATACAAACACAGTGCTTTGGAACATGAGCCAGATGATCCTGACAGAGAAACAGCAGCTGGCAAACAATTTCAATTGTAGTCCACTTACATACTTGTTCAGGAACTTTCGATCATGGTCCTCCTCAGCTGACTGAGTTTTCTCACTTTGTCATAACATTAGCATTTTAAATCTGCTGCTTCAACTCATACTTGGTTGACTTATATGCGCATATATGCTTATCACTGTTCATCAGTCACACAATGCAAAGTGCCGTTTGTTTGCTGTAAATGTATTCAATCTATGTGATGATGAAGATGGTGACATATGGTTGAAGGACAAATGTAGTTTTTCGGAAGTGATCCATCTACATTGTTTCACATCTCAGATTTGCCTTTTGTCTCAGCATGGAGCTCAGTGATTTAATAAGTGTAAGAAAGCAAATCATTTATAGTAAAGTGGACTATTTATAAAGTGTTCAATGACTCAAAGCTTGTAAGCTTGCCATGTAAGGTGCCAACAGCTCATCAGGAGTGATACAGCACTTCCAGTCCAAAGTGCTCACGATGAACTCAGCCATACACACTCTCACTTACACAACAACGTCACAGTGTGAGTGTGCTATTTGGGGTTCAGTATCTTGTCCGGAGCTGTCCTTGAACTGGAGCGTCAACCAAAGAAGTGAGTAATCAAACTAGTGATCCTTATTAGACAACTTGAGTCACAGCCAACTGGTCCTAAAGCTTAATTCTGCAAGTAATGTCTGGTCATATATCTGCACTGCAAAGCCAAAATATATCAGAAATTTTCCCCAAAAGAATTTGAAAGTGCAAAAATTATCCGTGGACTCCTTTCAGTCTCTGTATCACCCAGCATAGTTTGGTTAAGCTACAAGTTAGCTGAATTATTTCATATGTCATATTTAAGCTGCATTCATACATAAGACGTAAGATTGTCAGATATGGTACATATGTATAAGGGGAGGGAGGTCAGGCATCAGTCAGCAGGGGTTATGGCAGGCTCAGCCTCTGGTGTTTTTGAATGAAGGGTTAATGTTTCAAAGAAGTTGGTGCTGATCTTCCTCTTGTATATTCCAGTTATAATTATTATAAAACATAAGTGAATATAAAGGATGACTGACTGCTTTTGTTAGATCATAGTGTTCCACATAACCCAACATCTTCCAGTAAGAGCACTGACAGCAGTGCACCCAGTTTTGAGTTTTTGCACCTGCTTACTGTACGTCTGTGTCTTTTCTTAGCCGGGCTGATGTGGATTCAGGACAGAGCTGTCCTACATGTCTGATAATTAATGCTCTGGTTTTAGCTGACAGCAGCAAAATGTGACATGTGCATGGTTAGAAAATCACTTACTCTGATTACGTAACCTGTAATCTAAGCGTGTTAATGTGCTTTCTGAATTATTGCTATTGTGGCTTTGGGAAAGGTCAGCCGGGCGGAATGGAGGCAGCAATTAAATATAATTTTTAGTAAAGCACAGATGTAAAACATGTTATACTGTCTGTCTGCGCTGCATCTGTTCAAAGCCACAGTTATGAATTTGAGAAGTTTAGCTTAGCTGATATCAGAGTTTATAACTAGACATGTACTTCACTTGCCTCCAGAAACTAAAGCTACATCTTACTTCATGGAAAGTTTCATGTGCTGATGCAGGTTCTGCTGTGAGAAAATGACTAAATATTAATACAATCCAGGATATAATGAATGCGTTGCTGTTTCCTGTCACTGAATCATGACAATAGTGACTCAACCTAAAGCCTAAAGCTGGTGTACACAGAGTGGTCTGATGACGATGCAACAATTTGGACCAAATTCATCATAAATTGCATGTTGTCGTTAGCATCAATACATGATTTAAATGTTTGTTATGAGCTTATCTCATGGAACTGAACCTCTTACTTGAACAGATAAAACTTCCTCTTCAAATGAAATACTGAGTTTGTTAGCAACAAAACATACCCTCGTCCAGCGAGACTCTGATCACACAAGAGTTTATTCCCCAGGCTTCAAGCTGTACTTTTATGTCTGTGTTTCTCAAACCTTTTTGTATCATTCACTCAAAGTCTCTACACCTTTGTCTGATAAAAACAGATTTTGAGACTGAAAAATGTCAAAATAAAAGAGAAAATATATGTCTATGATTGGGACAATACTGATGCCTTCCAAGACCTTTATAAACACCACTATAGTGAAGTTTATAGTGAAGTCAACTATAACTATGTAGTTAAGAGTGTGATCAAAGGTAAAATAACACTTGTTACTAACTACCACAGTTGACAAAGTCATGAATCCTTGCAGTGTTTTGCTGGAAATCTATGGCACCAGGTCAGGAGGGAAGAAAGTATTCAGGAGCCTCTGATGTCTTATGCTGTATTATTTATTGACACTTGATCAAGAAGAAAGAGACATTCACACATATAATCAGGTATGCATATGAGTCGGTCTATTCTGCCCAACTCTATACCAACCCTATACCCATACACAAATACTATACGCCCAAAATCAGTCAAAGAGAATGTTTTTACCCATGTTAGTCTTCACCTTCAGCACATTCTAGTCTGGAGACACTCTTGTCTGTTTATGTTAATGGAACGTCAACACTTAGCTGTCTATTATGTCTAGGAAGCTAACATTCAGTTTCTTTGACCCTGGTCACCAGGCAACTCTACAATAGGCTGGTACCTGAACTCCTCCAGCAATCCAAACAGCAACCTCACATACCAAAGAGAGAGAGTATTCTCTGATATGATTTAGTGCTGTCACTGTCTATGACCTCAAGGCCTATGCATGACCCTGTGTAACCTAAATGCAAAGTGGTTTCCAAGAAATGCAGTGCTGAAACAAAACTGCACAAAACAGTTCAAATATGTCACCAAAACTGAGGGAAAAACAGAAAATCACGAGTGTTCCTGCTGAGAAAAGATGGAACTACTGACATACTGTGACATCTAGGTGCCTTTTGTGGTGTATGAAATACTCATGTACACCTGATGAATCTGTGCAGTGGATTTCTTCTACACTTCTTGGTAAGAAGCCAAACGCCTTGGCTTCTTAGTATGCTCTATACTGAACATTCACTGAACATGTTAACATCATACATCTGTTAAAGCAGTCAGTACCCTCAAGTCAACTCATTTATAGGTTCAAAGGCCAGCAAAGCAGGCGCTGCACTGCCAGCTCATCAGCTCTTTGACCTCTCTGGTCTATCCTCCCTCACATGTTTAATCACTTCTCAGTTCAACTGCATCCAGGCTGTTGAGTTAAGGTAAAAGCACTAGCACTAGCTAAAGATAGAGGTCTAACCTTCTCGTTCAAACGAGTTAACCTTTCCCAGTAATATGGCTCCAGAAATCTCCAACATCTGTCAGTTCCACTCACTGCAATGACAAGAGACAGACACAACAGAAAAGACTACGTTTGATTGCAATTTTGGGTGTTTTACAATGGTCAGTGGAGGTCAGAGGGTGATTTCAGTTTTTCTCTGAATGACACAAATCACTGATTTGAGAAGACTGCTGATAACTTCCTGTGCACAGCATACTGTGTCACCACATCTGACTCCGATGTTTCAGTCTTTATTCTTTAAATATGATGTTTGTTTGCATTTTTTCTATTTCTATATTTCGTGTCCAACTTATCTTCAGTGCTGTTTAGTGTTGTAATGTTTGAGTAACATCACGCAAAGTTTTTCCCTTTCAGATCGAAAAGAGAGATGCCTCCGACCAAAGGATCCAGTCGCAAGATTGGCAGGTATGTGTGTGTAAAATCGTTTTTGGTTCAATTAGAATGATAACTGAAGCAGGAGAATCCTATAGTGGAGATTAAAGGAGCCTCGCTGGACTGGTCAACATTTTAATCATACCATGGTTAGCAGTATGTAGTGAGGAGGATGGCCTGCTTCTGTGTATCTTACTAAGCCCATACTATAATCCATTCTCATCCTTAAGAATGAGGAAAAGATTATTCACTTATCCTACATAACCTCAATACAATGGCATGCGACAATGGACAAAACCCTGCCACTAGGACACACTCTCAGACACCTGAACACATTTACACTGACACTGAAACAAACATACTTGACGCACTGGAAGTCACCTCCGACACATGAAGGTAATCTGTGAATGTGGAGGTTATTCAAAGCACAAAAACTTAAATCTGAAATGTAATTATGACGCACATTTGAGAAACTAACTTAAAAGTATCTCCAGTCACTCTAGCAGCTCTGTGTGTGTTAGGCACAGCCTGTTTCAAGCTAAACATTAAATGCTAACACAAAACTGAGTGGACCAAAACTGGACAGCAGAAGATTGTAATAATTGCAATCAAGACTGTTGCCTAAACAAGGTAAACAAACATTTTCAGCTCAGTTCCCAAAGCTGCCATGCTCAGCATAATATAATCTGAACAGGTGAGTTGTATATAAATTCACCCTCAGTACAGTTGTCATGAACGGGGAAATTAGCTACAGAGACCAAAACTGTTTTTTGTACCAGGTTGTAAACATGTTTATTTCTGCTGTGAAGTTGGACATTTGAACATGGGGATTTATGGAGACTGACTTACTTCTGGAGCCAGCCTCAAGTGGACGAGAAGAGGAACTGCAGTTTTTGGCACTTTTGCATTGTGTTCACTTCACAGCGACAGAAGTTGCAGGTTGGGTCATACATAGAACTAGAAAAATGTAGCTGCATGGTGCCTAAAAAAGTAAAGTAGCCACTGAGGGCATTTATCAGACATATAGCAATGTAAACTTTTAATTCACTACTTGCTTTAGTTATGTCTTCATGTCATGTCATGACAGGATTCAGTCTTGAAGCTTTTTCAAGTGGAAATATGATTCTGGTTCCAGAAAATGATGTCCTGTGCACCTGACACTGTTAGATTCAGGAGGTCCCCTAATTATACGCATATTGTTTCTATTGATTTATTTTGTGCATCACAATCAATAGGTATTATATATCATAACTTTATTTCACACATTCAAAGGTAAAAGGACCATAGCACATTAGAGAAAAGAAACATAATACATACAAAAAACAGTAAATACATAGCAACACATATGCCTCTGAAAATACTGAAAGACAGAAATCAACTGACTGTATTCACATACAGACTCGAGCACCAGTGGTTCCACAGTCTGGATGAAAACCTGACTGAGCTCAGCTCAGGATTGGTCAGTGCCACAGTAATTAAGCCAGCATGTGTATCTGTACATAAGATTTCGTAATAATGCAGAGCAGATTGGGACACTTACATTTACAACATTTGGTTGGCACTACACTATAATGGAAGTTTAAGGAGCATTCTCATAACATAGCACCTCAGAAAGTTTTCATGAGTCCTTGTATTGGAGTTTCTTCCATCTTTTTTCCCTGTTAAAGGGTTTTTGTGGGCAAGTTTTTCCTCACTGGAACCGAGGGTCTAAGGACAGAGGGTGTCACTCCCTGTACAGATTGTAAAGCCCTCTGAGGCTAAATGTGTTTTGTGACTTTGGGCTATACAAATAAAATTTGATTTGATTTGATTTGATTTGTATTCAGTTGATCAACTGAGAGAAATGGCATGAAAGGTTTCATTCAGTAAATATTGAATGTGAATCATCTCAGTGGATAATGTCAGGATAATAATGAAACTGAGTTTTTCATGCTTCTTAGAAATCATAAACTTCACATGTATTGGTTCGGAAATAAACTCTTGAATTGTTGTTTCCTAAAACTCAGCCCCATACTCAAGAGGAGTCCAGACATAACTAAAGCCTGGGCTACAAAGACAGAGCATCTGCTGAGGATAGATGACCATGACTTCACAATGAGGCCAGGATTTGGAGGTAAGAAAGTTCATCTTTCTAAACAGTCAGTCATCATGCGGGCAGCCAGAAGACTGGTGTTTTAATTCAGTGTCCAGACAAGTCATTAGCCACATCAAGTGTTCTTTTAGACTTAACACTAAACGTCATCCAGTCTATATGGCATCTCAGTGTGGGAGATGGAGTGTCCAGCTCTGGATTGAAAAGATGCCTTAACAGCGTAGATTATGTCTGAGCAATGTGTTGATTAATTACCAGGCAGCCACAGCCTGTGGCTTTAGGTTACAATAACTGCCATCCTAATCTGCCACATTAAGCTTCTGTCTGTTCTATCTGTGTGAGAGCTCTTGGAAAACCTTTTTCTCTTCAATGGCAGACTTCAGTTATTCTTTATTGTCTTTATTTCTTTTATTTACATCATTTATTATATTATTTACAATTTGAGCTGGTTTAAGGTGTACAAAGTATTTCAAACAGCCCTCAAAAATCATATCCATACACACTTCCTTTTGCATCTAAGTAAACAAGTGAGGGTGTTCTGAGGCATTTGCATGGCTGTGCTTATTTAAACTCAGTTGGCTGACACATCATGCACATTGACACAGCGTGCAGGTGACATATGGCAATTTGGGGCCACAATAACTGATGACACCTTTCTTGTCGTAGATCTGCAGAAACATTTACATGTTTTATGTTTGCATCTTCATATAAGTGTAAACTCATCGAGTAATGCTACTCTCACCAACCCCCCACAAAGAAAATCGAACAGCAAAACAGCAGATAAACCCAAATATTCAAAGACTGAAGCTGTGCTAAAATGTATGTGAATGTTGGACTGTGTGTATTCATGAGGTGACCAGAAACACTTTGACAGTCTGTTGAAGTGGTTTTGTGCAATTATTGCATGTATCTCTGTGGTGCTGCACTGAGGTATCATGCTGCAACCACTAGATGGCAGCACAAGTGGGATTTTACTTTGAACACGGAAAACTGGCAGAGAATTCAGAAAATATTTTTGTTTTTTCCATTTTGAAAATGTCAAGAGCCCTGTTAGAAAACAACAGAAGACAACACCCTGCGCTATAATGTCAGTTTTAATGTCAGTCAGGATTAGAGCAGTCACTCAGCTGGCTCTGCGCCATTTTTTTTGGAAATCTGTACCACACTGCTTTTATGGGGATTTGGATGAAAGAGAGAAGAAATCATTGTTTGAAGCAAACGGATCGGCATAAAGAGGAGTCACAACCTCCAAAATAAAAAACCGCACATAATCCAGACTGTTCCAGATGAGACACCTGGTCTACGTCTGCACACCTGTATTGCCCACAGCTGTATTTGACTGTAAACTACAGGTTTATACGTTGTTGTGCTACTGTATATTCTTCTCTAGGGCCTGCAGTCCCAGTTGGAGTGGACGTTCAGGTTGAAAGTTTAGATGCTATTTCAGAGGTGGATATGGTATGTGTTGATCCAACTGTACATTCAATCAATCATGTATATTGTTGGTTGAGATAGCACTGTAACAAACATTAATTTTCTTGTTTAAGGACTTCACTATGACCCTGTACCTGAGGCACTACTGGAAAGATGAACGGCTGTCCTTCAGAAGCAACAACAACCACAGCATGACCTTCGATAGCCGCCTGGTGAAGAAAATCTGGGTACCTGACATGTTTTTTGTCCACTCGAAGAAGTCTTTCACCCATGACACTACCACTGACAACGTCATGCTGCGAGTGTACCCGGATGGTAAAGTCCTCTACAGCCTGAGGTAATTCCTGCTGTCAACAGAGGCCTATTTTTCAGTTCCTTTAATTCTATCTTCTATTCTATCTATTGTCCTCTACTTCTTCAGTGGTTTTCATCATACCCCACTGGAGATTATCTCCACCCGCTGTTCTTGATACCTCCAACTCCTAATATGTGCATAATGGTAGTCAGTGTCATCACAGTCAGTTTTCCGGATT
The DNA here is from genome assembly GCA_014281875.1 of Nibea albiflora. Lineage (NCBI taxonomy): Eukaryota > Metazoa > Chordata > Actinopteri > Sciaenidae > Nibea > Nibea albiflora. The sequence goes on from CM024802.1 coordinate 6,671,800, forward strand.
TGGTTTCATCATGTCTGTACGGAGACCCATACTAAAACTTATGTTCACTGTATCTGGCAACCTGTGCACAAACATGCTGAACAGAAGAATACACTGTTGCTTCTCAAATAGACAAATAAGTGGGGTCAGAGCTGAATCAGGCTGAATCACAGCTCGGTACTCAAACAAGCCATCTGTAACAGCACCTACCTGTCAATCAATGCGGCCACACTCTTAATTCTGCATAACTTTAAGCCTTAATATCATTTGAACAGGTGAGTTGTATATAAATTCACCCTCAGTACAGTTGTCATGAACGGGGAAATTAGCTATAGAGACCAAAACTGTTTTTTGTACCAGGCTGTAAACATGTTTATTTCTGCTGTGAAGTTGGGCATTTGAACATGGGGACTTATGGAGACTGAAATGCTCTGTAGCCAGTCTCAAGTGGCCATTCGAGGAACTGCCATTTTTGGCACTTCCGCATTGGCTTAATTTCCCAGCTGCTTGGGTGGAACATGTGGACATTCTTGGGCTGAGTCTGGTAAAGCTGACTTTTGTTGACTGATCTGTGATCTGGTTAGTAAAATCCTTTCCTCATAGTGTGCCTATACCTTTAAAATGCACAGTGTTTATCTGGACTGGACTTAAATTACAGGACCTGCCAGTTCAGGTGACAGGGGGCTGTAATTATTCCTGGTGTGAAAAATCACAGTCTGTGCTCCACATGGGATTAAAATCACTGACCACTGCAGAATCACTCAGCCTCCAGTCCAAATATTGCTTCAGGGTCTGATTTGGTCTTCATTAAGAGGACTTTTTCACAGAAGACATTTTGACAGAAGGAAATAAATCAAGTCATGTCTTAGTTCCTTTAGTTGGTTCAGTTTCGGGTCCAGGTGTGCGCTGTCACCTGTCATAGTTTACTGTGCACAACTGTACTATACAATGTGCATTTATTCTACAGTTTTCATTAGAACTGCATATAAACAGAACATGTTAATAATCACTAGGGCAACTTATGATGTTAGCGGGTGTTCAGGGATGTAATTACCGTTGCTGTCCCAGCAAGACAAAGTGGCACCAGCTGGCACAGTACAAGTTGTGTATTTAAGGGGATAATGCTCTGCCAATTACGACTGCTAATACTGCTGAGCAAGACCTCGTAATTTTGGCAAGCGATAGGAGGCTCCGTGCCAAAATAGTTGATTTTGTAATCCACATTACAGAGCCTGGTGGAGATTAACAGCTGGCCATCTGCCTCCTGTTGTGACCACTCGAGCATAGTACTGACTATCTGACAAATGATGACATCAACATCTACAAATGTGCATTCGCCAACATGCTGAAATGTCTGAATGTGCGACTGATAGAAGTGTTACTGACATACAACATCAAACATAAAGTCAAACTGCTTGGAACTCAATGAGAGATGAACCTGATCTTGATGTGGACTGTGGTACCTGGTGAATGTATACTGTATGCATGATGGAAGAGTACTTGATGATAAATAGAACATCACATGACCTGGGTTAATCTGTGTGAGGTTTGCTGCTGGTTGGAGATTTTCCAGACTAAGGCAGATTGGCAGGCGAGGATGACAGTGTTGTAGACCTTGTCTGCAGACCATGTGTGGCCTTCTCTCATCCTGTGAGCTGGATTATGTATTTTCATTTATCATCAAGACAAATTTCGCAGTGAATGGAGGGGTCATTCTCTGCTGAAGGTCAGACATGCATTATGGCTTGATATGAAAAGTCGTTTATCACCAGATCAACACTACAAACGTCTTAGCTGGTGTTATGAATGAGTCTCTACCAGTTGCCCCCGGCGAGAGGCGCAGAGTGGGGGAGGGAATGCTTTTTTCGCCCCGGCTCAGCGGCTGTACATTGGGGTTCACCCCGATGGGGTGAACGGGTGGGGGGACGGGTCCTGACTGTCATCTGTGCCTATGCACCGAACGGCAGTGGGGGACTCCCTCATCCTCCTGGTTGACTTCAATGCTCACATGGACAGCGACGGTGAGACCTGGAGGGGCGTGATTGGGAGGAACGGCCCCCCTGATCTTCTGCTGTTCTGTTATTGGACTTCTGTGCTCACCATGGATTGTCCATAATGAAGGAGTCAGAAAAAGCTTCAAAAAAGCTTCAACTCGCACCTCCAGGAGAGCTTCACTCACGTCCCAGGGGAGGCGGGGGACATTGAGTCCGAGTGCCCCCATTGTCAAGGCAGCTGACCGGAGCTGTGGCCATAAGGTGGTTGATGCCTGTCGCGGTGGCAACCCCCGAACCAGGTGGTGCACACTGGTGGTGAGGGATGACATCAAGTTGAAGGAGTCCTACAGAACCTTTTTGGCCTGTGGGACTCCTGAAGCAGCTGACAGGTATCGACGTGCCAAGTGGATGGCTCTGGATGTTGTGGGGCTGTCTTGGTTGACATGTCTCTGCAACATCGCATGGACATCGGGGGCAGACCAGGGTGGTTCCCCTCTTCAAAAAGGGGACCGGAGGGTGTGCTCCAACTATAGGGGGAACCTCGGATTCAAAAGGAGCAGTGTGGTTTTCGTCCTGGTCGTGTAACTGTGGACCAGCTCTATACCGCGGTCCTGGAGGGTGTATGGGAGTTTGCCCAACCAGTCTACATGTGCTTTGTGGACTTGGAGAAGGTGTTCGACCGTGTCCCGCCCTGTGGGGGGTGCTCCGGGAGTATGGGGTTCCGGACCCACTAATATGGGCCATCAGGTCCCTGTACTCCCGGTGTCAAAGTTTGGTCCACATTGCTGGCAGTAAGTCGGACTTATTTCCAGTAGGAGTTGGACTCCGCCATGGGTGCCCTTTGTCACTGATTTTATTCATAACCTTTATGGATGCCTCCTGGACGCCTCCCTGGTGAGGTGTTCCGGGCACGTCCCTCCGGGAGGCGGCCCTGGGAAAGACCCAAGACACGCTGGAGAGATTATGTCTCTCGGCTAGCCTGGGAATAAGCGGGAGAAGACAAAGACGGAGATGGAGATGGCTCCAGTAGTGTGCAAGATTAGCTGTGGACACACAGGCACACACACAGACACACCTACACACACAAATGACCTGACTGAGATAAAAATTAAATAAATACTTAACTGTGCATATTCCAAGAGTATAACCAAAACAATTATTTCCCATCACATTGTTTTTGTTGTGGAGAAATCGCTGGTCAGGAAGGAAGAAAGTGTTCAGGAGCCTCTGGTGTCTTATGCTGTATTATTTATTAGCACTTGATCAAGGAGAATTAGAGACAGTCTCATAAAGCATCAGAAGTGCCTGAGTCGGCGTTCAGTGATTCTGCTGAACTTGTGCTGGTGGTCAGACTTTAAACCCCAAGATAACACCACAAATACTATACGCCCAGAACTTGTTAAAGAGAATGCTTTTACCAAATGGCACCTACTGTTGCCAGTCAAAGCCAAACAATTACTACTGCTGAGGACCTCAAGGCCCACACATGACCTTGTGTAACCTAAGGATAGAAAATTCCATAAACAGTTTTCCATAACAGTTTTGTCATTACAGGGTGACAGTCACGGCCATGTGTAGCATGGACCTGAGCCGCTTTCCTCTCGACACTCAGACGTGCTCTTTGGAGATAGAGAGCTGTAAGTTTCTGTTTCCACCAACTGCATTCTGATAATCCCTAGTACTGTTGTAGCTACAGACGCAGTGCCATTCAATCAGATGTTAGAGTTTTCACATTAATTACAATAGAATTAGTGTCACAAATGACTCTTGTCTCTTCAGATGCGTATACAGATGATGACCTGATGCTGTACTGGAAGGAAGGGAACAGGTCATTAAACACAGACGAGAGAATTTCTCTCTCCCAGTTCCTCATACAGGAGTTCCACACCACCACGAGGCTGGCCTTCTACAGCAGCACAGGTACTGGCAGAAAGCACAGAGCTGTCTCATGATTCAGGCCTACACTAACTATACAACATCTGACTTCATCTCCTCTGCAGGCTGGTACAACCGTCTGTACATCAACTTCACTCTGCGGCGTCACATCTTCTTCTTCCTGCTGCAGACCTACTTCCCTGCCACTCTGATGGTCATGTTGTCCTGGGTGTCCTTCTGGATTGACCGCAGGGCTGTCCCTGCCAGAGTGCCATTGGGTGAGAGTGCCTGGTCATTGTTAGCTAGTTAATGCAATAGTTCGTTAGATGATCAATGACTTCTTTATTTGTGACGTCTTTCCTCATCCAATTCAAGGGTCTACGGACAGCAAAGGGTGTTGTATGGTGTACAGCTTTTGAATTATATCGTCATCATGCATGCACAAAAAGAATAATTCAATTAAAGGTCCAGTGTGTCAGATTTATAAGGCTCTATTGGCAGGATATGGAATATAATATGTTACCTTAGAATGGGAGGGTCCTCTTCCATACAGTCCTGTATGTTGCATCACCATGTTTCTACAGTAGCCCAGAATGGACAAACTCATCATTGCCAATAGAGAGTGCCTGTATTCTTTAGGGTCCAACATAGTTTCACTTATAAACTTGGAATTGTTGGGTGAGGCAAGGGGTATTCAGTTGATTGAAATCTGCAGCCTCGCTCTTAGATGCCACTGAATCCTACATGGACCTTTAAATGATTCTATTCAAAATATGAAAAATTCAAAAATGTGTTACATTAGTAAGGTAAAAGATGCATCTGCTACATTGTGATGTAATATTGGAAGTCCACAGTACAGGGACAGCCTTGTTTATCACTACAACTTGAACATGAGATGTGAGACATGGGACTGGTTCACACATGCTCTGAACTTGTTGTCCTGCTTTAGGTATAACCACAGTGCTCACCATGTCCACCATCATCACCGGAGTCAATGCCTCCATGCCCCGGGTGTCATACATCAAAGCTGTGGACATTTACCTCTGGGTCAGTTTCGTCTTTGTCTTCCTGTCGGTGATAGAGTACGCTGCAGTCAACTACCTGTCCACTCTACAAGAACGCAAGGAGAGGAAACTCAGAGACAGGGTTAGTACCAGTCTCCCAGCTCCATGCTCATAGCACATTTAGAAGCATTATATATTTTAGAGAATTTTTTGGCCTTTTTGAGCTTTATTTTGACAGCTGAAGAGTGACAGGAATGTGGAGAGAGAGAGAGATGGGGATTGAATTTGAAATGAAGTGACAGTTCAGTTGTCAAATTGAATATTTGTGTTATTAGCTATTAGCTCTCCTGAGCCCTCGAGAAAACAAGTATAAAGTATTTATTGTCTTATCCAAAATCAATTTTTCTGTTAAACAAGATTAAAGAAATGTAACAGTCTGGCACGTGGTAGTCTTCTGAAGTGAAAAGATGATTTGAAGTTTTTTGTGGACATGTAGTGTTTTTTTAATGCCATTATGTTTGACCTTTAATCTCCTGGCTGTGTAGCTGCTGTGTACCTGTGGCATGGCCCATCCTGGCATGATGTCAGCCAGCTACAGTGAGGTGGATGCCAACACGACAGGAAACTACGGCATGCCTGAAGTGAACGGCATAAAACGAGAGAGGATGCTGGTGCAGCTGGCAATGGAGAGCGACCAGGTCACTGGTCATGTTGGCTCCAGTGCTTACGCCAACATCTGGATTGACACACATGCCATAGATAAGTACTCCAGAGTCATCTTTCCTGGATCTTACATCTTCTTCAACATCATCTACTGGTCTATCTACTCCTAACACAGATGGGACTCAAACAGACCTGTTGGTAACACAAGTCTCAACACTTGTAACAGACAGAAAAGTCACTTTTCAAAGTGGTTAGCAGATGTTGCAGTAGAGTGAAGACATGTGCACTACACTTGCATATTCAAGCTTTTGTGTCTTGAGCTACATCGGTGCTCAACACATCTGCTTCACCTCGGATGGGTCTTGACAGAACCTCAGAGAACCTGGGAACAACGGGACATCAGAGGGAAAACCAGAAAACATTTCTCAATGTGATCCACTTTCACCAAAATCAAATAGCTGGTGGTGTGTGACTTAGTGCTGTAAAGCGTTACATACTTCTCACAGGTGATCACACAAAGTTACATATGATGCATATGATGCTGACAATAACGCCTGCATGCACAAAAGCATTCTCTTTTACCTAATTCGGGGCGTATAGTATTTGTGGTGTTATTTTGGGGTTTAAAGTCTGACCACCAGCAGGAATTTGGCAGAATGTGAGACTGACTCAGGCACTTCTGATGTACTTTGAGAATGTCTCTAATTCTCCTTGGCCAAGTGTCAATAAATAATACAGCATAAGACATCAGAGGCTCCTGAACACTTTCTTTCTTCCTGACCTCACCACTGACCTTTGACTTCAGCAATTTCTCCACAATAAGGAGGATAATATTAAATTCTATTCTAGATTTAACAGGTAGCCAATGCAAAGAAGCCAGAATGGGAGAGATCTGATCTTGGTTCCTGTCAGAACACGTGCAGCAGCATTCTGAATTAGCAGCAAAGAGACTTATTGGAGCAGTCTGATAACAAAGAGTTCCAATAGTCCAGCTGGGACATGCTCGTGTCAGATTTGAGACAAACACAAACCTGCAGCTCAAACATCCTCTAACCCATTCTGTTCAGATAACACTCGGTAACTCTAAATGCTCAGAAAACATTGTCTCCAATACATCAAACTCATATTCCTGTATTTTTATTGGTCTTAATTTTTTTTCCAGCAGTGTTGTCTCCAATCCATGGAGGTAGTCGAAGCCTCTGCAGAAATCTCTATTCCTGTTTCTTTTCTCCACTTTTCTTTTAAATAGAAGGTCTTTTCATTTTTGGCATAATCTTGAGATGAACTTAAGAGGTTTTGAAATAAAGTCTGATTTCAGGCTGCTTCCTTAATATCTATATGATGGTGTTATTCTTAATGGATAATTCTGGTACTTAGCACTAAAATTGAAATTGGCCTTGTCTAACATTATGATTCACTATCAATACGGCAGGTGTTACTGTGTTCTGTGAATCATCAGAGCAGCTGCAGTAGATCGCTCTGTAAGGAGTCGCTACACCGCCAAACTTCCAGCCCCTACTTTTTCACTTCAGTACACAAAAATTATATTTGCTGTGGCTCTCTCTGGAGTCACCAGACATCCTGTATCAAGTGAATACACATGAAGCCCCAAACCCAACCAAAGATAAAAGTACCATCACACTTCTCTGACACCTGGGTGTAAAATAGTCACACTCAAAAACAGTGGGTGTAATAGTATTACAGAGGTTTGGTCATTGAAACATCACTCATTTTATTTCCCATGATATGCCCCAACACATTATATTCAGTTGGTAACAGTGCAGGACTTTTAGTTCTAGTAGAGGATTCTTACATTGTGGCGTTCTATTCATTAAACAGAGACGGTGCACATTAATATACATTGCTGTAAGAGCACAAGAGTTTTCATCAGGTGTCCCTATGCAGATGTTACCTGTCACTCTAAAGAATGAACAGTTTTTTGCCTATAGGCTATATAAAGCTGAAAACCGAAATGAAGGAATGTTTCACTTTACATACTGTGATAATAGTGTTAATGCTACATTTACGTTATTTGTACTCTAAATAACAAAATCTACCAAAGCCTATGCATGTATTTTGGATCATTGGATCATTACCCCAGATTTCAGTGCAAAGACAAAATACTTCATGTTTAAACCTATAAACTGAACTGAACAAAGCTGATGTGATATCTTGTCCCCACATATCATCGGTATGGGGGTATCCCTGCATGCAACACACCAGCAGTTTGAGCACAGACCCAGTGAGATGTACTTCCTGTTTTTTCCTGTGCTGTTCAGAGGTAAAACCTTCTGAGACAAATGTGCAGTCTACATGTCATCACTGAACATCGTTGTACCTGCTAAAATAACGATGCTGAAGCATGATAAATAAGTGAACACATACTGCACAATCATTTATTTTCAAAGTCAAATTAATGAATCAACTATCACTATTATTATTGCAGTCAGTGTGCAGAGAGGATCATCAGTGTTTATCAGACAGCTCTGTGTGCTCTCCTGTCAGTGTCCTGTCCTCCTTCAGTTTGGCCTCAGTGAACTCTTGCTTCACTTTCTGCAGCAGCTCTGGATTCAGCAGCACATCCAGGGCTGTCATGGCCAGAGCCTTCGCCGTCCTCAGGGTGAAGAACTGAGCTCTGTCATCGCCTGCATCAAAGTCACAAAGAAAACGTTTCAAAAAGGTTTGGACAGGAGCAACGAAGCACAGTTTGGAAGATCCACACAGCTGACAGATGATGGTGTCATGATGGTTATGTGAGGGGCATGCTTGGAAGGCTCAGTCATTCACAAACAAGGAACAGGAATGTTCATCAGCACACAGTTTGAATGAATTTCTAGATTTCACCATCTACAAACCAAAATATCATTCAGAAATACTCCACAAATAACTGCATGTAAAGGGCCAGGCCCAAAACCAATACTGAATCTGTGACCTTTGACCCCTCCGACAGCACTGCATTAAAACCCACAGCACTGTATGAAGGATATTACTACATGGGCTCAGGAACACTTTAAAATGTATCATGCAAAGAGACAGACAGATCAACACAACATGAGTAAGACATGAGCATTTACATGGCCCGTGTCCACGCTGATAGTTATAGACTATCTTTGGAACTGATGGATGAAATGCACACATCATGATGCTACCCGTTCTTCTGTCCATACTGGAGGACAGCATGGAGAGGGGATGGAAACAAACATGGGATACATATTTGATAACTCAGATCATTTATCATCATCATCATCATCAAAATATAATAATCAAATATAATAAATTATCAGTGTGCGTGGCGCACGGAGAGAACAGACAGACAAACTGCAGATGCTGTGCTTCTTGTCTGAACAGTCTGATTGGTTAACATGGGCTCAGGAAGGCTGTGGCGCTGTCATCTGGATGAAGCAGGCAGCTCTTCATGGTGCTTTAACTTCTTCTTCCTTCACGGATTGTTTCTACACTGAAATCAGGTACTGATCAACCCTGCTGCTGTGGTCCTGCATGACGTCCACTACATATACCACTGTCATTATTATCATCATTACAACTACCTTTTGTCGTATCCCCATTCAAATCTAGAGTATTTTATTGCTGCTGTGGATCTGTGAACAAATGTATTGTAATTGGTGTCTTTTTATGAGTAATAAAAACAGTCAACCTGAATGATCATTTTTAATTATATCTTATATATAATATTTTGGACTGCTGAAACTGTCCGCTCAGCTGGAGACTAGCAGTGAATGAATGAGCCTCTGATGTGATGTATGAATGAGTCAGCTGACACTGTGCATGGAGAACGATCGACAAAAGACAAGCTCTGATAAACTGGACTCATCTGTTCACAGAGACATATACACAGACAGATGTCAGTTTCCTGATGTACCTGAGGCCACGGTGTATTCCTCTGTGTGGTTCAGGGCCTTAGAGCCGATGTAGAAGTACGGATGGATGCCAGGAACTACAAACGACACGTTGCCAAAGTCGGTAGAGCCTGTAGAGAAGAGAGACAAGTAGACCTTTCATCAAATACACTGGCTTGTATTAGGAGACAGACTAAAGAGGTTCTGTTGCTTGTCCCCATGTGTGACATTAGTTTACAAGTGCTTCCAGGAAATGTGCAAAACAATAAAACTTGAAAAAAGCCTAGGACACTGAGGACAAATCAACTCAACCAAAATCAACGAGCATGAGCACGAGCCCTGGCGTCGGCTGCGGCTGATGAATGGCTGAGTTGAGTCCTCTTTGTCTCTTTGTCCTCTCACCGGAAGCATTGCTGAGGACTTCTTCATCTGTGGTGAACTCCATGGCCAGAGCTTTGCCATTGTTCTCATACAAATCTTCCAGTGTTGTGTTTCGCAGTATGTTGTCAAAAGCGTTTCTCGCATACTCCACTTCCACCTGAGGAGGAAAGGAAAGTGAAGCACTGACCAGCAGGACAAATTAGTCTACTCACTTTGTAATTCAGATTGTTTACCTCACAGCCAGTTGCCACAGCCGCTGATCTAAAGCACAGCTCAGCTTTCGCCTTCAGGACGTGAAGCTCAGCACGTGAAGGGGTTCTCAGATAGTACTCCAGCTCAGTGTAGGCAGGGATGATGTTTGGTTTCACTCCACCGTGCTTTATGATACCTGCGCGACACCGGGCCATTTTACACCAAGCTTCCTGAGCTCCTCAGAGCAACACCAAGAGTACAGAGGGTCACCAGCTGCTCACCATGAACTCTCCAGTCTGGCTTCATCTGCTGTCTGAGCACAGACAGGTTGTTGTAGCACAGCACAGCTGCATCCAGCGCATTGATTCCCTCCCAGGGGTAGGCTGAGGCATGAGACGCCTTACCGCGATACTTGATGGTTACACTGGAACACATGACAAGACAAAGCACACATCAGTCTCTGCTTCTCTGACTGAGAGAATGTGCAAAGCTGTCGTCAAAGCAAAATGAGGCTACTGAGGGAACTGTGTAACTGTCCTGACAGCATCTAGAGTCAGAGAGGATAGCTCCTTCAGAACTGAGGCTACATCATGTCATGTGTACTGATGAATCCTCCATTCTCCTTGATCAAGCTTCACTTCACTTTCAGCATAATACACTGAAACAGTTCTAAAGTATAAAACATTCTGCTTTGTTTACCACATAATTCCATATGTGTTATTTCATAGTGTCCAAACTTAACGACTGATTCTACAGCACCCCTATGTAAGGCAATAATTATGCATAAAGTATATAAACACTTTGCAGCACCAGAAAACTTACTCATGTTCAGCCACCAGAGGGAGATATGGGGCGTCATCCTGCAGGGGGTGTGCCATGAACACCACATCCATGTTGTCAAAGGCTCCCTCCCTCAGCAGGTCTATTTTACCACCACCATCCTCCTCAGCTGGAGTCCCCAGCACCGTCAGCTGTGGAGATCAGCATCATTATTAAGACTTACTGTTTATAGAAGATTCAGGTTGGAAGGTTGTCATCATGAATCTGTAACTGAATATGTATTCATTATATTATATATTAAATGTTGTAAAGAAAAAAGAAAAAACCTCCGCACATCCACCATTAGAACGCTAACAGTGTAACATCCAGCGGAAGTAAGCACTTCAGCCGTGAGCTGTGTTATCTGTACGTGCATACCATATTATTAGATATTTTAGTGTTTGCACACTTTATTGTTTCATTTGTAATTAAGCAAAGATGTCTTCTTCAGCTGAGTCTCTGAGAGAATTTGTCAATGAGACACTGACTGCTGCTGAACAAATTTTCAGTGTTTCAAAGAACTGTCGTCGAGTACAAATAAAGGCTGTCAGCACAGACAGCTGGACAGCATGTGGAGACCTGACGTCTGGTTACACAGGATAGCTGTGGAAGACGTCAGAAACCAAATAATAAATGAATATTGTCCACCTGTCACAGGAGTCAAATAAAGTGTTTGTTACCTGGTATGGTCGCTCACCCTGCTGTCCACTCATATAGAAACATATTAACAAGTTATGGGAAAGATATATGATTACTCAGCAACGGCAACTTCATGATGATCTGCAGGACGCTGGATGTTACAGTTACAAACAGTTTTTACTGTGTGTGTGAACGCAGCTCCACAGTCAACAACAGAACACACTTCATGATCAAAGTTTTACATCACGTCAACACGTATGTTCATATTCACACACTCTCTGCTGCAGGCTGCATCACACTGTTAAAATACACTGATGTCTGTTTTTTGTCTGGTTGTGAATGACTGAACGGTGCGTCGTTTTTTTGATGCTGCCGCAAGGAATTGTGGGACGGCATTACCTCCTTCCCTTTAGTAAAGGATGGTCCTGTGTATCCTATGCTAAAGGAGATAATTAAGGAAGCATTGAACCTCCTTTCCTTAATAGCTCTTATCATGGCAGCTACGTCAATATTTCCAAGTCATTTCACTCAGTGAGGAAGGTTCCTAAGTAAAAGTGACTATTCCACTGCACCCATAATCTCAACAGTTAGATACGTCAGTAACGTTACTGCTGCTAATTTACTTGCATGTCAGCATTTCCTCTCCACCTTCACAGTGGTACCACATTCCTTTTGTTCCTTGATCTCCTACAGCAGAAAGAGGAGGCAGCAGCTCCAGGACAGGAACTCCGGTGTGGACCAAGAGAATCCAGAGCCAGTGAGTCAGTCACTCACTTTACTGTCTACAATGTTTTCCTTGCAATAAAGCAATAAAAAAATATTTTATATTTCATCAACAGATGACATGTTCAATGGCTCTGAAATGTCTGTACTGCCTCCCTGAGGATCAAAGTGTGTGTCCAAAGTTTGGACAGGTCACATATAATCTGTAAATTTTTGCTCTGTATATTGTTTATTTTGTATATTGCATCTGTAATTTTACTGCTACATTTCAAATCAAATCAAATTTTATTTGTATAGTCTAATGTCACAAAGTACATTTGCCTCAGTACTTTAGTTAGTAACATGCATTAACATGCATTAATGAGACAATGGACTGTACTTATATAACACTTTTCTAGTCTTCTGACCACTCAAAGCACTTTCACACTAGATATGTCATTCACCCATTCACACACATTCATACACTGATGGCATTGGCTCCCATGCTACTTTTGGAAACTATAGGAACCACAAGGAACCCAGCATTCTGAGAGCGCAGTGTTCTAGAGGGGTAGTAAGGTACTATGAGTTCTTTTAGATATGATGGTGCCTGGCCATGAAGAGCTTTGTATGTAAGGAGAAGAATTTTAAATTCTATTCTAGATTTAACAGGTAGCCAGTACAAGGAAGCCAAAATGGGAGAGATGTGATCTCTGATCTTGGTTCCTGTCAGAACACGTGCAGCAGCATTCTGAATTAGCTGCAAAGTCCTAAGAGACTTATTGGGGCAGCCTGATAATAAAGAGTTACAGTAGTCCAGCCTAGAAGTAACAAATGCATGGACTAGTTTTTCTGCATCCACTTGAGATACAATGCATTGTGTAAGTGGAATTTAACATTAGCATTTACAATTCTGTGTCCTTCCTGTTTATTCCTGATAGTCAAGATTTCCACGTGACCATGTTGGAAAATAAAGTGCTTCTCCACTATTCATCAGGAGTGTCTTGTTTGTTGCTCGAACAGAGGTTCTTTGGTTTCACCTCCATTTATTAAACATTCTCCTCACACCACAGCTGCAGACACTACACAATTCAAATCTTTGAACTCAGTGGTTTACAAAGAAAAGAACAAAGGTGATCAAATTTCACCTCGTATTGAACCTCACCTACAGACTGTCGAAGATTTGAACCTTTCTCAGATCTACAGTTTGAGGATGGGTGTAACCAACATCTGGTGCAGAGCAAGAGTGCCCAGGCCCCGTTTACTGCAGAGACACGTGTTGTTTAGATCAGAGTTCAAACTAGTGTCATTTCTATGGAAGCGAAACTCAATGAGAGTAAATAGATTGAGAGGAATATGGCACGTGTGAATCTGACCAGATCAGGCTGCCCTCGTAAACTGAGTACCGTGCGAGTACCTGACAGAGCTCGAGCAGTTTTTCAAAGAAGAATGGAGCAAGATTTCAGTGTGCAGATGTACAAGACTGACTTTGTTTCATTGATGTTACTTTATCTATCAAATCTATCACTTTGACAATAAAGAGTTTTTTCCAATAAATGTATGTGAAAAAGCCAAATTTTATTAACTGATTTATGAAAGCAATAAACGGGTAAAACATTCAAGTGCGTGAATACTTATGATAGGCACCGTATATGTGTGTGTGTGTATGTATGGTGATCATGTCTGTAGCCTGAGTTGTGTCCTCAGTGCAGTCTGTGCAGACAAATGTTGAAGCATGTGTGTTTGTGTTATATTTGAGCGCTGACTTGGTCTGATGTTAAGAAGTTAGCTACCATGGTTCATTTTACTGTAACAATTAACTGCTGAGTGATTGATTCCCTCCCAGGAGTGGGCCGAGGCAGGAGACGCCTTACTGTGATACTCAGTGGGAAACGTGACAAGACGAAGCACACATCAGTCTGTGCTTCTCTGACTGTGCAAAGCTGTCATCGAAGCAAAAAGGTGGACAATGTGAAGAATCTAAAAAAACACATTTTTTTCTCACTACATAATTCCATGTGTCTTATTTTATAGTTTGGATGTCTTCAGTGTTCACCTCGAATGCAGATGCAGTCTGAGATAATCCACGTGCAGTCTGTCAGATTGAAAGATCAAAGATCAAATCTGTGTGGCTTCATTAAAAACACTGTCAGACTTTGGCTACAGCCTGGACAAGTCACCAGTTCATCACAGGACACATAGAGACAAACAACCATTCACACTCACACCTACGCACAATTTAAAGTAATGAACCTGTTAAGTGCATGTATTTGGACTGTGGGAGGAAGCCGCAGTATCCGAAGAGAACCCATGTTCATATGGAACTATCAGCAAATTCCACCAGACTAGTGATGTGTCGGTGCGAACCGATGGGAGCCGGCTTCCGTCCATGAGCCTTTTTTGTTTGTTTTTTGTAAAGTAATATGGTGTGTGACAGGTGCTCCATGCATGCAGTGACTGTGCAACCAATCACGTGAGGATAGACAAGGATCATAACACCAAGTATGGAGGGGCGGGGGTCTGGCACAGCAGCACTCATGACAGGTGCCCAGACAATTGTCTGTAAATACAATAAAAACAACTGGCCACAGCAATTTATTGATATTAAAAATAGAATTTTTACTCTTGACTACTTCAGTACAAAGGGTGTATTAAATAATTGAAGTGATACATGTGCACAAACCATGAGTCAAAACAGTGCTAAACCTGGGTGAATGCTAAAAGGTGTAAGTGGTCAGATGAAGAGCCAGCTCTTCTCGCTGATCCGAGTCAAATGATCCGGCTCACTAAACAGAACCGTTCCATCGCCACACCGGACACGGATATGACGCGTTCCGTGTGCGCGGCTCGAGCTCGCCGGAAAGCCAGACACAGAAACGCCATAAGAAAATCCAGTTGATTTTCAAAATAATACACCCCGTGCAAACTGCCGGCCGTAAAAACAGTCAAAAGGGAAACAAATTAACCACGTAGTATATTTACACATGTAGAAGCACGTGAACCGGGAAAGATCTCAACAAAGTCTGGCAGGCTGAACGCTTCTGAAACTTCCGGTGGGGCTGAAATGAGGACGGACCAAAACAAAGTAGCGGCCGAGCCGAGACATAGACACCCGGTGATGCGGGCCACGTTACACCTGAAGACTGATATGTGTTCATACGTGGAGCAGCTTTTAATAGGGCTTCATGAAAATTTCAGAAAAGTTCAGATTCACAGCACTGCTCAGCTCTCCGTAACTCCTCCCTGCCCTCAGACACAGCGAGCTCCGCTCTGTCCATCAGAGCAGAGATGGCGCAGAAAAGAGTGGAGCTGGACCGGGAAACCTTCTCTTGTCCGATCTGTCTGGATCTACTGACGGATCCGGTGACCACTCCCTGTGGACACAGCTACTGCATGAAGTGTATTAAAATGCACTGGGATGGAGAGGATGTGAAGAGAGTCCGCAGCTGCCCTCAGTGCAGGCAGAGCTTCATACCGAGGCCTGTCCTGGTGAAAAACACCATGTTAGCAGCTTTAGTGGAGGAACTGAAGAAGACTGGACTCCAAGCTGCTCCTGCTGAACACTGCTATGCTGGACCTGAAGATGTGGCCTGTGATTTCTGCACTGGGAGGAAATGTAAAGCCCTGAAGTCCTGTCTGGTCTGTCTGGTCTCTTACTGCGAGAAACACCTCCAGCCTCATTACGATGTAGCTCAGTTCCAGAAACACAAGCTGGTGGAGCCCTCCAAGAAGCTCCAGGAGAACATCTGCTCTCGTCACGATGAGGTGATGAAGATATTTTGCCGCACTGATCAGCAGTGTATCTGTTCTCTCTGCTCTGTGGATGAACATAAAGGCCACGACACAGTGTCAGCTGCAGCAGAGAGGACTGAGAGGCAGAGGGAGCTCGAGGTGAGTCGACAAAACATCCAGCAGAGAATCCAGGACAGAGAGAAGGATGTGAAGGAGCTCCAACAGGAGGTGGAGGCTATCAATGGCTCTGCTGATAAAGCAGTGGAGGACAGTGAGAAGATCTTCACTGAGCTGATCCGTCTCATGGAGAGAAGAAGGTCTGATGTGAAGCAGCAGGTCAGATCCCAGCAGGAAACTGAAGTGAGTCGAGTCAAAGAGCTTCAGGAGAAGCTGGAGCAGGAGATCACTGAGCTGAAGAGGACAGACGCTGATCTGGAGCAGCTCTCACACACAGAGGACCACAACCAGTTTCTACACAACTACCCCTCACTGTCACGACTCAGCCAATCTACAGACTCATCCAGCATCAATATCCGTCCTCTGAGGTACTTTGAGGATGTGACAGCTGCTGTGTCAGAGCTCAGAGATAAACTACAGGACGCTCTGAGGGACCAACGGACAAACATCTCACTGACAGTGACTGAACTTTATTGTGTGCCACAACCAGACCCAGAGCCCAAGACCAGAGCTGAGTTCTTAAAATATTCATGTGAACTCACACTGGATGAAAACACAGCACACAAACAGCTGTTATTATCTGAGGGGAAGAGAACAGTGACAAGAATGAGTCAACATCAGTCCTATTCTAGTCACACAGACAGATTCACTTGGTGGGCTCAGGTTCTGAGTAGAGAGAGTCTGACTGGACGGTGTTACTGGGAGGTGGGGTGGAGAGGGGCGGGAGTTGGTGTAGCCGTCACATACAACAATATCAGCAGAGCAGGGAGGTTACTTGAATGTTCATTTGGATCAAATGACAAATCTTGGAAGTTGAATTGTCTCACAAGCAGTTATAACTTTTATTACAACAATGTCAGCACTCTCGTCTCAGGTCCTCGGTCCTCCAGAGTTGGAGTGTACCTGGATCACAGTGCAGGTATTCTGTCCTTCTACAGCGTCTCTGAAACCATGACTCTCCTCCACAGAGTCCAGACCACGTTCACTCAGCCTCTCTATGCCGGACTTCATATTTTTAACTATGAAGTCACTGCTGAGTTGTGTAAACTCAGATAGACAGAAGTCATTTAAGAGTTAAAGTCCGTGTTTCATTTCTTTAACTTGTTTTGTTTCCATCACAACAATGCCTTCCTTTGTGTGCCTTTAGTTTCCGTGATAATAATCAGTAAGGAGACGATTCCTTCTTTTCCTGTACATGTGTGAGATTCAGCTCTGACAAACTGAGTCTGTGGATGAAGTGAGTCTGTACATGAACTCACTGAATAAGAATCATTGAACAGACTGACTGATGGATGTGTCAATAAACAAACATGAACCGTCTTTACTTCATTTCATACAAACCAAATCAACAGTTTTTTAAAATTTATGTCTATTTTTCTTAAGAAGGTTCCTCACTGCGTGACATGACCCTGTCTGAAGTATTAACATAGCCGCCACAATCAGAGCTGTATGAATTCTCTCAGTGTTAAGGAAAGGTGCTTCAGTACATCCTTTTCCCTTTAGCATAGGATACACCGGACCATCCTTTACTAAAGGAAAGGAGGTGATGCCGTCCCACAATTCCTTGTGTCAGTGTCAAAAAAACGACGCACCATTCATTCAGTCATTCACTACCAAACAAAAAACAAACAGTGTATTTAAAAGGAGGTAATGCTGTCCCACAATTCTTTGCAGCAAGGACAAAAAAAAAAGGAAAAAAATCAATGTCATCCACAATCAGACATAAAAAACACGAATTCATTTAAAAAGTGTGACTGCAGCAGAGAATGGACAGACGTGTTGACCCGATAGAAAAATTTGATGAAGTCTGTTGTTGACTGTGGAGCTGCGTTCACACACAGAGGTGTTCAAGTTTCTTGTCTACTGTTGTGAAAAACGTTCTCAAGTTGTTGTAAAATGTGGTTAATAACTAGAAAAGCTTTAAGTGCCCCAAAAACTGCAATCTCACACCCACAGCCACAACCTGTGAGCATGTCTTTTTTAAACGTCATGTCATAATGGTCCTGGACATCTTAAAAATCACACTTATTTGCTGCCACTCATATTAAATACACTCACAAATAAACCCATACATACACCGCTGGAGACATGTTGAACATGCATTGCCTGCCAGAATATTCTTTTACTGTGAAGCTCACTATGAATATTAATATACGCCAAACCATGTGTCCTGTATCATAGCTACATGTATGATGTTTGGGTTGATTAAACGCCCTGACACTTAGCTGCGCCTGCCAAACAACTACACTAACACGTGACCGGTCCAAGGTCCAATAGGCAGCAGCGGTCGATGCGGCGTCTACTCTTAATTATGTCTATGGTAAACACCGCGGACGCCTCCTCCACGCTTCACACCAAGTGTGAAGGAAAGGAAACAAGAAGTAATTTCTTTTAACTACTCCACCGTGTACACTTTGCTGTGCAGTTGTCCTACCTGCACCTGGACAGGGAGCTTCCCGTGTGCGTCCTCCAGCACAGCCTTGAGCCCCAGAGCCGCAGCAGCTCCAACCTCAGCTATCAGGTTGTGTCCACACGCGTGTCCTATCCCCGGCAGGGCGTCGTACTCACACAGGAAACCTACGTTGACCCGATCGCTGCTTTCGGCTCCCCAGGTGGCTCGAAACGCAGTGTGGAGTTTGAAGTGACTGTCGACGTTCCAGCCCTCCTCCTGACTGAAAAACGCTACCAGTGTGTCATGAGAGCGGCTTTCCTCATAAGCCAGCTCCGGACAGCTCCATATGTCCTTACTGAGTGTGTGGAGCTTTGCTTTGGCTTCTTCTATACACTGTGAAACTCTCTGTTTCAGCTCCAGCAGCAGCTCTGCCCTGTCAGCCATCTTGGCGGTCTTGTTATTGTTGATGTCAGCACTTTATATGAGCGTTATAAGAAGTTGTTGTGCTGCTGCCTGCTGAGGAGCAAGCTTTCCTATTATCATTATTATTATTAACCATGTTTGACAACAACACACTGTCTCCGCCAGACCTTGTTTACAGAATAAATACATAAATTAACCATAAGTCCAACTGAAAAGTTACATAACAGGAACTGTGTGAAATCACGTGTCTTCTATGTTTTACTCTTTGTTTAATAATGTGTAAAAGTTTCTCATTAATTGAAAAGAAATCTGATTGTTAACCCCGAAAACTTTTATTTCACCTTATAATGTAAATTCTTGGAACAATAACATTTCTCAGTAATAATAATCACACACAGTGTTGAAATAAATGACACAAATACATATGGAGAAGATTGACTTTACTGATCCCTCATTGCTCTCAACATCTAGAACCTTTTAGGGCACGGCCCTTACAGGCTGTCATTACAGATAAGATTGTTCAGGGTTTGTAAAATCAATGTGCATAACTTTGCCAAAGCCTCCAAAAACAGGCACAAAAGTTGAATAATAGAAAGAAGTGTGTATTCTGTTTTGTTTTTGATGTCATATTTATTTAACACAGAACATTCATACATGATCAAAATGAAATAAAAAAGCTAATATTACATTTCTGGTCTCATATCTTCTCTTGGATCTTTGGGAAACATTCAGCTGCAGTTCCTCGAGTCAGACACAAACGACGTTGGATTCAACCATAAGAACACATCTGAGTGTCAGTGTGCAGAGAGGATCATCAGTGTTTATCAGACAGCTCTGTGTGCTCTCCTGTCAGCGTCCTGTCCTCCTTCAGTTTGGCCTCAGTGAACTCTTGCTTCACTTTCTGCAGCAGCTCTGGATTCAGCAGCACATCCAGGGCTGTCATGGCCAGAGCCTTCGCCGTCCTCAGGGTGAAGAACTGAGCTCTGTCATCGCCTGCATCAAAGTCACAAACACATTATCAGCCATACAAACTCATATCAGACACCAAAAATGGTTTTAAATATAATCTTCTAAGTGTTGTGGTACCATACCAGCAGCAACAGTGTATTCCTCTGTGTGGTTCAAAGCATTAGAACCGATGTAGAAGTACGGATGGATGCCAGGAACTGCAAACGTCACATTGCCAAAGTCCGTAGAGCCTGTAGAGAAGAGATGGATGAGGGGAGACATCCTTCATGTATTTAGAATAATATTTCGAGAAATACACTTATAATTCAGAACACAGCTAACATCCTGATAGAAGAGCCTGCATCCATCTTTAACTGAGCTAAGGTGGTACAGCTGCTGTTTGCTGGGTTTCACAAAACTTCCACTTATATTACTCACACTGAGACAATTATTTTTACATTGCCAGTTTTCTGAAATGTTATGTTTAATATACAAATAAGATATTACTTAATGCTAACTTTTGAATGAATCTACAGACACAAGCAAAACTATTGTGAATTAAATAGAAATAAATTGTGAGTTTTCTTTCCACTAGTCTGCAAGAAGACGTTATGGAAGCAAAAGTCTAACCAAAATCTAAAAATTACACAGTGCTCTCAATAAAAAACAAAAATCACATTTCTGCCTGTAGTGTCTCGCCTCAATACACATTTTATCTACCACTGTCCACTCCATCATTTTTCAGTGTGTCCAGCACAGAGCTGCTCTTTGACTTCCACGTACCAGATTCATTCTTGAGAACGTCTTCATCTGTGGTGAAGTCCATCCCCAGCGCCTTGCCGTTTGTCTCGTACAGCTCCTCTAGCACAGCATTGCGCAGCATGTTGTCATATTTATTTCTTGCAAACTCTACTTTGATCTGAAGGTGAGATAGTTCACTGTTAACTTCTTAAAGCTACAAGATGTTTGCCAGGACTAGCCTAAAAAATGAAATGAAAATGTGAGTGTCGCATACATAAAGAGGGTTCCACTGACAGTGACAGTGAAGATTTCACTTCATAATGCAGGTAAATAGACTAGAAAATGAGAGTAAATGTGTCATACATTATTTGTTTTACAGTTTTGCTACAACTGGAGTTTAATTTTTCACAACTCAGAGAGTCCCAGGACAGTGTCACCTATCCTTCTACGTTAACTCTCCATTCCTCAACCCCACAGATGAATTCAATTCCTCATGAATTTGGAAGATGTATGACCAGGAGCCACATGATCAGATCTCTCTGCGAGATACAATGATTGCTGGATGCCTGGACATATCTGCAGAAGACTGCCAGAGATGAAACAGGCATCAAAAAGATTCTTTCCAAGGTGGATTGTAAGAAAGCTGCGACCAGTTGAAACCTAAGATTGGTTTAACCCCCAGTTGAACCAAGATAGCCTCATTATTAGCTTGGATAATGAGGTATGAGGTATTTATTCGTTTCTGACTCTGGGAAAACACAAAAAATCCCCCAATATACTGTAACTCTCTTTAACCACATCACACACACACACACACACTGTTCTGTCTGATTTCCTTTTGGTAAGTGATGTAATATTCTTCACTTCCACTAACTGAGCCTTCCCTCATGGTGGTACTGATTCCAGATTTTAGCTGATCGAGCAGAAGCCTGAGAAACAGTTTCCAAACACGTGATACAAAAGATATTTATTTGGAGAACAGATCTCACAAGTGACTGACTGAAAGAGTGTAAAAGGGGAATTGGAGGTCAGTGAAAATAAACCAGTAAACAAAATGTTGAGGTAAGGGGCTGTCTGGAGCACCCTTGGCCTTTGAAAACCTCTGGATTAGAACACCTCTTAGTGTGGCAGTCAGACAGCAATGCACATTTCAGTTCCTAACAGTCACCAGTTCAAGTCAAAAAAACTCACTATTCATTGTCACTTTGAACGTCACTCATTGTGTTTTGTTTTGTTTGTTTTTTACCTCACAGCCAGTTGCCACAGCCGCTGATCTAAAACACAGCTCAGCTTTCGCCTTCAGGACGTGAAGCTCAGCACGTGAAGGGGTTCTCAGATAGTACTCCAGCTCAGTGTAGGCAGGGATGATGTTTGGTTTCACTCCACCGTGCTTTATGATACCTGCGCGACACCGGGCCATTTTACACCAAGCTTCCTGAACTCCTCAGAGCAATACCAAGAGTACAGAGGGTCACCAGCTGCTCACCATGAACTCTCCAGTCTGGCTTCATCTGCTGTCTGAGCACAGACAGGTTGTTGTAGCACAGCACAGCTGCATCCAGCGCATTGATTCCCTCCCAGGGGTAGGCTGAGGCATGAGACGCCTTACCGTGATACTTGATGGTTACACTGGAACACATGACAAGACAAAGCACAGGTCAAGTCTCTGCTTCTGTACAGAGTGCAGACAAAGGCTGCTGAGTTTTAGACTAACATTTGCACTGTTCCACTCAACAGGAGGCACTAACATGCAGCAGTGCACCAGTAAGGCAAACGGACAGACAGTAAACATGGATGTAAGCAAGTCTTAAAGGAAGTTTTGACTTGCCACTGTCACCAAGGGCTTGCTCATGGTGGAACTGTTGAGTCTCTGATAATAATATTATACAGATGTGTACCTGCTCTATATGGAAAGTGTCATGAGATAACTAGCAGACTACACTCCACTCACAAAAAGCAGGTTGTACTGTATGCCAGGCCTTGAGTGGAGAACACTGTGTGTTTCAGAGTACAGCACACAAACCAATTGTGAACCGCAATAAACGTACTCATGCTCAGCCACACAGGGCAGGTATGTGGCATCCTCCTTTGACGGGTGGGCCATGAACACCACATCGAGGCCTTCAAATGCTCCCTCCCTTAGCATGTCAATTTTACCTCCACCATCCTCCTCGGCTGGGGTGCCCAGCACCGTCACCTGTGGAAGACCAGCAGGCACTTTACACACTGCACAACCTGGATTTCTCATTAAAATGAGTTCAAATCAAACATCTTGAGATTTCATGTACTGAGGAGACGTTTCTTCGAGCTGCAGTCACACCCACAGCTTTCTGGGGGAACGAGTCGTCGTTTGACTATGACATTTCCAGTTCTTGCATGTTCGGGCCCATTATGTACAATACAGATAGCTACATTTACAAATAGGCCTCGCTGAGTGTGTACAGTCATATGTCATTGCATGTTGTTATTGTGTCTTGTGTTCGGATATGTACAGTGCGGTGGAAATGAACCTCCCATTGAGAACAATAAAGTCTGAAGTTTAAAGTCTAATTACAGTTAAACATTTACTACATTTAGCACTTGTTTTTAAATCGTTTTCCTACCTGTCAAACAGACATTTGTTTTAATTCATTCATTCTTCAGAGCAAACATGTAGTGAGTTTCTGTGGGTCAGGCTGAACGGTTGTTTTGAAGTTAGAGCTCCAAGAGAGACTCAAAAATGTACAGAAATCCATGAACACAGCTTAGTAAACTCTTCACCCATTATCAGTGTTTACACCCCCAGTGCATTACACAGTACAAAGCCAAATACAACAGACAACACACACTGTATGGAAAAATCTCCACAATTAATTTAAATTAAATTCAAATTTAATTTTAATTTAAAATTTTCTTTAATTTAATTTATTCACTTACCACTCTGGAGCATATTCATTTCCTCTAGAGTGGTAAGTGAATAATTCCAGAGATAATATTTTGTCCTTGACCTGAACTACTTCTTCATATTTTCTATCTTCAGGTGCTTCATCCTTTATTTTGAAAGAAATCAAACTGCAAAACGTCACGAATACAAATCGTCTGCACCTGGACAGGGAGCTTCCCGTGTGCGTCCTCCAGCACAGCCTTGAGCCCCAGAGCCGCAGCAGCTCCAACCTCAGCTATCAGGTTGTGTCCACACGCGTGTCCGATCCCCGGCAGGGCGTCGTACTCACACAGGAAACCTACGTTGACCCGATCGCTGCCTCCGGCTCCCCAGGTGGCTCGAAACGCAGTGTGGAGTTTGAAGTGACTGTCGACGTTCCAGCCCTCCTCCTGACTGAAAAACGCTACCAGTGTGTCATGAGAGCGGCTTTCCTCATAAGCCAGCTCCGGACAGCTCCATATGTCCTTACTGAGTGTGTGGAGCTTTGCTTTGGCTTCTTCTATACACTGTGAAACTCTCTGTTTCAGCTCCAGCAGCAGCTCTGCCTTGTCAGCCATCTTGGCGGTCATCATCAACTTCACAGTGTCTCCTCTCCCCAGAGCCATGCAGTGTGAAGTTACAGGAAACGCTGCTCCCAGTATGAGGGCTAAATTTGTCAAAGGTCAAAATAGCACACACACACACACACACACAAACCGGTAAATCACATTTGCCAAAGCTAAAAAACACATCTATCTACGGTATCTATATATAATGAAGCATTTGAATGCACTAAACGTTAACCTCTAGAGGCATAACTGCCTGTCGATGTGACACAAAATAATACTTTCTGAATTCTTTGTTTCTCTAGGAGATTTCTCTTCAGAGAAAAAAGACGTTTTGTCTGTGGAGTCCCGCAAGGTTCTATTTTAGGTCCTTTTTACCCTTCATATACTCATGCTTAGAGATATCATCAGAAAGCATATCATTGAATTTCATAGCTATGTTGATGATACCCAGCTATATATGTTCTGTATCCCCTCATTAGATCAGTTCCCTATTATAATATATAGATAATTTTGTGCCTTGTTTAAATGACAGAAATGACTGGATGTCAAACAAAATCCATCACTTCAATCAAGACAAGACTGAGATTATAAAATTTGGGTCAGTTACTTTAAATTTGACCTCAGTTTTGAAACACACATTAGAAATATCACAAAAATGTAATTACTACCAGATCACTACCAGATACAATTTCTGTCCAGATTATTCCTAAGAATTAATGATTTTACCACTTCAAGGCTTGATTACTTGATTACTATTTATTGATGTGATACATGTTCCCCTCCTAAAGATTACGTTTTTTTTAAACAGGTCTATTATTGATATACTGTGTGTTTATACATAATTTCTCTCCTGTACAGATGCCTTATGATGTGCACATCAGAGTCCTCTGTGGCATCTGTTTAAATGTGAATTAATGTGAATAAACTAGACAAATAACACTTTTTTGGTGTTTATTCTCTAGAGTTGGTCTTCCACTTCTCTGGATCACTGTCTCTGGAAAATAATTTCATGCTTACATCAACTTTTATTTTACACAACATGACAATATTATTCATCAACAGATCTGGTTAGGTTTGTCTTGACCACTTGTCCGTCTCTCTGTCCTCTCAGACCTGCCAGGTAGACCTGAGGTTTGGGAACATTGCTCCCACTGTCTCTCTTGCTTTGACAGGCAGCATCCCTGGGCAGCCATGTCTGAGTGACATTTTCCCGTCTCATGTGGCTCAGATCAGTCTGTGTTGAGTGTGTTTGTTTGGTCAAGAGATCAGCCTAGATCCACGAAATATGAAAAAGTATCAAATTTAAAAAAACTTTGTGTCAATAAATGAAATTCCTGGTATACCCAAGACACTGAAAAGAGTGTGAATGTGATGCATCAATGAACTCTCACCAGGTGGATAGCTTTTCTTCGCAGCTCCCATTCATTCCACTCATATGACTTGACAATGTTTGTCTCCAGTGGGTGGATGTCAGTCTGGGTGCCGCTCTCACATTTGGTGATTGGTTTCACCAGTAAACGCTCTCCTGGCTGTAACTGTGAAAGCAAAAGGCAACAAGTAAGTCTGGATCGAACTCCCACTAAAGTCAGAGTGTGGAACGTTTCTGGACAGCAGTGAGTGGTAATAAACTTTCTGTACAACAGTGTAGCATAAATAAAGTCGTGAGTGTATTTAGCGATCTACACATGTAAGTGCTCTGAGAATGCTCGATGTGGAAGAAGCTGCTGACCTCAGAGTGAGGACTGACGCAGGAAAACTGTTGGTGGAGTTTGAGGAGCTGAATGAGTTCGGGGGAGTACTTGGCTTTTTCTGCCACCTCTGCAATGAACTTTTCTGAACTGCAGGCAAATTTCAACGCAGCTTCTTTGGAGTTAAAAACATACAGCTTCTCCCTGTGTTTGAGGACTCCAACGTGTGGATTACCTGCAAAACAAGTGTCACATATTTCACACTGAATGAACTTCAAGCACAATAGTCTTAATGAAGGATCGTTTGAACAGACTGGACTGGAGTGAATAAATGATATTAACAGCATATATCAACTATACATGGATATGATTTGGCATCCCTTAAGTTGTGATTTTGTGGGACAGAATCATGAAGCTGATGTGACAGAAAGTGTCTTCATCCAAGATGACAATCAGCAGGTCTGAGGCCATCACGCCCTGCATGAAAACAGCAGATTACCCCCTTCAGCTCGGGAGTGAGTCACTGCCCCGAGTTCAAATGTCTTGGTGTAAAGTCATCATCATCACAGGCGGAGGGGAGAACAGAAGGCTGAGCGTCAAGGCAAAGTTATGTTTACAGCTCAGTGCGCGATCTATCGGCTGTCTATGATATAGCTTCTAGGGGCAAGAACAAGTGTATCTATATCTGTATCTAATCTACACTATGTGGGGTAGGAACACAGACCAGAACACTTTTCAAACACTTTACAGATTCCACATTCATATGCAGATATTTGTTTGTATAAACTAAACAGACATAAAGAATGAGATTATGGATACAAGTGACCAACACAAGCTGTCTTCGGTGTGGCAGGGCTCAGCCTTGCAGACAGGGTGAAGATGGAGCAGCTGCTATTTTCTGAATGAGTCAGTTCAAGTGTTTTCCTGGAGTTGCCTGGAAAGCAGGGAGTGTGGCCAATATTGACCTACTGCAGATATATAAGCATGCATATGCAGCAATAGTTATCAATATTAGCAATATTATTACAGGACATAATGCAGAAAAAGATGCTTGAGTTCATTTAGATCTATTAATGATGTTTGATTTGTGCTTATGTATTATTATTATTAAAATGTGTTGTTTTATTTGAGGTTTACTGTTTAAGTGCACATTTTGGACAATATTATACAAAGACGGAACATTCAAATTCCTTTCCTGATATCACAGTTGTGTGCGATAAGAACAGTACCTGGAAGCAGAAGTCCATCTCTGGTGACAAGCGTATGGCCACAGACTCCATTATACTGTAAGGGCAGCTCATTGAAGCTGGTTAATGTTTCAGGCAGGAGCCACTCATGTGTCTTCATCTGCACTGGATCAACACGCTCATCTGAAAGGAGAAATGAAGAAAAACAAGCACACACAACAGCACGGAGTAAGCTCTGGTTTCAGTCCATTACTTCAGATGCTGACATTCCACATGTGCTGGTGATATGAGCATTACCTGAGGACTCAGTCATTCTCTGGTCGTCTGTCTTCACCTCTGAAGCGTCTAGCAGGCCGTCCAAATAAGCTTCAGAGAATAATGTGGCCTGAGAGGCGATGAAGGGCTGCAGATTCAGTGCAATGTTACCGAGGATGTTCAGCAGCTCACCCTCATCCTGAAGTGCAGACCACAGCCCTGACAAGGCCTTGAACAGTGGCTGAGAGATAATGTGAGGTGGGAGAAATAAGAAAAAATGAAAGCAATTCATGACTTTTTCACAAAAGCAGTCTATATGTTAAGCTAAGCTAAGCACATGCTGAATTCAGCTGTGCACTAACACACAGAAAGGAGAGTGATGCACCTCTTCAGTTCTCCTCAGAAAGAAAGTAAATGTGTGTTTTCCAAAATGTTGAACTGTTCCTTTAAGAGATGACAGCGGAGACACTTACAAAGACCTTTGCTGTGGGGACAGCTGTCTTTGCCTTCATAGTTTCTTTGAGCAGCTTCATCTGTGAGGAGAACTCAGTCTGCAGGATTTCAGCGTGCTCACCACATGAACTCGCGTCAGCCTGATGGGAAACAGAAAACACCTGATTACTTTTACTGAACAAGCTGCAAAACTCACATTATAATAGTAACACATGGAATCTACAACAAATTCACATTTGCACAGAGCAGTGGTGTGACCCCACCAGTAACATTTTGAGGAAGGCTTCATGCTGCCTGACGTTGTAGAGAGCCTGTTTAAGCAGGACTGTGGGAACGTCACACTCTCCGGGCTGTCTGTCGGGATCCGTCAGCTTCTCCAGCAGCGCTGTGTATTTCCATGCCAAACTCTGTGTTGCACTCAGCTTGTTTTCTATGCTTTTACTGGTGACCGGAAGAGTCACATTAAGGATAGTGGGAACTGTGGAGAGAAAGTCAAAGTTCTGTTTTCACCAAATGTTCTTTTGGTCATCAGTGGAGGAGACAAAGCAGTCTGATGATGTATATACAACATGAAAAGGTTTACACTCCTGGCTGTGTGATGAGATCTGGATCTCTTGTTTGATACATTGTTATAGTGCTTATTTAAAAATGTAAGACTTCCTTGACTGTTCAAACTCAGTTTCCAAAATATGGTACGTTTACCACTGGTGGTACATGACTTCCCTCTAGTGGCATTTGAAGGAATCAGAAATATTTAGTGTTAATATTAGTATTTA
The DNA here is from genome assembly GCA_014281875.1 of Nibea albiflora. Lineage (NCBI taxonomy): Eukaryota > Metazoa > Chordata > Actinopteri > Sciaenidae > Nibea > Nibea albiflora. Next base: position 6,700,148 of record CM024802.1, read on the forward strand.
ATAGAGAGCAGTTGGGAGTGTTTAGTGTCTTGCTCAAGGGCACCTTGGCAGTGCCCAGGATGTGAACTGGCACCTCTCCAGCTACCAGTCCACCTTCCACACTTTGGTCCATGCTGGACTTGAACCAGCAACCCTCCGGTTCCCTTGCCAAGTTCCTATAGACTGAGCTACTGCTGCCCCAATTAGCTCACACCCATGCCACGTGGCACACACATACGAGAAGTTATGAGCTCAAATGTGACGATGAGATAGTAAGTGGAGGTAACATGAATGATTCAAACTGTCTGTAACTGTTGCTCCAAACAGCAAATATTAGGAAGAGTGGATCAGGAGTACCTTTTTCCACCAAATTAGCTCAACAACAGTCAACAATTAATAATTTAATAATAAAATTGAAATTTAACATTTGTCACAATGGTGGACTGAGCCTAATATTTCCTGAGGGGCATGCAGTGTAAATGTGTCTGCTGACTTCATAGCTGCTCAGCTGGTGGAGAAGGTGGAGTGTTTTTACACAGAAATCTTCAGAACTTCAAGGAGAATATTCTGTTGGCTCCATATCTAGATGAATTACTGTGTTCACAACACATGAGCAGACCTGTCTCACTACATCTTATAGTAATGTGGATGTGGCCAGTTTTTATGGCAGCAGTCTGGTGTACTGTACTCAGTTCATTGAGGTCAGTGTCCTCTTCTCCCTTCTCGCTGGCTTTGTTGAAGAGTCGGATCCCTGTGACAATCATGGTGAGCTCATTGAGCTGCTGCTCCTTGTCCCTCTTTAAGAGGACCATGAATGCTCCCAGTTCAGTCGGAGGGAAGACGCTCTGCAGGGCAGCTGGGAGAGGAGAGGATGACAAGAAAGCAGCAGTCAGGAGCACTGGAAAAAAAATAATCTACAGCACTGCAGCAAGTGTATCTTTACTGACTGACCCCATAGAGCTGTGCAGCTCTTTCATTTAAATGTGACATTTCCAATTTCTATTTAATCTTAATCTTCTTCACTTGTTCGTACTTGCTTTTTATCTTCTTTATATTTTTTCTACTCACTAAGTTCGTTGGTAAGAAAACCTGATTTAGATTCTCAGACTGAGAGAAGTGGAAAGTGTGAAACCTGTGGCCTCTCGCACGATGTTGACATCTGTAGGCGAGCCCATGCCGGAGCGCAGCAGGATATATGTGATGATTTTACAGTACAGAGTGTCTAATTCCTCCCGTGTTTTCACCCTGCTGTCAGTGATCTCTCTGCTCACTGGACTCAGCTTGGATTCTGACACCCGGTGGATTTCCTCCAGAAACTCATCTGCACAAACAACAAACATTGTGCCTGCTTTGTTATGATGTTAATATTGTGAATCATAACTGTCATGATCCAAATAAACTAAATTAGGCATGCATGACAGGTTCAGTGGCCATACACCAGTTCAGTCTTTCAGTTTAGAAGCTGATAAAAACTTAACTCAATTATCTTACTGACTTCATTTAAGCCAGGGTCACATTTAAGCTACACATTTAATATCTTCAAGAAACAATAATCCTCTTGCCTATACAATATACATAACTATGAGTGGACATAATAGTGCACTTTTTAAGAGTTTTTATTAGTTAATAAAGAACTGATAGAATATCAACAATCATTAATCTTAAAAATTAATTAATGAAAATAATTTGTTGCAGTGAGTCAGGGCCTCAGAACAGCTAAACCACTCAAAAACCAACTACAGTACATTCATCATGACGACACATCTCCTCAGTCTGGATTGTGTACATTCTTTTTTTTTTTTTTGGAAACAGAGCGTGTCAGTTCACACAGTGTCACTTACGTCTGGAGGTGTAGTTCAATTCAAAATACACCTGCATTTTGATTGTGTCCAGGGACGGGCTGCACTCTTCCATCAGTTTGTCCAGACAAAGCTGTAAGAAATATTACACATCTTCATGCTGCGCCTCTGTTACTGCTGCGGACACTGAGGTCATGTGTGATTCAGTACGTTCAAAGATTTTCAAAACACAAAAAAGTAAATGAATAAATATAATTAATGATGAAAGAGTTCAGCATTTGTCCCCCAGAACTTTATGCTTAGCAGTGTGAAGAAACTAAATCTAAATGCTTCAGCATATCGACAGTTAATTGAATAAACAGATCAATCAGAACAGATGTCCTAATACTGCGGTGGGGCTCAGCCTCATGACCTCAGTACATCGAAACCTCTGACTACAGGCCTGCCATGGAGCAAACACTCATGAAGTTCAGCAATATTTGGGCTCATTTTCAAAATACAACTACAAACTGAATGTGATCAGCACATTAACAAATATAATTCTATCAGCTGTATCCTGGCTCAGAAATGAAATTCAACATGCAGAGCATGCTTCATGTTCATATCCAGAAGAACAACACAGGAAGCGCTAAAGGTGGGCTAGCTTGCTTCATCTGAAATAATATTAATAACTCACCTCTTCTATTTTCTGGACATCTTGTCTGGTCAGTGTCCGATCAACATTAAAACCATTCCTGGGGTCCAGAACCACAGCTTTCACCTGACAATATTTAATAGAAAGAGTGAGTTTAGTGACGTCACTGGGTGCAGGTGGAATATCTGACTCCAAACAAGTTTCAAAATGTCTTTTTCTTCTCCATTTTGAATTATGACACATAACATAACGTGTTATATCATCCGGTAACTACGTAGTTAGCTGTTAGCATGACTCTCAGCGGGTTAGTTCGGTTTACTGACCATGAAAGCCACCAAAGTCTCGGACACCGCCTGTCCTCTCACCGTACACTGCTGTGCTATTTCACGAATTATGTTTTTAATGACGCTTTCTGCCCGAGCTCGAGACATTTCTCCTGTAGGAAAGTTAACTTGTTCTAACTACAGTTAATTGTTACCGACACAGCTAACGAGCTACATCCACAACGGCCTGTTGATAACTGGTTACCATGGTAACCGTGTCCGAACGAGGGCTGCACTGCGCGGCCGTGTCCACTAGAGCGCGCTACAGTTAACAGCAGGAAGGTGAATAGGTCATACACAGCTCAGTGAATGGACTAATATGAACCTGTGACTGTACAACCAAGAATGAACCAAAAAGAATGATGCTTAAAATATTTATTATAAAAACAGACATGACATAAATAGCATGGCTTGGGTGAAAACTTGCCAGACTCAGTTCAGACTGTCACAGCACATTTAGAGGAGGAGGCTCGGACATAATATCACATTCTCTTCAAACTACAGCCGGTAAACCAGCCCGAGCAGTTCATTTCTGTCACATTAAGGAGTGGAGGAGTGGACTGGAGTTCACACACTCACATGATTTCCACTGAAGAGCTGAGCTTTAGGTCACATGACAACCCCGCGCCTTTAGTGAGACGATTACGTAAATAAAGAAAAGCATGCAGACAAAGGAGCATGTGCAAAAAGGAGCAACTAAATTACATGCAACAAAACCATTTCATGCAAAAGACATGAAAAGTAGACTAATGTACATACACAGGGCTGACATGTTTAAGAATTCATGGCGGTGAGACAGCAGCAGCAGTTCTGACACCACTGGAACACCTTTCACAAAAACAATACTACTGTGCAAGTGTTTAAAAGAAATCCACACCACCACTGCTCTCACACCAGACGGCATTTTAAAATGAATAAGAGAACATATTAAAGAGAGCTTTAACACAAAGAAACACTGGACCTGCAGCAGTAGCATTTATCTGTGAAATCAAGTGATCAGCATTACCACACACACCAATACTGTACTCACATCTCAGTGTTACCAACTACACACTGACATTCACTAATCTAAAACACAGCTCAGGTGGAGAATCAACATAGTGGGAAAACCACCATCAACATAGACTTCATATCACGCAAATGCACACCTGTCCTCTCCGGTTCACATCTGCAGCGACAGAAAGTGTTCATATACAATGATTTCATATATTTGAGCCACTGCCAGGTAACAACACAAAACAACTGTGATGTTATTAAATGGAATTATGAGGAAACAGATTGTGTTCATATTTAAAAAAAAAAAAAAAAAAAAAAAAAAAAATTAAAATAAAAAAAATATGAAAAGTTGTAGCGTGACGTAATCAAAAAAAGTCACATAACAAGAAAGGAAGTTAAAATATTGAGAATATTTTGAGGAAAAAATTAATATTACATGAAGACATAACATTTCATCTTATGAGAACAATCTTCTTTCCCAACAGTGGCCCAGATAATCCCTCATAAAGATCATTTTATGCTGCTTTAATCCTCCTCCTTGTGAACACTGCACAGCTGTACTGATCCAAATTCAAAACTGAATGCAACTTTCACCATGTCATATTTAATTTGTTAGAGCAATTTACTTTAAATTCTGTATAAATACATATTATTTGATAATAGATTAATATATAGTCAGCACGTTGAGCTGAATTTATGTCCCTCAACTGCTCAATGTGGGGGAAAAAAAAAAAAAAGTTGGCAGACATCAATTAAAGGCCAGCTTCAATTCTAGTCCTTTAACCACAGACATGAGCTTCAATTCTCAGGACATGGAAAAACAACTTGAGACAGTTAAAGGTTCTTGAGGGACAATGACATTGACAGACAGGAAGTTTATGTCATGTTGGTGGATCTCAGTAGACGAGCAGCAGGTCAGCCGAAACCACTGGTGACAGGTCAGGATCCACACCAACATCAACGGGAAAACTCATCCATACATAAAAATAGACAGACACGTTTAAAGAGGGGCCGGTCCATGGCACTGTTCTGCTGCTGTATGTATATTGCACTTAAATAAAATGCTTTTATTAACATTCGAGTCCAGCGTGCATCTTACAGTCTCAGAAGCACTTCCTGTAGACGATCTGCGGTCCATGCTCCTCATACTCTTCCTGACTGATCCATACGGAGCTGAAGGAGGGCAGGTTGGCCAGCACCGCTCCTCCACTCCACACTGAGAAGTCTCTGTCTTTGGGGGTGGTGACGCGAACACTCCCCCCCATGTTGGGAGGAACCAGCCCTTTGATTTCAGCCTGGAGCCGCTCAGGCAGGCCAACCAGCAGCGTGTTCCCGCCTTCAAGAGGACAGCCAAATGAAAATTCTAATTAATCAATATCAAAGCATAAAGCATGACTGCCTTTTGATTAAATGGCTGCAGCTGGAACACATGCGGGGGCCCTCAGAATGTTGTGTAACATCTTAAGAGAAAACAGCTGTTACCTGACAGCACGATATTTCCCAGGAAGCAGCGCCGCAGGTCGATGTCTGAGCTGAGGATCGACTTGAAGATTGACTCGTGCATCCCATAATGGTCCCGTCCAATCAGCTCAGGTTTGAAGAGAATCTCAGGAGCCCTGGATGAACAGAGATATCGGAGTCGTCTGTTACAAGAAGTAGTTAGTTTGGCCTGTCTCAGTCTGACGTGTGTGCAGCGCCTGCAGGACAAGCCTCTCCGGATTTGACATTATTCAACATGACTGACACCAGGTAGACACAGTACTGATGAAGTCCGGCTTTAACTGGTGGGCCCTGACTAATTCTAGAATCCATTTCAGCCGATCATTTGATGACAGCATGAAAAGAAAAGCCATCCTCCCACAGGGGGTTCATCCTCTTTTTCGTCATGCTGCTAGCATGGCTAAAAAGGACAATGTGTTTGTCTGTTATTTACATTTCTTTGTGTACAGGTCATAGAAATGAGATGAAATGCGTTACTTGGTGAAAGTTTCCAGCAGATTATCAGTCATTCTTTTCAGATAGGCTAACCACATCCTAGTTACAACTTAAAGAGCGACATTTTCTGTCTACTCAGACTCATTAAAAAAAACAAACACCATTTATTTGCTTTAAGACCCCCTGAGTGGGATTTATTGTCCAGAGGACCAGAGGGCATGAAGTGCAGACAGTTACCTGAACCTCTCCGTGCCGAGAGTGACAATCTGTCCGTCTGGCATGGTGTAATGCATCTCTCTGCAGGATGCCCCCCCCGGGCTCAGCTCGGCTTCATAGTTGAGAGCCACGCAGCAGCACTTCTCCTTCATCTCCCTCACTATCTCCATCTCTGCTGTGGTGCGCATGCACACTCCTTGTTCCTGCAGAAGCTTCAAGCACAGATTGAGAAAAATGCTCAGGTATAGCAGCTTAACTTGTTTAACTTGTTAACTTGTAATGTGGACACACACCACTGTCCATGTTCACTCGTGTCACAGAGACGGGTGGCAAATATTCTAGAAAAACTTCAGACATGAATATGTCTGCACAACAATGGCAGCTGGTCCACAAAGTGAAAAGTATGCTAAGAGCTGAGGGCGATCGCTGATGAATTTATAACACAGTTACAGCTGAAGCCTTGATGGCAGTCAGAGACGATGATTCTTTTTTAGATCATCGGTTTCATTCAATCAGCAACCGCCATAGCTGTGAAGTGAAGAACATGCAAGTGTCAAAACTGCAGTTCCTCAAGCGTCCACTTGAGGCTGGCTCCAGAAGTGAGTCAGTCTCCATAAGTCCCCATGTTAAAATGTCCAACTTCACAGCAGAAATAAACATAAAACATACAGCCTGGTACAAAAAACAGTTTTGGTCTCTATAGCTAATTTCCCCGTTCATGACAACTGTACTGAGGGTGAATTTATATACAACTCACACGTTCAAATGATATTAAGGGTTAAAGTTATGCATGATTAAGAGCGTGGACACTGACAGGTGGGTGCCATTACAGAGGGCTTATTTGAGCCAGGAAGCATTGTTTAGTTTCCCTTAGATATTTTTGATTAGCTGGGGTTCAGCGCCACATATTCTGAACTTTATAACAGCTCTTCAGAAACCTGTGGGTGACGTCACACTCAGCGCTCCACTCTTTATACTGTCAGTGGTTCCATTCTAACATAACAGGGTCAAACTACTCTTGTCTTTTTAATTGTTAAGTATTTTACTACTGATTGTAGTGCTGTTGTTGAGGCTAGAGATTTTTGTACTACACCCAAACCATAGCTGTGTAGGTTCACCATCAATGAATACCTTTTGAAGATGCATTGTAACATCTACACCAGCCAGAGGGAAGCGCTGCACGGCATGAGGTAGACTGTACCCATCGAACACGGGAACACTGTGGCTCACTCCATCTCCAGAGTCAAACACCACGCCTTCAACGAAAAAAATAAAAGCAGTCAACACATTCTGAGTGAGTAGAGGAAATCATAGTGCCATGACACGAGACACTGCTATTACATTCTTTGATAAAACAACACATTTATAGGTCTTATTAAGTCCATCCAACACAACGCATGAATCAAAGTCACCCAAAGGCACATCAGCTGATCAAATTACCCGTGGATTTGCCTGCAGCGTAAAGTGCCAGCACCGCCTGCATGGCTATGTAGGTGAAGGGAACATTGAAACACTCAAACATGATCTCCACCATGCGCTGGCGGTTCTCTGAGGGGTTCATGGCTGCTTCAGTCAGCAGAACAGGGTGATCCTCTGGATCCACATACAGCTGCTGGAACGTGTGATGCCAAATCTGAAAGGCAACATGCACATTTACTTTTTTCATAATGGTTCTTCAACACGTGGGCGCGTAGTGAGATAATAGAAACTGAGACTCCACCCTTCACACTGTAACCTTACCTTTTCCATTTCATCCCAGTTACGAATGATCCCATTCTTTATGGGATGCCTCAGAGCCAGGACCCCTCTCATGTGCTGAGCCGAGTGTCCGATGTAGGTCTCCCTTTCAACGTTACCATTCATTATTTCCTGCAAAGACCAAAATTCTGATCACAAAGACTGGCTAGTAAAGTGAAGACATGTCATTGTAGTCATACTCACATCCTTACCTCATATTTTGGCATCCCAATAATTGTTGGGAATATAACATTCGGGAGGTCTTGATCTGCAAATCCTGCTTTCATCAGTCCAGAACCCGTGTCCAGGACTATGGGGGTCTTGAAATCCGTCATCTGCAATCACACAAAAGGAATCCATGTGAATCAAATGAACAACAATACTGAGTATGCACATTAGTCTTTACTGTTTTAAGTCAGGTGATGCAACTGATTTTTTTCCCTGTATTATATCTGCATTGAATCAACATTCCATTAGCGTGTCTAAATCACTGTGTTGATGGCAGATGTAGTCATATGAAGCAATAATTCTGTGTTGTATTCAGTGATGGAGCATCAGTAGCTGCATGTTCCAGGATGAGAGTCTTTAGCCCACTGAGCAGGTTAGCTGCTGGGGGCTAATCAAAGCTGCACAGTGTTTCAAAACAAATAAATTCCCGCAGTTTTATCATTTTTCCCTCCATGTGTAGATAAACTGTAACCTTCAAGCTCCAAGCTCAAACAGCCTCATTGATACAAGCTACGTCACTGATGGAAGAACATATTTTACAGCCATTTCTGACAAGACATTCAACTGACCACATTTCTCATCAACATAAAAGGATTCCCCTGAACATCCAACAGAATGTGTATAAGCACAATTCTAAAAACCTGATCTACATTTTTAAGAAAACCTTCTGTGTTACTATGTTTCTATACTATGTAGTGTGTGATAAGTTGAAAGGTTCTTCAAAGAATTCACAGAACATATATATCTTATAGACTGTACCTGTCTCATGCTGGTGTCAAGCTGGGCCTGAATCCCAGGTGACCTGGAGCCTGATATCCTCACAGCCTCAGAGCTCTGAGCACCACGATGGGGCAGGTCTTCACTCTGCTCATCTCTTCCACTGGGCTCAAATTCCAGAGGCTCCAGAGGAGGCTCCAGAGGAGGCTCCAGAGGAGGCTCCAGAGGAGGCTGCTGAGGAGGCTGCTGAGGAGGCTGCTGAGGAGGCTGCTGAGGAGGCTGCTGAGGAGGCTCCAGAGGAGGCTGCTGAGGAGGCTCCAGAGGAGGCTCCAGAGAAGGCTCCAGAGAAGGCTGCTTAGGTGTGCACTCATCTGCAGGAGATGAAGTGTAGATTTCCTCTGCTGGCTGTAAATCTGTCTGCAGCAAACATGCAGGGACCTCTGATGTCCCCTCTTCATCTTGAGAGTTTATTCCAGACAAGTGGTCTACAGGCACGTTGCATATTTCTGGCACTGCGTGGTTATTATTGTTGTTGTTGCTGCTGTGCTCCTTCACATTTGCACCGAGAACCAAGCTGGGACTGATGGCTGGATTCGCATTCTCTGTCAGTGCATTGAGCGGTTCATCTTGTGGATCAAGCGGCACAGTACCTGCATCTTGAGCTGGAACGTGCAGCTCTGTGGAATGAAGAGTTTCATGTTCTGCAGGAAGCAAAGCCTTTCTCGGCTTAGGCACAGGAGGAAGGTGAGGCCTTCCACCTGGGTCAAACGCTCCATCATCTGGCCTCATTTCGGGGGTCAGAGAAGCTTCTGGTTTGCAAACGATAGCATTTTCATTAAATCTGTCAAATTCCTCCTCGTAGACGGATCCCTGAGCTTCCACCTCTTCAGGAGGTTCCTTCAAATCAGAGGTACTTACTAAGGTAGTTCTATTAACTAATAATGGCTCAGCTTCAGAGCAATGATCTTCAAGTTCCACCAAGTCTTGTGGCGTAGCCTGTTGGACAACATCAGGGCCCGATACAGCTTGAATATGTTCACTTGTACAAGGATCCTGTATGTCACAGAGTGCTCGGTCCTCCTTGTCCTCCGTTCCAGCTTTCTCCATTACAGAACATTTTACAACCTTTCGAGCTCCATCCTTGTCCTTCTTTACTTTACAATCTTTGGCCAAACTCTTCTCAAGCTTATCCACCTCCCTTTTCTCCTTTTCCAGCTGTAACCGAAAGGCCTCCCTCTCTTTGCTCAGACTTGCCGGCCCATTTGTATCAGACTCACAGGCTTCCTTGTCCAGGTTTTCTTCACAGTGTCTGAGCGCATGGATTTTGAGGTTCTCCTCCATGATCAGCTCATCCAGGACGTGGACTTTTCTCAGTTCCGTCAGCAGGTCTGGCCTGCTCTGAAACACTGCTGTGTCTGCTCCTGTGGCAGTCTCAGAGCAGTCATCATCGGAAGCCTTCGTTTCACTCACAGATGCGGCTGATGCGGGTTCACTGAGGGTGTCAGAATCCGCAGGATCGAGGTAATCCTCGAGGCAGAGGACGCCAGCTTCAGCCAGCTCACTGGACGACATCTTTAAACACGAGCATAAACAGAGAAAGCAGTAAACACTGCAGGTCTACGGCGGCTGTGTGAACATTGAATGTTTGAATGAATGACATTTGGGACTGCTCACAGGTCTGCGATTTTTTACAAATGGACCTCTGTTGCTTTCTATCCAGTATCTGACAGAGTACACTACTATAACCCTCAACAATCATGACTAATATATGACACGGCAGTGAAAACTGGTATGGCTGTACATGTTCTTGAATAGATTTTAAATCACGTTGATGCTACACTGACTTGTAATCAAGTGAAAGGAGAGAGTGAGCGAGCAAGAAGCCGTCAGACAAGAATGGAACGACCAGAGAGGACCAGCGAGGTAAAACATTTACACCCTTGATTTGATGAGCCGTGTGCTGGACGTACCACGCCAAGCTGCTCCTCACTGTTCCACTGCGGCCACTGATTGTTCTCAGACCTGAGCAGAGCTTCCAGCACAGCCTCCTGAGCCAGAACGCTCTCTTCTTTCTGTGGAGCGACACATTTATGTCACTGCTCGTGTCAGAAACAGATCACTGGGCTCTCGTAACTTGTGATTATATTTGACATATTTAATGGTGTGTGCCTTACCTCCAGTATTTCATCAGCTCTGTCCAGGGTCGCCTCCACTTCCCTCAAACCCTCCTGCTCCTTCACATCCCAGTCCTTCAGGGAGAGATCAATGGAGCTGACGAAAACCAAAAACATCCATCTGTAACACCGAACCATGGCTAGCTGCAGTCAGTATTGCTGACTTTTTTTCAATAATAGCAGTAATTATATTGTAACAGTACTTCAGGGCATACTAGACAAGCTTTCTACAAACTGTCATCACAATGTAGTTATTTCAGCATCACTATGATCTGTCTATTGCCATTAAAACATGACAAAATGTCTTAATTATGGTTTGATAACACTGAAACTTTTCAGCTCTTCACACAAAAACACAGACAGGTTCCTTATTTTTGGTCATAATGCTCCGAACAGTTAAAATCAGGTGTGCAAATTGGAACAGAGGCGGCCATGTTGGTAGAAGAGGTGGGAGCTGGTTTTGGCTGCTGTACTGCTCTTTATTAGATTTGGGGAAGTTTACACTCCAGCCAGACAGTTATAACATTATGTCTGGCAAACACATCAGTCCCCATCGCAAAAGCCATTTTTCTTATGAAAGTGAAGGTCATTTAAAAATAAAACTAATTCAAGTAACGATTTGTCAGCTGAAGCTGTAGAAATCTGCAGTTATCACAGTAAACTGCAAACATGCCATGCTAAGATGAGCAAGAGCAACGTGAAGAAGGTTAGTAAAGACTCAGCGGCATTACCCATCAACAGAATCTTGATTCTGGTCATGAAGGTCATAAGAATCCCAGAGCAGGGTGGGAATCCCCTCTGTGGTGCAGATGGACTTGTCCCTTTCGTCTGTAATGGTACTGGAGAGGACGTTACAAATGGGACTTAGCTCAGGCTCCTCCAGGCTGCTTTGTGAATGGAGAATCCAGTCACTGCTCTGTGGTCCACTGGACGGAGTGCCACTCAGCACCTCCGTCTGTGTGGGCTGATCTCGGGACTTGCTAGCAGTTGTGTAGGAGTCTGGGGGATCGTGGAACTGTAGGTCTCTCTTCTCTGGCGTTGGGTTCTGTGTGATGGTGACCGTGTACGAGTTTTCCAGATCGTCTACCGGCAAGCTGAGCCATGGATTATTTGGTAGCGCAGCAGAGCGCTTCACTTTGATCTCAAAGTTGAGGGACTCCACGGTTACTTTGGGGATGATCTGGATGCTAGCCCTGGAGGAGTTTCCCACAGAGCCAAAGTCAAACTCCTCTTTGAGATCCTCCGAGTCGGAAACGCTGCACAAGTTCTCTTTGTGGATTTGAGGCTGCCTGGTCCCACCTAATCTAGAGAGACCTTCCACTCCTTCTCTGCCTCCCCAGGCCTCCAGCTGGCTGGTCCCAGCTCCTTCAAAGCCAGAGTCGAATGAGCTGAGGGACGGGGGTTTCCCCTCAGCTGACACCAGCCCAGACACTGCAGCTGGAGGAGATGATCTGAGTTCTTTTCCGCCATCACACTTAGTGAAGTCCTGAACATCCTTAACTGTTCCATTTGTAGCACTATCAGCAGGGGACGGTTTGACATGGCTACTCCGCAACAACTCATACTGCCACTGTAAGGCCAGCTGGAGGTGACCGACAGCCACCGGTCCTGAAGACATTAGGAGCTTCCTCAGAGTCATGCACCTAAAAATTGTAAAAATAAATACATAAGATCACTATAAAACATGGAACATGTGTTTGCATACTACAGTCTGACAGTCAGCGTCATTTCTGCTCAGCCAAACTTCCATAACGCAGATGATCCAGTAAACACGTTATGAGTGGGAGAAACAAAAAAACAGACAAAAAATGCTCCAGTCCTCCATCACCTGCACAGATGACTTCTAGAACCCGGACAACACTTTGGAGTCCAGAGCACACAGAGACTATTGAAGACACACATTGAAGGACGGCATAGAGTGAAGTAAGTTTGACTGACTGGTGTGGATGTTTGATATTGAGGAAGTCAATATGGAGCATGTTGAACGAGGCTCAGAAAGAGGTCATCGTCTGAAAGGGTCTGGCAAAAATGCAGAAGCTAGGCTTGAGAATCTTAATGGATGATTTTTGATTACATTTTGTGAATAGGGTTAGTAATATTCATATAACAAGAATGATAACATTCATGCTTTTGTTCTTCAACGAAAGATGTAATTGTTCAATAAAATAATTAAAACCTGTAGCTACATACAAATAAATCTGTTGAAATGTCATGTTTAGTTTGTTTTTTTATCGTTTTATTTTGTGTGGATGTCTGCTTATGACAGAAAATTATATAAATATTATGTTTGGGAATTAACTGGAACTGTATAATTTCCAAAGTTTGGGATTCCAAATATTTCCAAAAATCCCCAGCTTAACTTCACATGGAAAGTTTCTGGAAATTTACCAGGCATGTTCAATCCCTTTGCATCCCTATAGATAAGTACACACCAATTATCATAAACAACCAGGACCAGAGCCCCTGAAGATTTGATTTAGAGTGATGATGATGGTCATTAAATGTATGAAGACCGATACAAAGACAGACATCTTCACGACCGGCTCACAGTTAAATGCTCTCTCACCGCTGAGACATCTGCATGCCCGCCTGCTGAACCTCATCATCTGGAATGACATTAGACAGATGAGCCAGATGAAGCAGCTCCTCCACGTTTGGAGGTGGATTTTTCTTCAGGAAAGTGGACAGTCTGTGTCTCCAGGTGGGGACCGCCCCCCAGTTCCTCCTCTGCCTCTGTGTGGGAGCCCTGACTCCGTTAATGTCTGAGAGCAGCTCCTGGAGGAAGTTCTCACACAGAACCAGACTGTACCAACTGCTGGCCTGTAAGAGGAGCAGAGAACAGGTTCAGGAGGCCTGCTGGGTTCAGTTTAGGGTCACATTATCTTTTATTTGACATTTCATCTCAAATTAAATGCATGGAAAGTTTGAGATGAAATAAGATGAGATCTCACCTTGTTATAGTTATGATGGTAGCTGGAAACCGCTCGGAGGGTTTGGAGAATGAACTGCACGGTAGAGTGCAGTTTTTCCTTCAGCCTCTCCAGATCCAGAACCCAGCGCTCCCTGCTCTGACCATCATAGGGCAGGATCTCTGCCAGCGTGTGGATGACATCCTCAGCACAGCGGATAAGTGCCTGGTAGGTGACAGGTGGGGAGGGTTTTGGAATTATTCGAAAATACAAGTTTAGAACTGCACTTGCTACAGAATGATGGATGAGAGTGGAAATCAGGAGAAGCTAAACTGTGGAAACAGAGAACACATCAGCTGAATGCTTACCACGGCAGGCGTGTGAATGGACACCTCAAATTCAGACACCAGCAGCACTGCTCTGGCAGCATCCTTGGCAATCTCTATTTTGTAAGGATGGAGATTCTCTTGAAGAGTTTTGATCTGCTCTGTGATCTGTATGGAAACAGAGGTAGACAATAGACACTTTAACCACTGCTAGTTATGTTATTAAGTATGGAGACGTTTTATAAAAGGTCCTTCTGTAGCAGTGATATCACACAGGGTCACAGCAGAGAGAGCTAAAGATCACAAAGTTAGAAGTTAAACTGTCTCTCACTCATGTAGCTGCCTTGATAAGGCTGAGCTCTGCGGTTTGTCTCCTAGGCAACCCGAGGACAAGACTAAATTTGCATAAACACACACACTTATTCATTAAGATGACTTTGACATGAGTTTATACTGCATACCGAAAAGGTGAGGTGTGGCAGCACCCTCTGACCTGACAGTGACTCACCTGCAGCGCATCCTCTCGCAGCTGGAACACCTGGAGCTGGAGGCGGGCCTTAGAGAAGGCTTGCTGCCACAGCAGCTCCACTTTTTCCACAGCTGCAGTTATCCTGACAAATACAAAAGATTTTTAAACAGGTCAGACATCATCAGTTTGGACTGATCACAGCATTGTGTACGCATCTTAAAATGCTTAAATAAACAGACACGTTTGTTGTTATTAATCTTATTTTATTTTTTATTATATTTATCTTAATTTTTTACTTATTTTTTATTTATTCAATTTTTTGGTTCATAATTACTAAATTATTTATTTCATCTATTGCTTGCACTTTATTTGTATGCATTCATTTTATATATATATTTCTCTCTTTATTTTATGATATAAAATAAATAAATAAATAAACATATTATTTCATCTATTTTTACTCTTAGTACTTAACTCATACTTACATTTTATTGGTTTGTTAATATTGTAACTTAAACTGGCTGTCATTTATTACATAAAGTCCTGTGTCAGGAAATGTTATGTGATATGATTAAACTGGTTAAATAAAAAGTTTTAAAAAATGAATAAACAGACATGTTTTCTGTTTTAATGTTCTTCTAGCTGAACACACAGAGCTACCTGAGGCTGGGTCATACGTTAATGAAACTAAATGATCAAATCTGCAGAGTTTAAGCACCTTAAATGTCAACTACGATCGTGTAGATGATAATTTTTTACTGGTCAGACTCACGTTAGCACTGTTCTTTAGCTGTTGTGCAACAAAGGTCCACTGCGACATTGTTGTAATGTATGCGTGGGAAGAGCTATTACAGAGGACTAGGAAAAAGGCATATGAGAGCAGCAGCGTTTCCTTTCACTCAGCACTCTGGCAGCTGGCTGTGTGTGGTACCTGCTGTGGTTCTGGAGCATGTCAAAGGTGGTGTGAGTGAACAGGGCAGTGCCGGCCATGGCCTGGTAGCACGGCTCCTTCTCTGGATAACGCAGCTTCTCCACCACGCTGTCACAGTGCCTCAGAAGCTCATCCAGTCCCAACTCCCTGCACACAGAACAAAATATTAACACAGCTGAGTCTGAAGATGGTGGGTACAGGGAATAGACGACTCAGCGTTTTGTTTCTTGGTTATGTAACCTGCGCTGGTGGTGGAAAACACTTGAATATATTTGAGTGGACACAGTGGGGACAAAAGCTTCTTTCTAAACACACAGTTTAGTGTCATTTCCACTCATCATGCTCTGCTGTGTTTGAGTGAACACAGGAATTCAAGTTCCCAATATGTTCACATTCAAGTGGTTCATTCTCTGAGAACACTGCTGGTACACTGGCAATAATGATGAGTGATCGTGTTTTCCGCCTTTCAGTGTTGTGATGACGACTATCGAGAGCAGCAAGTATTTGTATATGGGAGGACTATAACCCTTCCTAAGTCCCAACCACAACCAACTATTGAAGATGGTCTGAACATCTTAAAATAAATCTCAAACATTTTAAAAGATCTTTAGACAGATGAGCCCAGCACAGTCAGCTCTAGAAACACATTCTCTCTTGGTCCTGTGCCGAAGTCTTGGTTATGGACCAAGACTTCGGCACAGGAAGTGTTCTGGTTTCCATTTGTAGTCCAAGTTGTACTGACCAGTCATGTTTGAGTGGAGAGTAAAAGAGTTGGGACATGCAATGTTGGTCAATGCAGTGTGAAACACTGACTATCATCTGAAAATGATTAGCTTTTAAGTTATCTACAAAGGAAGCCTTGAAATTCATTGTTGAGTTTTCCAGATATCACTGGTTGGAAGCCCAGAAACAGGAGGCTGAATCATCGTCAGAAGACAGACTGAGCACCGAGCATCTCCAAGTACTCGACTGTTATTGGAGCAGGGCCTGACCTCCTGAGGTGCTGGAACTTGGCTTCA
Source organism: Nibea albiflora (assembly GCA_014281875.1). Taxonomy (NCBI): domain Eukaryota; kingdom Metazoa; phylum Chordata; class Actinopteri; family Sciaenidae; genus Nibea; species Nibea albiflora. Next base: position 6,716,540 of record CM024802.1, read on the forward strand.
TTGGTGGAGCAGAAGTGCTGGAGCTCACTGAAGGTGGAGGGCAGCGGCAGCCTGGACAGAGCATGAAGGGTGGAGATACACGAGGGCAGCCGCTGGACCACAGACAGGAACTCCTTGACAAACGCATCAATCTCCTGCAGCAGCACAGAGCCAGTCAATTTCCCTCCCCGCCATCATCATCACGTCATGTTGTAAACCAGGACAGATTTTATTAGAGCTTTTCATGTCAACATATTTGATTTATTTTTCATTTGTTTTAAGCAATTTACCCTATGAATCATTATGTATGCACCAAGCTGCTGCTCTGATTTATGGTCAACACGAGTTGATGTAATTGTAATTCTAGTGGAGGCTGTGTAGCTGCATCCTAAATAGGCCTGCTATAGGCAGAGCTGCTGTGGTTAATGAATCCCGTCATCACGGCTAAATGCCCCAGTTGAACATGACTGAATGTATAATGTCATGGAAAGAGGGGCTCCTTTCACTTGCTAATAAGGTCAGCTGATTACGCGAGGCATTTGCACAAGCTTCACCAAGGTAACAAACAATAGATGCAGGGCGCTTGGATGGATCTCATGAATGGATTCACAAATGAAAACATCTCCTGACCGAGTGATCGGAGCTTGCTCTCTCACAAAGAAGCAATATTTGGCTGGAATAAATTATTCGGATGTTGTATTGTACGTCAGATAAACAGTGAACTCCTTCAGACGTAAGCACAATAACTGAGTGTGTAAGTGTGTACACACACCCACAAGCTGCTAAAGAGAGCAGCACAATGTAACTTTGTATTAAATCCTCTGACTGATCATAAGACAGCTTCAGAAGTTTTGCTCTCAGATTTTCAAGTTTGTGTGGTTTCTTGCACGAGGCTTACTGTGTGCAACAGAGAGCTTTTGACAGATAAATAAATAAATTACCTTAATAAAGGAAACCCAGCTCTGGTGACAGTAAACAAAGTAGCCGCCCAGCGGTGCTGTTAGCTGACTTCGGTCAATGTAGTTGGAGAGCTCGGAGGTTTCTTTCAGAAGGACCTTCTGCAAAAAGACGAGGTCAGCATTACCCACTGAAGTCAAATGTAAAACAAAGCCACAGTTCCTGTGTGATTTACCTTTAAAGAGGCAGTGTAAGACTTGGATGGGACGAGGAGTTTCAGCAACAGTTTGAGAACGTCCTTCTTTTTGGGCTGAATTATATACACACTGTGGACTGTCCGCCTGTGCAGCTAGAAAAGAAAGACGGGGGAAATTTGACAGAAAGCCGCTGTACAAGATCAGCTAATAATGCAGCAGCTGCACTTCAATGGGTTAACCTAATGCTAAATCATCTCATTCACACGTTTAAACACTGATGGCACTGGCTGCCACGTAAGGTGCCATGTGGAGGAGGATCCAAATCATTTATACACAGTTACACACACTGGTGGCATTTGGGGTTCAGTACTTTGCCCAAGGACACTTTAAAATGCAGACTGGAGGAGCCGGGGATCGAACCGCGAACCGGAGCTGGGCGAGTGGGCTATGTAACGGGGCTCAGCAGCCTCTATGGACATAATGGCAGAGGAAAAGAGACTGGAGAGGGCATTTAATGCAAAAAGCTAAAAGGAGGTGCTGCTGACCTTGTTGATGTTTGGCTGTTAGCGAAGTTGTCGACTCGCTAGTTTTTGATCAAGTAATGTAATCAGAACAAATACTCGAGTACAGCTGAACATATTTAACACTTTGGGATAAGACTCAAAGTCTAAAAGGAACTACATTGCAAAAACACAAATTTCTATGCAATGTGGTTTTAAGTTCCTTAACAGTTTGTGTGTGTGTTTTGGTGATTTACTGCCAGAGATTTGTGTTTGTGTGGCTGGTCGGGATTGGAGGCCTCAAAGCAGTCATGCAGTTGTTCACTCTGCCTCACAGACCGACAATGTTCCTGCATGGAATCCATTGATACAGTGAGTCCGCGGTCATAATTAATCATTGTTCGTCAATGAATGCATCTTATAACAAATCAGACAGGGAATGCAAAAAAAGTGCATCAAGTTCATATGGACCATACACATAAATTAAGACAGATAGCCAATTATGAGTTAGATTTTTCTCCATCCCAGCACTAATTACAAACTTTCTAAACATGTCGGCATGCATGTCATGTCAGGCCAGCAAATAAGGCCACAGAAACTATTCCATTTTTTTCCCCTTCTTGAGTGGAGAACTGTTGAACTTGATGCAAAAATGCAACATCCCCTACATAATTGTGCTCATTTAATGTAATTTCACTGAGGCTTTTCTATTAAATAACCAAGCATGTGACCAGACATGCATGTGACGCCACCCCCCTTACCCAAACACACACACAGGAATTCCAGTATGATCCCCACAGACCTGACACACTTGGTATTGTACTTTGAAGATCAGCTCAGACTACAGCTCTTTGAATAAAAACAAATGTTGCACAACTTTATGCTGGCAGGAAGAGCTCAGTTAGTCAAGAGGACAATCACAAGTTGAGCGCGTCACTGTACCGTGTGCACAGGACCAAGAGCTGTTCATGCATAATTCAGACAGAACCAACTGAAACATCAAGCTGCTGTTTCACAAACGCTCTGCGCCTCCATGTTTCTGGACTGACCCTGTACAATACTTTAACGTGTCATATGCAGGCGTGGTCTCATTCTGTCCTGCAGCAGAGGAATGCGGTCTTGAGGATGAGACATTCTCAGCCCAAATTCACTTCTGTTGTTAGAGTTGGACTTTTCTCTGCCCGCAGGAAATGACAAATCAAAAGTTGAGCTGAATCCAGCTGTGAGTGAGCCATCCTTGTTGGTAAATAGAACGAGCGTTGTGTGATGTGAAGGTGTTACAGGTACATTTTTAAGGCTGCCAGCATACAAGGCCAATGCAGTTTAAAGGACAGATGTTTTAACAGTAGGGATGTAGACAGTAGAAATGCCTTCTCATTAATATTTTGATTGACATGAGCTTAATTATCCGTCTTGTGCCTCATAAAGGGAGGGGGGGATCCAGCCCCAAAAGCCTCTAAACATTAAACTGCTCTGGGTAGTCTGTTGATAAGTGTGATGAGTGTAATTCATATGAACATCTAAAAAAAAAAAAAAAAAGCGGGATAATGACATCATCAGTATACAGAGTCAAAGCCTGGAAAAACATGCTGCTGCTGACCAAAACTACTCGGTCTATTACTTTCGAAAGACTTAAAAAGAATCCAGCAGCATAACACAAGTCAAATGTCCTCGTGCAGATGGTGTGACTTACAAAAATGATAAAAATAAACATTGCATTGAAATATGTCATATGATAAATGAACTACTCCATCGTATGGGAGAAAGTAACTGTCCAATCAGAGCAGAGTATTTAAAGAATAAGCCCAGCGCCAACATGCCTGCAAGCTCCTCTCTTCAACAAGAGAGAGTCTGTCTCTTTGCATCTGTATTTGTCAATGCACAATCATCACAAAGATGCTAACTAAGCTGTGGTTCGTGCACTGATAGTAAAGAGGTAGGGCTTAGGAGAGCTGGATAGAGTTATATAGCTAACTGTGGTACTACAAGACAAAACCCCTCTGCAAAAAGAGTCCAGTAATTACCCATTGTATTACTGATGTTAAAGGCTGAAGGTTTGATAATGTTTTAAACTGTCAGGACCCGAGGTCTGAGCAGTGTGTGCTTTGCACATGTGAAGTGGGTGGGCAAAGTCAGAGAGATGTTGTGCAGGCTGCATAGTAGGCTGCACCGCATGGCAGCAAGCCAGAAAAAGGAGAAGAGTTTTTGCTCATGCACTGGTTGATCAACTTTTATTCAAGTGAACAGGCAGGAAAGTCTAGATGGAACTTCCTACAAGTGGTGGATGTGTAGTGTACAAATCATTGAAAATATGTTACTGTCATGTATCCATCTACAGCAGCCCCACACACACACTGCACCCTGCCAATACGATACCTCAAGCAGAATCAGCGTCTCTGCAATGAACCTGGTCGTAGGGAGCGATGCGTGCCTCAGATCAGCCACCACTGACACCAAACGCTGCTTCTCCTGCTTCTTACTGTCAAGAGAGAACCATCCAGTCAGTATCTAGTACTCCTCGCACACACACGCTAAACCCGTCTGACTCCACTTACTTGTGCAGACACAGAAAGTAATTTATGAAGTCCACCACTTCTGCTTTGCTGAGTTCTGGGGAGAGTTTGGCTTGTCCATCCACTGGGAACACGATCAAAGGGCAGCCATGTTGATCAAAAGCACCTGCACAGGCAGACAAGGCAAAAAATGATGAATGTACAGAGCTACTGCCTAAAGCTGCTATCCATACTGAGTCATGGACATATTAGTGTGTAGCAGATGCACTGGCATTTAAGTCAATTCAGTTTAGTATCAGTCTTGCCAGTATAACTGAAAATTAAGTGAGTTTGTCAATGTTTTTTGCAGAAAGGTTCTGTCACCTCAGTGCAATGACTCTGAAGTGTTCTTAAATAAATGAGTCTTCACATTTCTGTCCCTGAGTGTAGCCTAAGCCACACTGCAGTGTGCGGGCTACATGCTGTATGCAGCTTGTGTAAGAGGCAGAGCAGTGTGGACTGATACGTACCAGGGAAGAGCACAGCTCCAGAGTAGAGCACATGATCAGCAGGCAGCGGCGGGGAGGGGGCACACTCCTGCACCGACTCCTGGACGTCTGAAAGGTTTGTGGAGAGATGATTATTTGTCTTGAAAACACGCCCGACAGGAATTTCCAACACTCCTTGCTATATGACCGCTGGAGGAACCGGCCCAGCAAATTCCTCCCTGCCTTTGGTTTAAAAAAAAAAAAGTTGGCTGACTAAGAGTGTGTAAAGTTATGAAGACGAACGCGCCCCGATAAAGTGAACTCTGAATGAAGCCGTTTTTACCGCCACACACGAGCCGCTGTGGATGAAGAAGGTGGTCGCGTGCACGGTTGCACTTGTCTCCTACCTGTTGCGTGTCGGCTCATCTCAAATTCCTCGTTCGCGGCTCATTTTCTCAACAATGTTCTCGTGTAGTGTCGAAGCAAACTGTCTCTGTGTATCCAGAGACCTGACCTAACACACACACTCATGCACACACCGGTTCTACTGTGGTGCTGGAGAACAGGACCGGGTGGACCGCGGCTGCTTGCTGCTTCTCTCCGCCATGTTTCGCCCGTTAAGCAGCGTCTGTCTGAGCTAACTCCGCTGGCTGGCTGGCTGGCTGGATGCTGCTCGGCTCATTTATAAACTAGAGAGGGCGGAGAAAACACCGAGGAGGACGGACTGGAACAACACATTCAACACGGTGCACCGGGCTGTAGTGATTCTAGCAGTACTGTGGTAAAAGTGGACCCTGGTGTCCAGAAACCTGCCCCCAAATATACTCTTCAAAATAATCTAATTTCTGTTTTGTTTGGGTTGTTCGTGTTTTGTTTCGTAAGTTAAAGATCCAGTGTGTACCATGACATCAGTATCAGAATCACTGTATTGGCCAGGTGTGTGTACACATACGAGCAGTTTGACTCCACTTCACTTTGCCATCAGTTGTACATACAGGTATAAACAGAAGTACAGTTTAAAAGACAAGGGTAGGCATAAACATTAAAACATAAAAAAATAGCATAAAATAACATTTTAGCTACATCCAATGTAGACATAAATGTCTGTTCTGTTTTAAACTTGCATGAAGTTGATAGAAATGTTAAGTTAAGGTCTAAATTAGTCCTGCAAGTCCTGAAAGATGACATTTTTTATGTTGAGGGCACAAACTATGACAGCATGGTTATCATACTGCCTCCTCCAACTGCAATCACTCATGTTATCAATCTGTGGATGACAAACAGCTTCCTAAAATTAAATAGCCAGAAAACAGAACTACTGGTTGTTGGCTCCAAAACAGCCCTTGCAAAGATGGATATAGAGAGGATGAGTGTGTCTCCAACATAGCTTGCTCCACCCAGGTGTGGAGTCTCCTTCAATGGCCATAAGAACAGTGTGTCTCGCAGTGTCTTTTTCCATCTTCACAACATTGTAAGACTACGCACATCATTCTTTCAGCGCAGCGTAGAAGTCCTTGAATATGTTACGTCCTGCATTGACTACTGCAATTCCATCTTTACTGGCATACCAAATAAATCACTCCACTGCCCACTTTAAGATGAACCTTGGTACAATGGCAGAGAGAGCATTCAGCCACACTGCGCCTAAGCTGTGGAACTCACTTCCACATGACACCAGGCAGTGTGAACCCATCAATGAGTTTATAAAGAAACTGAAAACTTATCTCTTCAAGCTAGCATACCGTAACATGGCTCAACACATTTTTTTGTAATATGTGACTGCTATTATTATTGATGTTGTTGTTGTCGTTGACATTTCTGTTTAAGGGACCTAATTTTTCTATGGCAGTTTAGTTTTTAAATTGTAGATTGTCATTACTAATAAATAATGGAACTTATGTGCACAAGATATTTTTTAAATAAATGCTTTTTAAAATAGAGAACCAGAGAGGTAAGAGGTAAAGTGCTCAAAGCTGTATTTAAGTCTATTACCAATATTGTGTTGGTAAAAAGGCCAAATATTTGGTGACATGTTGGGTTGAAAGAACTTCTAGTGACATATGTTATTATTTGCATTATGTGAATAAAGTATTTTGGGAGTTGAACCCATCATAGAGAAGTCAGGATATTTGCAACAATCATTCTTTTTTAAACTCTCTTCTTTTTAAAATCTCAGAAGTCCTTCAACCTCATGAACACAACACAAAATCTCTGGAGCACACCTTTCAGTATCCTTATTTACTAAAGTGACTACACACGACACACGGGCTGAAAGTGTTTCCTGTGTAGGAACAACTAAGTCTCACCAGGCTGGTTTGACTGCATACTGCATGGGAATATTATTCTCACCAAGATTCTTTGTTTAACTGAAGTCATTAAGCAAACATGAACCTGTGTAAGAGCTCAGACTCAGCATCAGTGAAAATCAGGACTTCATTTGATTCTTTCATTCATGAGTCCAAACTATGGTCTGAGGTTTATTAGAACTGGTTTGACTTGTCAGTCTTATGATTCATGAGGCCAGCGTGTTATTCAGAGTGCATGGCACTTCCTTAAAGGCTTTAAGAGTGATCATTAACACTATTCACTGATTTTAAATAAACCAGATGTGATGTAACTTGGTTACTTTCACACTGTGAAACCACTGTGAAGTAAGATGAACTTGCTTCAAAATCATCCCATCATTTACTTCAACCACATCTTTTTGGTGTCAAAGAAAAGAACAGATTACCTCAACATAAACTTTAACGTCTTGTGTCATCAGATACAAACATACCAAAAAAAAAACTATATTGTTCCTTAGGCTGTTTAATCATATCTGAGGTTTAAGTGGCTGTGACATCACCAACATTTAACTTAAAGGAGCATTTCAACATTTTACAGCTAAACTATTGAAACACTCTTAACACTGTACTTATGGCTCTTATACATCTAAATAGCTTCAAAATGTAACTTCTCTAAGTTCTCTCCCTGTTAAGAAAATGTATGCCTGATGCAAAACTGAAACATGCAAATGTTTCAACATATTTGTCACATACTGTATTCAAATGATTTGATCAAAACCAGCAAAAAACATGGAGATAAATATTCAAAAAAAGAATTTCATCATTAGCCTACATTGTGTTTTATTTAACTCATGGTGACTTTTTTGAGTTTTTATCTCCAAAACTCTCTGCTGTCTGACTTCAAGTGTTATTTCACCATATTTAACAGTACAGGCGTATTTTATTATTAGTTTTTTTATTATTGCTTTGCTTTTACAATATTTTCATTTACCCTTAGGTGACAATATATGTTCGCCATGAGTGTTCAGTTAGACAGTTCCTATATCAGTCAATGGATATTTTTTTAAGGTAACAGCGAGCCTGTCATTCCATACCTCTATCATTATATGTCTAACATCTAAACTTTACATTATTTTTCTGGCTGGAGTTTACATTAAGCAGATTCATATAAATCTACTCAGGTGGTTTAGAGGTTCTTTCTGAGTTAGACTAAGTGCCTGACTCTCATTGGAGTGTTTGGAGCCAACAATCAGCTCTGTGTTACATCTTGACTCATTGAGCCATCTCTGTTTCCTCCCTGCAGGTGTGTGTCATGCTGACTGCAGGGCTTCATGAGTGACATTGTTCTTTCTGTTGGACACATTCTTAGCACGCCTAAACAAACTGTTTCATTCATTGTCTTTCTCATATATCTAGGTCACGTTCACAGGCTTCACATGGATATATTGAGACTGTAAAGCCCTCTGAGGCAAAATGTGTTTTGTGACTTTGGGCTATACAAATAAAATTTGATTTGATTTGATTTGATATATTCACAGGGTTCACAGGGTTCACATGGCTCAACAGAAAGAGCAGATTTATCATTATAGAGATGAGTTCTTTCATCTGGTTGGTGAAAATATTAAACCTGTATTGAACTGCTGTGGGAAGTTTTTTGTGGAGGGCTTCTGAAGCTCTGGCATAATTTCTCACACTGTTTAATGTCATGTTGTGTCATAAAGTCTTCACATTCTTCATGCTGGGCTTAAACAACGTCAAGCATTTAAAATAATAAGACCAACCTGAGGGACTACTGTCTGAGCAGCATCAGTGTGTACTCTATGACACACTCTGTCTTGAGCCTGTATCATAACCTCCTTCCACCAGGTCTGAGGGCGCCCCCCTTTTTTTTAACATTCTGATTGTTGTAACTTATTGTACAAAAAGGAGCTGTGCGATTGAGTTACAATGATCCTTTTTGGTATCGTAGGACAGGTGCCACACAGTTCACCGCACTCTGACTCACTTGACATCCTGGATGATCTGCAGGGCGATGCCCCTCAGCTCGGCGACCTCAGAGCGCAGAGAGGCCACGCAGTTCAGCACCTGGTCCAGCTGGTTCCTGAGCTCCAGCTGCTGCTCCGGAGACAGACCCTGCACGGCTGCCTCCACCGCCGCCAGAGCCTGCTGCTGAGCCTCCAACTCTGGAGAAGAGAGGGAGACGATACGTTAAACATTTCTCTAATCGGGAACAATTCATCCACTTCCTCTGCTTCCTCCTGCTGCAGTGACAGCAGGCAATGAAAGGAAGCCCAGAGGTCCTTACCAACGGGATGTAAAAAAAAAAGCCATATCTCAGACTGGCCAATAAAAAGAAAAGATTAAAGCACAGTTCAATTTGGAGCCACGCTTTAGTAATGGAGTGGTCAGCACAGTCACCAGATCTCAAACCTTTTGAGCTGTGGGAGCAGCTGACCGTATGGTACGTAAGAAAGGCCCATCAAGCCAATCCAACTTGTGGTAGGTGCTTCAGGAAGTATGGGAGGAAATCTCTTCAGGTTACCTTCACAAATTGACAAGTAGAATGAATTCAGTCTGCAGGGCTGTGATTGCTGGAAATGGAGGATTATTTGATTAAAGCCAAGTTTGAAGGAAACGATTATTATTTCAATTAAAAATCATTATTTCTAACCTTGTCAATGGCTACATTTCCTATTCATTTTTCAGTATGCCCCATTCTTGTATGTTTTCATGGAAAACATGGAATTTTCTAAATGACCCCAAAGTTTTGCTGGTTTCCTGTTTGTTTCTTCAGAAGGAAGTCAAAGCTGCACAGTCAAACACTCTTAGTGTCTCTAAGTTTGACCGCCTTGTGGTGGAGTTTACAAGCTACTGCAATATACTCGCTGCAATAAGCACTGGTGCATGTTGGGTAAAAAGCAGAACACAATCTCCTCCAGATCTATGACATTAATTATTCAATATTTATGACTTCATATTCTTTGTATTTGTTTGCAGTTCACAGAAACACTTAATACCATATATAGATTATACACAGACGTGTAAGTCCTTTGTTATTGTCCATTCATGTGTTATTTATACAGCTTCATGTGTTGGTTTTTAGTTGTATGTTTTTGACATACCATCTAACATTTATTAAGTATCTTATAACTTAGAAATGATTCCGTGTTTTTGTTTTCAGAATGTAAAATCAGATTTTATATTTGTGGCGGAAATACGTGAGCGTTTTATTTTGTAAACAGGAAGTTATTTCCCCACGTGCTTGTCTTTTTGACAGCCTCGTTGCCGACGTCATGTTCTGACGTCCTATATTTTCATAGCATCGTTACTGTTAGCTCACACTCGTACCTCTTGGTGTGATGTAAGCAGACTCCACTCACTTTAAATTGTGTTGTTGGAATATATCGGTGAGGTCCTGACGGACATTTCAACGTTTCATATTAAAAGTCGTCACAGCGTTATCAGCTAATGACGACAGGCTAACAGCTAGCAGTGAGCGCGAGCCGTGTTATTTTGTGAAGCACGTTATTCCACGCGAGGAGGCTCGGAGGTTAGCGTGTCTTCAGAGAGAAGGTGACGTTCATTTAACGAGAGTTTTTATCGACCTGCGTCTGGACTGGAGACATGAACACGCCGCTCGGGAGGAACGGGTTAATCGGTCTTGCTGTCGGAGCCACGGCCGGCCTGGGATTGATCGCCTTTATAATTTACAAAGAGATATGCAGGAGGAAATCCCAGACACTGATGCTCGAGGCCCGGCCAGCTCCCCGTCCAGCTTCCCGTCCAGCTTCCCGGCTCTTTGACGCGGCGGATGGAGCAGCTCTGCTGCGGGAGACGCTGGACGAACAGGGTGGGTGGCTCTGTTCTGTTCTGCTCTGCCTATCATCATACCAGCCTGTCAACAAACGTGTGTGTGTGTGTGTGTGTGTGTGTGTGTGTGTGTGTGTGTGTGTGTGTGTGTGTGTGTGTGTGTGTGTGTGTGAGAGTGTGTGTGAGAGAGAGAGGTGCTTTGGTTTCAACTGCGTATTAGCTGTCCGCACAGAAAGGGTCCGAGTCTAGAACCTTCTTGCTGTGAGCCAACATGTCAGATGGTGCCATCTCTCTCTCAGCACTTCACCGTGTATTATGAACATGTAAACGGGATGTAATGCACATGAGCTGACACGCGGCCTGTTGGTAAGGACCTCTGGGCTTCCTTTCATTGCCTGCTGTCACTGCAGCAGGAGGAAGCAGAGGAAGTGGATGAATTGTTCACGATTAGAGAGATGTTTAACGTATCGTCTCCCTCTCTTCTCCAGAGTTGGAGGCTCAGCAGCAGGCTCTGGCGGCGGTGGAGGCAGCCGTGCAGGGTCTGTCTCCGGAGCAGCAGCTGGAGCTCAGGAACCAGCTGGACCAGGTGCTGAACTGCGTGGCCTCTCTGCGCTCTGAGGTCGCCGAGCTGAGGGGCGGCCTGCAGGACATCGCCCTGCAGATCATCCAGGATGTCAAGTGAGTCAGAGTGCGGTGAACTGTGTGGCACCTGTCCTACGATACCAAAAAGGATCATTGTAACTCAATCGCACAGCTCCTTTTTGTACAATAAGTTACAACAATCAGAATGTTACAGTTACATTCCCCTCATGGAAGCCGTTGGTGCGACTGATGTAGATGTCTGCTCCTCCTTTCCCACATTCAGAAAGGGAGTGGAGGACAGTCAGCGGGTACGGCGTCGGCGCCATTTCGTACACAGGGAGCGCACGGACTCCAACAGCTCTAGCTCCATCTACTTCACAGCCAGCCAGGGCATGGCCAGCACGTGTGACGAGACCAGCGAAGGAGGGTATGTTGTGCGACGGTGTCGTAAAAAGCAATGCGCTCAGTTATACTACATGCAGTTATACTACATGCTCGTTCGATTAACTGAATTGGTCATTTGATTCACTGATCAGTGCAGCTTGTTGCTGGTGTTTGTGTCTTTGGTTCGCGGGCAGAGTGAGGAGCAGGAATGTTTTGATTCCATGACGCCTGGAAAGAGGCTTTGAGTCGAGTAGTGATGTAACATTGTGCACGTCCAGATCAGGCTGAGATCCAGGTTTGATACAACAGTGGCTACTTTTAATGAGCTTCTTAACAAGCTTCATCAGCTAATTTGTGTTAACCTCTAAGACCATTACAGGCGGGTAACTCGTGCCATGTGTGGGACATGATACTGACTGACGTTCAGTCCTGCTGGGCGTTTAGAGCCAAACTTGCAATGTGTTGGAAGAGAGTTTGAAGGCTTATCAGATGCTAACAGATGTCAGCACATGTTAATATCATGAAGAGGCGGTAAACCACAGAAGTGCCTCATTCACCTGACAGTAATCCACCACAGCCGTAAACGTGAAGCATGATGGATGGATGGTGGGTGACGTGGTTGACCTGAGTTAAATGTTTTGGCAGAGCAGGTCTTATTTGTCTGCGTTGCCAGCCCCATTCAAAAAAACATTACATATTCATGAAGAAATCAAGCCAATTATTTCCCCAAATTCCAAAACAACCACACATGATTATCCATGTTAATACTTAAGACTCTTACTGACGGTGAGACACAAAACCAGACCTGAGCTTTCAGTTTCATTCTGCCAAAGAGACGAAAGATGTTAGCAGATGAGGCTAACAGTGACACTGATTCTGCCGCTGAATTTGACTAATTCAATTCACTCCCATCCACGATCCTCCATCGGTGTCCCAGGTACTCGACGGCCTACGCTGAGTCAGACTACACAGATCGTGACACGGATAGGGAGGAGGGTGGGCGCGAGCCTGAACAGGAGTCGGAGGAAGAGGAGGACAGGAGCTGTGCCACCGTCCTCACCCTCCGCCAGGAAGACTCCCAGGACGAAGAGGTGGAGGAGAGGGGGATAGAAGAAGAAGAAGAAGAAGGAGAGGAGGAGGAGGATGAAAGGAGGCTGCAGCTGGTGACTGAAGTTCCCAGTGGGGAACTGGCTCTCCTCCTGGCTCAGAGTGACATCCTCCACACAGGAGACGCCAGTTTAAAGGCAGAAGGCTTCCGTCTGCTGCTGGACAACAGAGCTGAGGTGAGGACACGCCTCTCACAGTATGTTACGTCATCCTGGATTCTTCCCTGCACATGCTGAATCACCAAAGATTTACATTACGCTTTATATCATGACTTCCTGTTTGTCAGGTGTTAACTTCTAAAAGACTTTGTATTAGTCTTTTGATCAGTCCTTGTGTTTTAGTCTAATCTGATTACTGTAACATGTACTTGAGTAAAGAATTACTGTCAACACTGATACTGGTGTTTTTCTGGTTGTGTGTGTGCAGTATGGAGACAGCAGGGAGTTTCTATGGCGACTGGCTCGGGCTTACAGTGACATGTACGAGTCCACTGAGGACAAGCAAGAGAAGAAGACATATGCACATCAAGGTAACACACACACACACACACACACACACACACACACACACACACACACACACACACACACACTATATATCTAAAATGATTATTATAGCAGAGTACTTAAGCAAAGAAACCCAAATAAAACTCTAAAGTTGTACTGAGCTGCATTTTTGCAAAGAAAGGGATTTAAAGGTCCAGTGTGTAGGATTTGGTGACATCTAGTGGTGTAATTGCTCATTGCAACCACCTCACCTCGACATCTCCATCTTAGTGTGAAGGGGAAACCACAGTCACAGGGAAAACATGACAGGCCTAATCTAGAGCCAACATGGTGGACTCTGGTCCACAGTGTCTGGAGATGTCTCCACAAAGTAGTCTCATCCTCATTTTCAGGTGATTATACACTAGTGAAAAGATAAGTCAGGAATTTTAGATTCAGTTTCTGACTGAGTGTACATAGACCCTCCTAAATCCGACACACTGGCCCTTTCTGAGCACATTTAAAGGTCCAAAAGACTCCCAGAGTAAGACTGGTTTCAGATCACAGTTATCCACTGTGGGTGCTGTTAAAATGTAGGAGCAGCTGTTTCATGTACGCTGATAAAACATTGTGTAGCAGGGTAGCTGCTGTGGGACAAACATGACACGACTACAATATCCATGTTGTTTAGGGAATGTTCGGGACACCTAAATGACGATCAAATGTTTGCAACTAGACTGTCTGCTTGCAAATCTGCTGCCTCACTCGTGAGCGCCTCAAGACATCAGACAGTGAAATGTGATTGGTGTCCGCCTCATTGAACTGTGAGCTGATGTTACAGGTCGGGAGGAGGCAGAGTCGGCCCTGAGGAAGAACGGCCTGAACGCAGAGTGTCACAAATGGTAAAGATGATGAACTGAACACACACTGACCAGCTCTGTGCAGATTCTGCTTCCACCACTGACCCGTCTGCTTCCATGTTGATGCTCTTGCTTCAGGTTCGCTGTGCTGACAGGACTGAGCACGCAGCATGAGAGCATGCACAGCAAACTGAAGAGCAGCCACATCTTAAAGGTTTCTGTTTTTGGTATTTGGGTTCATTTGAATATTTGGAGCTGTGAACAACATGACTGACTTCTGTCTCCACTCAGGAGCATCTGGACCGGGCAGTCGCCCTCAGAGACAATGACCCCATGTGTTTCTACCTGCTGGGCCGGTGGTGCTATGAGGTGAGACAGGAAGCTGCTGGTGACTCTCATCAGACAGACTTCGTTCAGGACATGACATCAGCCGTGTGCCTCTGTCCGCAGGTGGCCACTCTGGACTGGTTGGAGAAGAAGGCGGCCGCCGCCCTCTACCAGAGCCCCCCCACCTCCACGCTGCATGACGCCCTCGAGAACTTCCTCAAGGTATCAGCCTGCTAGGGTTGTGTGGCACCTCTCCAGCTACCAGTCCACATTTTGGTCCATGCTGGACTTGACCTGGCCACCCTCCGGTTCCCAAGCCAAGTTTCTATGGACTGAGCTACCACCGCCCATTTCTCTTTATTTTTTGGCCCATCGCTACAAAGTTTTCAGGCAGATATAGCTCTCATTTACATATTTAATTACAGTTGTATTTGTTTGTTGACAAGAGGAATCAATGCAGCAGATGGAATGTAACCATGGAGTCCAGCTCATTCACTCATGAAGCTCATTCACAGCTGTCTTTTTAAAGATCTGTGTGGTATTCCTGCCTTTATTGATGAGCCTTCATGTTGTAGTGAGTTTGCAGTAACATGCTCTTTGTTAACTAAAAGCACATGTTCCGTATGGACGTGTGATTGGAGATCAGAATGTTTCTAACATGAAATCTTTGTATTCCGTTTGGTCTTCTAGGCTGAGGAACTCAGTCCAGGTTTTTCCAAGACCGTGAGGCTTTACATCGCCCAGGTAACCAATCAGATCCACCGTTTAATAGATCAAATAGAATGAACTCACCATGAACATGACTCTTCCGTACTCACTGGTACCCCTTCTAAGAGTCAGAAATGAGTCTCACAAGCGTGCACACACACGTTTTTCAGTATGAAAAGTTATCCATGGTGACAGTGCTAACATGACACATGATTCTGAGTTGTAACTGTAAACAAATAGTGTAAAATAAAGAAAGCTCACACTCTGATTATTGGAATTTTGATGTATTGACGGGGTAAAGACACCTGATGCTGCGTACAGTTATCGTTACCAGTAAACGAGTTCCTGCTTGTAAATTTGACTTCAAAAAAAGTTTCGATATTTTCTCCTCCGGTTACATTTATATTCATGTCTTTCTTCACTGTCAGCTCCTCTGTGTTTGCATCGAGCCTGTAAACATTAATCTTGCTGCTGTTTGACTCGCAGTGTCACAAAGAGCTGGGAAACATCTCTGAGGCCACAAACTGGACTGAACTGGCTCTGAAGACGCCCACAAACTCTAACGATGTAAGAGGTCACTGTGTGTGCTACATGACAGTCACCGATGCATGCGTGTCAGAACGCAGTTCATTGTTCTTTTCTTATTTCCAGGGTGAAGAAATGTCTAAGCTGGAGGCTCAGCTTCAAGTCTTAACCGACAGTAAAATCTGAACCAGCAGATCCAGCAGACGGAGCCACAGCTGAAGGCACCGATTGGCTAGTCAGGCCGTCAATCAGTGGTCATCCACAATCAGATGTGCTCTACGGACAGACTCCCCTTCTTTCCCTTCATTGGTGGATATCATTGTCAAACTGTCACTGTGAAATTCTATTGAGTTTATTAATGTTAATTTATTTTCTTAAATGACTTTAATTGATAATATATATTGTAATGGATGTGGTACATTTAGTGCTTTTAACTATTTGTTTGCCTTTTGAACTGATTAAACACATCACTTTCATTTAAGACATAGTTCACCTGAACTACAAAACAGAAAACACACACACACATATTACCTGCATGGCGAGAAAACCTGTTTTGTAATTTGGGTGTTTCAACCCTTTTTTTAGTTGGTTTTTGTAAGAGACACTCTATAAGTTTGCAGTTGCTCAGAGCAGTAAGGTCCAACATGGGGACTAATGACCAAAGCCTGCTTCTGCTTCTACTTTGGAACGTGTGGAAATGTTACCTGATGAGGAAACCTCAGGAATGTTTCACTGGTTCACTTTGCTTTTCATTAATATTCATTCAAATTCATTAATAGATCATGGTTCTTATTTATTGTATGATTAATCACATATTGAGTGAAGCAGCTGAACCTTAAAATGATCCTGATATTTTTGTACCATGATTTTTCCTTTGCGATTCGCTGCTGATTCGTGTGTGTACATTCCTGTTATTTTCTGAAGTGACAGTGACGCTGCATTATGTTGTTACTTTGGGACTTTTTATGATACTTTATTTCCTATTCATTTATTGTAAGTTCATTTTGCCGTTGCTGCTGTTAACTGACACTGACATAATAAAATTCTGCTTTTCTAATTTTGTGACCTTCCCTTCATAACTGTGTCACTGAGAAGATGTGAACAGCCGACAGTATAAAACTGATCATCCAGGATGATGTAAACAAACGAGACATTTAATAGTAAAACAAATTTAATTTAGTTCTGAAGCTTATATACAGAAGACTCTGGAAGAGACAGAGAGAAAGGACAAACCAGTAAAAAGACAAAACAAAAATTATTTTTTAGTAATTCCATAAAAATGTAGCATTTTCACTGTCAGACCACTCAACAGAAACTCAAAGAAATGTTTTTTTGCTCACTCGTTAGATGAACTACCGAGGCACGCTGCATTCCAACAAAGAAAATGGAGACTGTATTTACGGCTTTTGAGGTTTAAACACAAAGATGGAATAATTACGTGATTAAGAGCTTGTAATCATCATAGAGCTCCTTGGACCTCAGTGGTTCCGTGATAAAGATCTCCATATTATGAGATTTTTTTGTGATGGTGGAGATGTCATCAGGTAATTAGGACGGAGTATTTCATAATAACAGATCTTGTAATTATGAAATACTGCATCTAAAGTCTTCAGTCTGAGTGCAGCGTGCTTCAGAATGAATGAGCCCTCAGGGAACGTTTCCTGTTGCATCAGAAGGGTTGGACCATGTGATCGACTAACAGCCTCAGTCAAAGCAAACAGAAATCAACGACCCCTGACCTTCATCTCTGATTACACATCAGTCTGAGGCTCCATGTGAAGGCAGTAGTATGGAACCAAGACCACACATGCACAGAGACGCACACCCAATGCTTTAATCCAAAAATGAGTCAGCAGTGTGTGTTTGTGAGTGAGAGACTCCGTCAGCTCAGTCCTTGGCATCCCCCACTCCGTCAGCATTAATGGCAAACATGGCTTCAGCCTCCGGCAGGCAGGGCGAGTCGTAGATTTTACAGATCCTCGTCTCTCCTCTGCCTTTCCTCAGATACAGACTGCAAACACAACATGTTTTACACACTGCTGTCCTGTTGTCAAGCGTCATTCAAAGATGCACTGAAAGTCAGACACACACACATACACACACAGCGTCACTCACCGGGTGGTGGAGGCGTGAGCCATAATGTTGCCTCCAATTGGTTTCTTGGGATCTGCAGAAAACATGGCGGCTCCATCCACCTGTGCTACCACCTGATTGGTTATCACCACGGCAACACCAAACTGTTGTAACACAACACAGTTTGAACCTGCATTAACATCACAGACTGGCCTGGAGTTCAGTTTCACATTAATCGTGTTGTTCTATCTCTGTTTCTACGTTCATTTTCTATGTTCATTCTTTGAGCTGCGTTTCTTGTATCACTCGGTCATGTGACATCTTTGAGCTGTGTTTCCTGTATCACTCAGTCATGTGACGTCTTTGGGCTGTGTTTCCTGCATCAAAAGTGCTACACACGTTAAATAAAGTGATCATCACCTCGTCTGCCAGCCTGAGCAGCATGCGGAGGAAGCGTCCCAGGTGTCCCTGTCGGGCTGACAGCTCACCTCTGCCGGAGTAGTCTGTTCTGTATAGAGCCGTGGCACTGTCCACGATCAGCAGAGCATACCTGACACACAGCGAGAGAGAGTGTGTGTGTGTGAATCTATGCTGCATGGATACATGGTTCCACACGACAGCAAGTCAAGCACACGCTAATATTGACTGACCTGGATTCAGCCATCATGGCAGAGGCTTGGTACAGCAGCTGTGTCTGATGATCTGTGTTGAAGGCTCGGGCATAGGCCACGTTGTCCAGAACATCACTTCCTACCAGTCCGTACCTGACAGCAGAGAGAGGTCACATGAAATTCAACACACATTAAATATGACGTGGTCGACTCTGACATTAAAGAGTCCTGTGCAGGTTCCAAATTTCAATTCATGTTCCCATTCTCAGACTTTTTTTCTATAATGAGTGACTGAGGAGGAAATGTGCTGACTCACCTCTCAGCGACAGCAAGCAGCCTCTCTGGTCTGAAGGTGCCCTCTGTGTCTATGTACATGGCTTTACCTTCTCCACCGCCCTGATCGATGGGCAGCTGTGAACAGAGTGACAGAGTAACTCTCTCCAGCAGGAACACCCTGAACTAAAGCTGATGCACTTTACTTCCTCTCATCAGTTTAAACTACTGCTACTCCTCAGTGTGACTTTACCTGACAGGTGACAGCCAGTGTGTGGCACAGCTGCGTCTTTCCCGTCCGAAACTCTCCAAACATCTCTGTGATGGAGCCCGTCTCTATGCCACCTGCAGAAAGAAAGACAGGTTACGGCTCATCCTGGTCTGTGGTGGACGGTGTCCTCCCGCATACAGTAACTGACCGCAATCATGTGATGTACCAACCCTGCAGGAGTTTGTCGAGCTCCTTGGAGCCGGTGGAGATCTGGATGATCTCTGCTCTCCTCTGGTGGAACTCGGTAGCTGTGGTGAATCCCATCGGCACCAGTTTGGCAGCTTCTGTCTGAGAGGGAAGGAAGAAAAGAAAGAAAAGACCGTTGACTAAATATAGTACACCTCATGTAGTGAGAGGTGTATCTGTATCATTGCATGTGTTGGCTGATACATATCAACACAAGTCAGCACAGAAATACTCATTCATTTCATCGTTCATTTTGTCACTGAAACTGGAAAATAACAATCAGGACAGTCCAGTCAGAAGTGAGGAAGGTGGCCGCTGCCTCTTACTATAATCTTGTCGGCTTTGGCCTCACTGATGCCCTTGATGTTGAGCAGCTCCTTCTTGGGTGCGTAGGCCACGGCCTCGATGGTGTGGAAACCTGCATCCTCCAACTTTTTGATGTCACTGGCGCTGATTCCACATTGCTGAAACAAGAGACAGTGGAGCATTCATTCATCGGGAGAGATGAACCCGTAAACACTGCTGGGTATCAGGAACAGTCCTGCTGTACTGTGGGTGAAGCCAACCAGTCACTCTGTTCTCTGCACAGCGTGTGGAAGCTGCTGGCTTCACCTGTCTGTTAAAGTAATGCTGTTGGAGATGTCAAACACTGTAGGTCTTTGTAAATGTCTTATTATGTCTTTATCCAAACATGACAGCATCATTCCAGCTGGAGTGGCAATGATCCAACTCACCTCTATCATCAGCTCTTTTTGGACTAAAGCAGTTGCCTGTTCTCTCTCAGACTGCATCAGTGATTTCTAAACTTAAGTAAGGCAGCATGTGGTGATGACATGAGAATCAGGTTCAGTTCATCAGGCCGTGACTCTGATTTAGTTCTCATTTGTCAGATACTCATACTGTAATCAGCTGACATGAAAGAAAGCTTATTTCCTCTTTTGTCCTGCATACATTCACAGTCATTTTATTATTATTGTTTTCAAACTGATCCCAGAAAGCTGAATTGTGTTTAACCTGTGCAGCTCTGGTCTTCATGCTCAGATTCGGATCTAAGCTGACAAGTTTTCTGGTCTGGTCGTGGACCAAAGTATGGAAGGTGGACTGGTAGCTGGAGAGGTGTCAGTTCACTTGAGCAACGCACTGAACCCCCCTCCACCTGCTACCTGAAACGTGAAACGCAGTATGATTTCTAATAAGGAACACACTGTGTCCAGGATACACACCTCCAGTCTGCACAGAGGCTGTGGCCCAAAGTTTTCCTCCTCCTCGACCTCCACCTGCTCCCTGGCCTCGCTCCTCATAGCCATGATGTGACCTGAGCCCGCTGAACAGAGAGGAGGCAGGTAAAGGTGATGCTTCTGTTTGAGTGACGTCATGTCAACAAATGTCTGACATTTACTTTATGACTTCACTTCCTGTGTGACAGTGTGATTACATATAAAATACATGTGTCTATACTTTACTGACTGTGAACCTTTATTTTCATTTACCTTCATATAATGTGAGTGTATGACAATGACCGTTAACATGTTAGTCTTTACATTAGAAATAAAGCAACGTTTTTAAATTCAAAGAAGAATGACAATATTCATTTCCTCACAGCTTTATTACACAATTCACACCGCCCCAGTGGGTAACCATATTAACCAACATTAGACTAACGTTAGACTAACGTCAGCGAATTTCAGAAAATATTTGCTGATAAGTAAAACAGTTATAGAAGTTCAGCCGTTATCTTCACAGGCGCTTTAACTTTAACTTGTTTTATGACGCAGCTTCATTTTCTGTCTCAACACATTTAAACTGTTAGCTCATTAGCATTAGCGCTGTTTTCGCATCAGTGGAGTTCGACAGTTAGCTGACGCAAACCAGCTGACGATGCTGCGAGGTGGAAACAGCGAAACCCATTAAAGTTAATACTCATATCTCACCTGTACTCTGGCAGCAGACGTGAATATTGTTTTGCTCCCTGCTGCCGTCTTCTTTCTCTCAAACTCCACTGTTTGATAACCAAAGCTCCCGCGCGCAACGTACTCAACAAACGCAATGACGTTGTACGTACAGACGCCGCCTTTCACGAGGTTTCTGATTGGTCACATCAACAGAGCGTGTAAAACTATTGGTCACATCCGGTCACATCAACAACTTTTACTGAAAGTTCAATAACGGAAGTCTATCTCTATCCTTCAAAGTAAAAGTTTACGGATTTAATCTGGACGACTCTAACAGGAAGTCTTAATCTGACAGTTTGAAATATCGCAGAAGTTATATTATTTGTATTTATTTTGTTCTAAGCCCATTATTGTAGTTGTTGCTTTACTTTAAATTCAGTTGAATTAATTTCAATATTTATTTATTTCACATATAATCATAAAGAACAACTCAACTGAATCAACCGATGAAATAATGCTGTATACAACGATAGAATATAATAGTAACAGTAACTAACACTAACTGTACCTGGAGGCGTCATTTCTTCATTTATTGCATTGCATTAAATGCTACACTGTTTTGGTGTCAAAGCTGTGCCCACAAACTATTAATTGCCTTTTGTGGTATGCCTTTTTCCTGAATGTTCCATTGGTCCATTTACAGTACATTTCACGTGAAATGACAAGTGTCAGGTCAGGATATGGAAACATCCACAAGTCTATGACCACTGAGCAAATTCAATCTTCTGGGGAAGTTCTTGGGATATGATCTAAAGCAGAACAGATCTTTTGTCAGCTCCTGTTTCTAAAGGTCAAGAGCTGTCTTTTTTAACCTACACTAAATCCCATGCTAGTTCCAGTTTTGACTAAATGTCAATGTGGAATTCAGTGCTTCGACACAAACTTCAACAAAGTGACTGGACTCAAACATGACAGACAACAGTCAGTGTAGTTAAGAAGCTTTATTACTAAAAAACTCTAAAACATTAAAAAGACGAAGACATCTGAATGATATTGCACATGGGAAACATTTTACTGGGTTTTACACATCTCCTCTTGCTTTGGAGACCGAGGCCACCACTCCTCCTTTCTGTCTGCTCCCACAGCGGCATCTGAAACACGAAAGAACTTTATTAGACAAAACTCTTCTCAGGGAACGTGTTAACATGATAAAAAAGAAGCTTACTGCTCTCCGTCTGCCAGTGGCTGTGACATTCATAGAATTCTTAAATAGCAACATTTTGACTCATGATATTTCATTTGTATTTATTTGGTCCATCCTGTTTGAGCCCACAGTTCGATCAACAGTCTCTAAAATAGTTCCAACACACCCTGAACCTGAGAACCTTTATGGAAGAGAACTGTTGGACTACGCTGCATTAGCTTTAGTCAGATTCTACTTTCTGACACTCTTAGAATTCTGACTTTGAAGTTGTGCCAGCTCTCTGTGGATGTTTTGTAGTTCATAACTTATCCTCTGTTTTAATAAGCTCATGTGGTAAATGAGCTCCCATAATGTCAGTTTTCTTGTTTCAAGTCTAATGCCTGGTTGCGTCATTTTCCCGACCCAGTTTAGATGAAATCACACCCACTTCTGCATGTTGAAAACCTCGAAGGCTGTTCCCATGGAAACTGTAATCATGTGGGTCACTCTGTAACTGTGAGCTTTAATTTCTCCAGTAAACACCCTCCTGCCCAGATTGTTGTTATCCCTCAGCTGCTCACACAATGAGATTGGGAAAAACAACACAGTCAGGAGTATCTGGTTCCAGGAGTAGCAGGACGGGGTTTGTCTTCAGGGTAGCGGGGCAGCCCACCCTGCATAGTCCAGAGACACTGTGGCAGTGTTTATACATCTATTATTAATAGCTTGCTGGTAAATCACACCCCACCACTCATACTACAAATCCCACAATGCACTGCAATAGCTGACACACAGGTCAAGACCTAAGCACCACCACCACCATATGGTCTCATGCTATATTGCGCTTGAAAATATATAGATATTGATTAAAATATCAATATATTGGGTCAGTGTTCAGCTCAGTTGGTAGAGCATCCGCCCCATGTACAAAGGCTCAGTCCTTGCTGCAGAAGCCCAGGGTTTGAATCTGACCTGTGGCTCTTTCCTGCATGTCATTCCCCATCTCTCTCTCTCCACATTCCTGTCACTCTTCAGCTGTCTCTATCGAAAATAAAGCTTGAAAAGGCCAAAAAATAAATATATCGACAATATCACGCAGCCTATTGGGATGGTGCTTTGAAGAGAAGTGGACCTGGTTTCATCTGAACTGGGTTGGAAAAATGATGAAAAGTGCATCAGTCCTGATCCAGATTTTCAGGTTTAGTGGATCAGGTTTAGTCCCAACACCTCATGCTCCTGTTAGTGAACCCTCAGTGGTGAACCAAACACACAGTGACATTACAGCAGTTACCCGTGTCTCCATCTGGTGTTTCAGGAACATTGGAAACCTCTGGCAAAACAAACAGCTCGGGTCTTTATGACATTAACACTTCCAGACAAACAACAGTACGGGGATGGGAACTTTAGATGGAGCGTACCTGGAATGGTCCCGAGACTGGAATTATCAAAGAACTGCTTAGGATAGGTTCTGGACAGCAGCTCTGAACTTCCACCCACATCAAAGAATCTGCTTTTGGGAGAGTCAAGCAGAGAGACCTTGGGAGAGTCAAGCAGCTTCCTGGGAGACTCCAGAACCTTCCTGGGGGAGTCAAGTACTTTTCTTGGGGAGGCCAGGACCTTCTTGGGAGTAACCAGAAACTTCTTGGGTGAGGAAAGGAGGTTGTAGGAGTCAGAGGTCATGGGGAGGCCCCTCTTGGTGGGAGTGCAGGGTGAGGGAGGCCTGTCCATCTCAGGCTTAGTCTTCCCCTTCAGCCTGATGGCTCTGCTCTTCCACTTGCTGATCTCTGCATGCTGACTGGACACCAAGCTGTGACAGGAGGGAGTGACAGGCGTCAGAACAGGACTAAAAGATGTGATGAATCACATGACCTGTCAGACTGCTTCTTCTCACCTTTCCAGCTCTGTGATTTTCAGCTGAAGCTGTTTGATTTCCTCCTCCAGCTTGGTCTTCTCCTGCAGGATGCTGCTCTTGATCACTACACCTCTGGGGTTGGTCAGTCTAGCATGAAGGTCTTCACCCTGCAGGACTGAAGTCAACACGAACACATCAGTGTGAACAGCTGATCAGTCATTCCAAAGTCATCAGTCATGAAAATATGTTGATGAACACTGCTGACTTACACGACTCCTCTCCTTGTTGCTGTGTTTTCCTCAAGGTCTCCTTCAGCTTCCTCACTGAATCTTCCTTTTCATTGAGCAGTGTGGTCATCCTCTGGATCCTGAGAAGGACAAAGCTCTGGTCAGAACACACATGGAATAAACAGAATAAACCTCTCAGTATTCCCTCCTACGTAAGACAGGTGAGTGCATCCCGCAAATGATGGTAAACCTTTGGCAGAAGTGTGCCACAGTGAAGCCACGCTCAATCAAGTATTTCTAAGCTGACAGAGCCTCTTTCACCAGCTGCAGACACTTTGAAAGAGCTAAACAGAAGCTCACCACACAGATCCTCACACGTCAACTGACAGTGTGAACAAATAAGACAAAAACAAAGGCTCAGCATGCATCCAAAGACCTCTTACTCTTGCTGGTGTTTATCAGATGTTGAAGTCAGTTCCACCTCCATTTTGAACAGTTTATTCTGTAGTTTTTCCAGCTGAGCAGCACTTGGTGATGCATTTTTCTAAACAGAGAATGAAAGAAATATTCAGAAAAGCTGCTCAGCGTGTCAGAACAATCATGTGAACTGCATGATGAAAATGAGATGTTCAGATGAACCTCAGACTCTCGCAGTTTGCTCCTGAGGGTTTGGATCATGCTCTCCTGCTCCTCCACCTGTGCTCGGGTGTCCTGCAGCTTGGTCTGCAGGAGCTGGGTGGCCTGTTTGTGGTTGGCGACCGTGTTGTTGGCTTTGATCTGGGAGTCCTCCAGCTGCTCGTTCTTTGCACACAGAGCCTGAAAACCAGAAACACATCTGTCAGAGACAGCTCTCAGGATGTTGCATGTAGGACTGCGTCAGTGTGTATTTATGGTAATGAAAGAACACAGTGTGGGTGTGGTTGTGTGGCTCATGGTCAGCATATGACACAGACATACCTCGACCTTTTCTGCAGTTTTCTGGAGCTGAAGCTGCAGCTGCTGGTTGTCCTTGAGCAGGGACAGCTCCGTCTTCACAGGAGCGCCCTCCAGCGCCTGCAGCAGAGTGGAATTCTTGCTTCTCTCCTCTCTGAGTTGAGAATCAGCCTGAGCCTCCAGCTGCTTCAGCTCATCACACAGACTCTGTTCGTCAATGATGCCCTGCGGGAATCATAGACATAGAGAGACTTTGTCATCCAACTGCACATTTCCATTTGAGCGAAATTCTGATAATGTGACATTAGAAAGACGAACAATTAGTTAACTAGCAGACAAAAACATGTAACAACACTGAGGAGTGAACGTTACCTGCAGAGTCCTCTTCCTGCTGTGCACCACCGCAGATCTGCGCTCCATCTCGCAGCTCAGGACACTGTCCAGCTCGCTGTAGTTGACTGGCTGTTTGTTGAACACGGCCTGCAGCTGCTCTGTGAACCTCTCCCTCTCTCTGACCTCAATCGACAGCTCACTGGGGAAGAAGGCCACGCTGGCCCAGAGCTTCTCTGAGATGTTGCCCATTTTCTGCAGAACCAACAGAGTCATCAGAACGCTTCACTACAAGTTGTAAAAATGATAATGACGAATAGGCTAAAGACATTTTGTCTTTCTGTAGAGACTGTGCATCAGAGCTCACCTGCAGGTAGAGACGCCTCTTGTCCAGCAGCTCGGTCAGTCTGGGCTCCCACAGCGCGTGGAAGTCCTCGTCCTTCACAGAGAGGCTGGGTGCCTGCACTCTGCACAGCAGCACATCTTGCAGACGCCTCTCCTCAAAAACAGCCAGGTCTTTCTTCACCAGCTCCTCAAACAGATTCCTGTAGCCCTGTGCTCGCACCTGTAGGTGCTCCTGGAGACGCAGAGAGCAGGAGGTCTCAGATTATCACTCCATCAAAGAGTAAGACCTATAGAACATTTCAAATGGGAAAGAATACTGATACTTACCATAATGTTGCCCAGACTCTGGACAGTCTGCACTCCCAGTTGGCAGAGAGCGCTGTAGGTATTCGTGGTGGACTTTGGTAGAGGGGTCATATAGGGGTTCTTCAGGGAACACGGCACTGTCAGGGCTTTCTCCAGAACTGATGAGTTATACTTAGAACAAGTGTCTACAAAGTGCTGGAATCTCCTGAAGGACTCCTGTAATTCAATCATTTCAGTGGAGTCACAGTTAGATTGAGCTCTCTTAGATGTTCAGCTGTTGAGTCAGAAAAATTCAGTGGTTACCTGAAGCTGCCCAGTAGAGTCCTGCAGCCGTGATGTCAGCATCTCCTTCGCTCCGCCAGTGCTCTGATCCAAACTGCTCAGCTGCTGTTGGAGTGCTGAGATGGTCGTGTTTGCTTCACTCAGCAACTGAAAGGAAACAAGAAATGAACCCTCAAACTAATGAGATCGATTTTTAATGCAGAGGAGATTACCTTGTATGCCCATAAGTCTTCTCCTTTCTTCTAACTGATCAGAGATGATTGCAGGACAGGCTATCTCAATTTGATGTCAGTAAATATTGAACTGTATGTTACAGCTTCTCTAGCTCTGTAGTTTGAGTTAATGCAGAAGTCTGGTGTGAAGTCCAGGTGAATATGACAAAAGTGTTGATGTATGGGATTAGAACACTGACACAAATAGAGCGCGTGCAATGAGACCCGCACGATTTATGTCGGCGTTCTAATGCCATAAATACCAAACATCTGTGTGGAGTCCACTCACAAAACTTTCCCCTGTTTGCTCGTGAGTTTTTTTTGTTTTTTTTTAAGTGGGTGTTTTTTGTGAGTAAGGGGGCGGGCCTGGGGACATGCCAATCACCACTGTATCCCCGAATATAATTGATTGAGCGACTTTGCCAATTAGACAGAGCAATGTACTTTGTATGTTTGTCTGAGTGCTGTCTTTTGTTTCCTCCATCGCTGACAGTAATCTGATAAAACGCTGATCATTTTTGTAACTTGGATCCTGTTGCACACAGACTGTACATGTTTTATCTTAGTGAAACTCTTTTGTTCATATTCTACATGTAATTCCTTGCCCCTGAAAATGATCAATTTAATACATGCTGCAGGAAAAATATTAGCTACATTAACTGATGTTTCTGTAACCTGTATTTACAGTCTTTCATTTGGTAAATGTTCGTGTTGAACACATTGAGATATTGACAGAAATATTATTTCATCAAGCATTCTAATTGTATGATATTATGGTCAGATGTGAGTAATAGAAAAGCCTGGTTAATGTTCCAATTCCAAATGCACTCATTCAGTAATCTCTGCTAAATCTGGTGCACACTTCTTTTTATTCTGGTCTTTTATGATTGGCTGTTTTAACTGAAGAAGGAAATCAGTCAAATGAAATGTAATGTAATTCATGTAAAATGATGATACACACTGTCGCACAGCAGGTAGAGGTATGCACCTCTCATGGATACAATGATTGGCATGCCTCCAGGCCCGCCCCCTTACTGACAAAAACTCACTCACTAAAAAAACCCACGCATGATCAAGCGCATCATTACACACAATTTATGTCAGTGTTCTAATCCAATATTGATGCATTAAACACTATTTTCCCACACTGTACATGAACGCCTCACAGAGGACCCATTTAGGTGTGTTTTCTCTGACTCCAGCAGGACTGTGGACAAACCTGCTGTGACGTGTTGGCTTGTGCTTCAAAACATGTTTGTTTCTCTCTGGACATCTGAAGCTTCTGCTCGAGCTGCTGCACCTGACAACAACAACAGAGATGGTGACAGTCATTCAGAGCGTTTGTGAATGTCTAAAAGATGGGTGGGTGATGAAACAGATGGTCAGTTATTTCATTCTGTAAATTTAGGATGGAAACTGTTCAGGTATCATAACCATTTCCTAAAACCCTCCAACTGTACAGAAAACTACAAACTATAGGCACTACAACATCCAGGTGACTTGCGGTCAGATGATCCAGACACCAGGTGCTGACTACATCCAACCTCCATTAAAACCACAACATCACTTTTACACTTTGCTTCTTCTGTAGCTGGTAAGTTGGATTTTTCCCACTGTTTCCAGTTTTTATGCTAAGCTAAGAAGATGCTTGCTGCAGCTTCATATTTAGCAGACACACACGACAGTGACATCAGTCCTCTCATCTAACTCTAATCCTTTAACAATGACAGTAAATGATTTGAACCCACTTCTTGTTGCAGCTTGGCCTCTTGCTCTCCTCTCTCAGCCTGCAGCACATTCAGCTTCTCCTGCATGGCTGAGCTCTGTAGTTGGAAGAGAAAATAAATGATGACAACATTCAAGTTGCTTGAGATGGTCTGTTTTAAGCCTCATCTAAGTTACCAATGACTATATAACTGCACAAATGTACCATCTCCATCCTGTCCTCCAGCTGTGCTCTGAGCTCATTCTTCTCCTGTCTCAGTGCCTCCAGGTTCTCCTGCAGCTGATCTGTCTGAGCACCGGCCTCCTTCTCAGACAGCAGAGTGTCTCTCTCTGCTTCAATTCTGCTCAGTTTCTCAGTTAGAGTTTTCATCTGTGAGGCAGGGAACAGTGAAAAAGACAATCTGAGATATGACTTGACCACGACTTAACTTCTGGGTGTAACACTTAATCAGGGCTGAGTGGAAAAAAAGCTTTTGGCACCAGCTCCCAAAGGGCTTGCCACCACTTCCATCCTCCTCCATCCACACACAGCGGCATTTATTTTTGATACCCTTCTCAACATATTTAGTGTCATCCCCGTCAGTCAAGCCAATAGGCCGGAGATCCGGACGGTGCCGGAATGCTATCAAACATGCTTAAAAGCTATTATGTGTCGACAGAAAAAGCTCTCTGATACAAACCTCAGTCTGCTGTGTCTCCATCCTGTCCTCCAGCTGTGCTCTGAGCTCATTCTTCTCCTGTCTCAGTCCCTCCAGGATCTCCTGCAGCTGATCGCTCTCCTCACTGAGAGACGTCACTCTGCACAGCAGCTTCTCCATCTCCTCTGTGGAGGTCTGACTGCCGGCCTCCTTCTCAGACAGCAGACTGTCTCTCTCTGCTTCAATGCTTCTCAGTTTCTCAGTTAAATTCTTGATCTGTGATGAGGGGAACAGTTAGAATGGTGATCTGGCTCTTACAACAAGTGCTTCATAAAAGTGTCAGGTTTCTATTGAGAACAAAGCAAAGTGTCAGACACTAACCTGCTGATCAGAACAGCATTCTTTTTCTTCACTCCGTTTCTGCAGATCAGAGTTCATCTGCCTCTGCTCACACAGCTCCTCTTGGGTGGACTTCAGAAGGTCTTGGGTCATGGAAGCCTTACAACAAAACATTATCGTTTGTCAGTCAAATACACAAACATGCAACATACAGAACATCCAACAGTGGAAATCCACAGAATAAAGATTACAAAATGAATCTGGCAAAATGCTTTGATTACAGCCAAGTTGGACCATACGATGAGCATCTGTCTCACCGTGTTCACGCTCTGCTGCAGATCATCTTCCAGCTGTTTCTTGTGCTCAGTGACAGTCTGCAGACACAGAGTCAGCTGAGCTACCTGTGGATCAGATATGGACCCATTATTTTTTGTCTCCTCCAAATATTTGCAAAACGTTTCAAACACAAGATGGCAAACGGGAAAGAAAGTCAAGAAAATCTGATGATGATCAGTGGATGTCAGCAGAGCCCCAAAACACACCTGACTGATGGACTAAAGCCTGCTGCAACATCACAGCATGGAGCCATAATGCATATTTTTATTGTACGACTCATTCTTAACACTGTGCTCATCACTTCAAATATTACTCCATGATTGGTCCCCTGCCTTCTTTATTAGGTGTGTCATTATTCAGATTATAACAGTATAGCAGGCTACAACTACAACTACAAACCTAGGTGGAACAGGAGATGGGACAGACAGTGTGACACTTTACAAACCTCAGTCTGCTGTGTATCCATCCTGTCCTCCAGCTGTGCTCTGAGCTCGTTCTTCTCCTGTCTCAGTCCCTCCAGGATCTCCTGCAGCTGATCTCTCTCCTCACTGAGAGACGTCACTCTGCACAGCAGCTTCTCCATCTCCTCTGTGGAGGTCGGACTGCCGGCCTCCTTCTCAGACAGCAGACTGTCTCTCTCTGCTTCAATGCTCCTGAGTTTCTCAGTTAGAGTCCACATCTGTGACAGAGACAACAGCAGTGTTTTAGCAGTTCTGATGTCACAAGTGATGTCCACAAAACTGTCCAGGCTTCATGTCAGAGTGACGAGAAATACACATCTCTGCTAATCTCTGTCTCTATTGTTCTCCACATTCACTGTTTCAACCAAAGCCTGCACAAACGCTTAAACTTCTTAAAGTTCTCTAGCTCCACACTAGCTCTACATCTCTGGTAGAATGCTACTCAGACTACAAATGGAAACAACAACAACTGAAGTGCCAAAATCTTGGTATCAAGTGTGTCAATCAAGTGTTCTTAAACTCTAGCTGCACTTTAAACTGTTTAGGATCCAAATGTTCTACTCTAACTATTCAACTACAAACCTCAGTCTGCTGTGTCTCCATCCTGTCCTCCAGCTGTGCTCTGAGCTCGTTCTTCTCCTGTCTCAGTCCCTCCAGGATCTCCTGTAGCTGATCTCTCTCCTCACTGAGAGACGTCACTCTGCACAGCAGCTTCTCCATCTCCTCTGTGGAGGTCGGACTGCCGGCCTCCTTCTCAGACAGCAGACTGTCTCTCTCTGCTTGTGCACGCTCAAGCTGCTCACTTAAAGCTTTTGTCTGTTTAAATGGGGAGATTAATGACTGATATTCAGAACACTGACAGTGAAGAGTTAAACATGATTATTCTTCATTAACATTTGAACTCACCTGCAGCTCTAAGTCGGATTCCTTCTGCTCACAGAGTTTCATTTGATCGGAGCTTTTTTGCTTCTGCTCGTTCAGCTCCTCTTGAAGAGAATGTAGAAGACACAGAGTCTCCTCAGCCTAAAGTAAGAGCACGGGTTGTAAGAACAGAAACTTACCCCTGAACATTCTCTCTTGAAGACAGTGTTTACTTTATTCTTATTATCAGTATTTTAATAGTGTCATATATCTATTTTATATAGTATGATCATATATTCATACAGTAATACTTGAATATAGTTGTTACATCAGTACAGTGTACAGTATAGAAGATTAACACTTTTTTTTTTACATATTCTATGAGTACATTTTAATTTTCTTTTAACTCACATTTCTTTATAGAATTGGATTTTACTTCTTCGGGTTATTTCTATTTGTTACACTCTTAATGCTGACTTGACCTGTTCCTCTTGTCCAACACATTTCATTATCTTGTTGACTCTGTGTGAACCTGCACATGATCAACAAACCTGAACCTTGAGCTTTAGTGAAATACACTGCCAGGAACAAACCTGTTGCTGCAGCTCAGCTTGCCTCTCTTGGCTTTGTCGTTCCAGCTCAGTGTTTCTTTGACTCTGCTCTTGGAGCTGCTGTTGAAGTGAATGGAGAAGGCTTTGAGTCTCTGCAGCCTAGAAATGAGGAAAAGAGATGATTGTGTTTCATTCATCCATACGGGAGGAAAAAATGACAGAGAAATAAGCATTAACTTGCCCGGCAGTGTAATCACACTGAAAACGCAGAGGCTGGAGGTCAGTTTGACCAAAAACAATTTCCCCTCACCATCTCCATGTTACGCTGCAGATCACCCTCCAACTGGGTCTTCTTCTCACTCTCAGCCTGTAGAGTGGTCTGTAGCCGCTGTATCTGTGGAGGAAAATGGCCCATCAGGCTTTGATACACACAGTATTTGTTGGGATGCATTTAATGCTGAACTCCTGTTACCTCTTGTTCAAGTTGGGTCACTGTCTCATCGTGTGCTTGCAGTCCTGAGGGCAGCATTTCTGGCTGGTTAAATCCACAGTGAGCTTCTGCAACCTGCAACAAAAAAAACACACCTTTTCTTTCTCACTTTCTGGGCAGAGCGTGATTCAATAGACGGGAAATAAAACAGTGTTACATACCATCTCCATCCTGTCCTCCAGCTGTGCTCTGAGCTCGTTCTTCTCCTGTCTCAGTCCCTCCAGGATCTCCTGCAGCTGATCTCTCTCCTCACTGAGAGACGTCACTCTGCACAGCAGCTTCTCCATCTCCTCTGTGGAGGTCGGACTGCCGGCCTCCTTCTCAGACAGCAGACTGTCTCTCTCTGCTTCAATGCTCCTCAGTTTCTCAGTTAGAGTCCACATCTGTGACAGAGACAACAGCAGTGTTTTAGGAGTTCTGATGTCACAAGTGATGTCCACAAAACTGTCCAATTTGCAAAACGTTTCAAACACAAGATGGCAAACGGGAAAGAAAGTCAAGAAAATCTGATGATGATCAGTGGATTTCAGCAGAGCCCCAAAACACACCTGACTGATGGACTAAAGCCTGCTGCAACATCACAGCTTGGAGCCATAATGCATATTTTTATTGTACGACTCATTCTTAACACTGTGCTCATCACTTCAAATATTACTCCATGATTGGTCCCCTGCCTTTTTTATTAGGTGTGTCATTATTCAGATTATAACAGTATAGCCGGCTACAACTACAAACCTAGGTGGAACAGGAGATGGGACAGACAGTGTGACACTTTACAAACCTCAGTCTGCTGTGTCTCCATCCTGTCTTCCAGCTGTGCTCTGAGCTCGTTCTTCTCCTGTCTCAGTCCCTCCAGGATCTCCTGCAGCTGATCTCTCTCCTCACTGAGAGACGTCACTCTGCACAGCAGCTTCTCCATCTCCTCTGTGGAGGTCGGACTGCCGGCCTCCTTCTCAGACAGCAGACTGTCTCTCTCTGCTTCAATGCTCCTCAGTTTCTCAGTTAGAGTCCACATCTGTGACAGAGACAACAGCAGTGTTTTAGCAGTTCTGATGTCACAAGTGATGTCCACAAAACAGTCCAGGCTTCATGTCAGAGTGACGAGAAATACATATCTCTGCTAATCTCTGTCTCTATTGTTCTCCACATTCACTGTTGCAACCAAAGCCTGCACAAACGCTTAAACTTCTTAAAGTTCTCTAGCTCCACACTAGCTCTACATCTCTGGTAGAATGCTACTCAGACTACAAATGGAAACCACAACAATTGAAGTGCCAAAATCTTGGTATCAAGTCTGTCAATCAAGTGTTCTTAAACTCTAGCTGTTTAGGATCCAAATGTTCTACTCTAACTATTCAACTACAAACCTCAGTCTGCTGTGTCTCCATCCTGTCCTCCAGCTGTGCTCTGAGCTCATTCTTCTCCTGTCTCAGTCCCTCCAGGATCTCCTGCAGCTGATCTCTCTCCTCACTGAGAGACGTCACTCTGCACAGCAGCTTCTCCATCTCCTCTGTGGAGGTCGGACTGCCGGCCTCCTTCTCAGACAGCAGACTGTCTCTCTCTGCTTGTGCACGCTCAAGCTGCTCAGTCAGAGTCTTGATCTGTTAAAGTGTGAACACTTCTCATTAGGACTTTTATTGCTCTTAAAGAATAAAGTACCATTTTCTTATAACCTTTACAAAAGTTTTGCTTTTCCTGATTCATCAAAAAACTTTTACCTGTGTTTGCAACTCTTCTTGCTGCTCGCTCATCTCACTGGGAACTCCATCCTGTTTGGATGTTAGTGCAGCCTCCAGCTGTTTGATGCGTTCCTTCTGTTGACAGTTCTTCTCCAGAGCTGCCCTCAGCTCCTCCTGATTCTCAATCATCTGTTGGGTCAAAAGATGTTTTCATTTTTCATGCAGCGAAGTCTGAACGACAGAAATCCGTCGGAGTGAGGAGAACTTTAATCCATGCAGAGGGCTGTCAGAGCTCAATGCATTTTAACATCTGGTGAAGCAGTTGCATGATAACTCACCATGTCCACATTTTCCTGCAGGTCTATCTTGAGCTGGTCTCTGTCTGCAGTGATAGAAGCCACAGCAGACAGCAGCTTCTCCATCTCTTCAGAGCTCTGAACACTGGCCATCTGGAGAGTGTCTTTCTCAGATCGCACAGACTGAAGCTCCTGTGACAGACTCAGAATCTGCTGGGAAGATTTCCAACCATCAGTCAGAACACGGACAATGAAGGATCAAAAGAAAACGGTTTCATTAACACTGAACTCACATCAGATTCCTTCTGCTCGATGAGTTTATCCTGATCGGAGCTCTTCTGCCTCTGCTCCTGGAGCTCGTCCTGAAGAGACTGAACAAGAACTTGCATCTCTACAGCCTAAAAACAATCCAGAGACAAACTCAGCTGTACTGAATGTTTCTTTATCAAAGCTGTTTCAGGTGGACCCTGCACAACACCCTCATCACATGTACTTTATATTTCCTTCAGGTGTTTTGTACTGTTTCAGTCACTCACCACCTGCAGTTCGTTCCTGAGCTGGTCTCTCTCTGCAGTCAGAGATGTGACTGTAGAGAGCAGCTTCTCCATCTCCTCTGCAGAGCTTTGAACTCCGGCACTCTGGTCCTTCTCAGATTGCACACACCGAAGCTCTTCAGTCAGCTGATTCAGCTAGAACAAACCAAATACACAAAAAATAATTAGATTCATGCTGTTACTTCACTTGTACAGTTTTCAATCTAAGGACTAATCAGAGAAAAGCTGACAGCAAGTCAGTTTAATCTCCTTTCAGAAAGGCATCATGATGTCTGACTTGTTCTTGGAGTTCTTTGCTGATCTCCTCCTCTGTGCTTCTGGAAACTTCACTGTCAGCAAGCTTCTCCTCCAAATCCTTCACTAGCTGCAGCATCTCGTTCAGTTTTTCTTCCAGTGATGCTCTGTGTCGTTCACTCTCCTCCAGCTAAAATGAAAACACCATTACTTTGTGGTCGGGATCTACAGAACTCTATTCCATGGGACCGACTTTTATACCAATAAGATCTAAAGAACTCATTATTTCAGAGAAGCCGGACTACAGAGTACACATTAATTCCACAGCTTACTTTCAGGCCTGTCTCTTCAATGGTGACCATGAGCTGCTGACTCAGCTCCTGCTCCCTCAGCGCAGCAGCACTAAAGTCTGCTTGGATTTTCAGAATCTCATCCTGGGACGTCTGCAGGGAGTCTCTGAGCTGCTGAGCCTCGTCCTGGTGCAGAGTTTGGGCTGAGAGCAGGCTGTCTCTGTGAGTCTGAACAGCGCACAGCTCCTCGGTCAACTCACACACCTGACACAACATGGGGTAAAATCACATGTTTAATGTGACATGTTCTCCAGCTTAATCTGATACTGTGTTCAGAGGATATTTGGAGGACTGACCTGCTTCGTCAAATTGTCCACCTGATCTGAAACAGCCTGGAGTGAAGCCACTTCCTCCAGCTGAGCTCTGAGAGCACCTTCTGCTTCACGAGACACTGCCAGCTCTTTATTCAGGTTAGCCACCGTTCTCTCAAGTTCCACACTGTCTATCAGATCTGAAGACAGACAGAGAACAGCTTACAACTCCTGTCTGACATCACAGGCTGAATGATGCGCTCACAACTTCTGTCCTAGTTTAAACATACTTTTTGGGACTTTTCCATCGAGCAGAGTGGTGAGCTTGGTGTTCTCATCAAATGCAACATTCAGCTCTTTTTGGAGATCGTTCTGCATCTTTCTATAGCGTGACTTCTCTGTCTCAAGTTGAGCACGCAGGCTGGTTACCTCAGTGTCGAGCTTCTCATAACTGGCAGTCAGAGTCACCTAAAGAGGACACCATGACAAGAAACACTCATCACATTCCATGGGACTGTGTGACTGTACATGCAGCACAGAACACAACACACAGTTAGACCACTTTCAACATATTACAACTCAGTAGACTGTCAAGACCGTCTGTGGCTGTTAATCCCACTTACAGTGGTCTCCTCCAAAGCAATGTTTTGACTGCGCAGGACAGCCCATTCCTTCTTGGTGTCTCTGCTGAGTCCTTCAGCATCATCCAGAGAGCGACGGAGCTTTGCCACCTCCTGCACCAAGTCCTTTCCGTTCTGCAAGGAGGCAACGTAACACAGTTAGCCTGACTGTTGTATTTATCGCTCATGCTTACATTGTAAATATTGTAAATCCGTTGTGAATTCAGTTCTTTTAAAGCTCCTTTAGAATTACACACGATCTGTCTGGGGTTAACTGTAACAGCAGCTACACATGTGCTGGCAGCATGGTGTACCTTCATGATTTTTCCGTGTGATAAGACAGACATACCATACTCTGAAGTTCCTCCACAAAGTCACCTTTCCTCTTCAGCTCCTCAGACAGAGTTTCTAGTTTGTTCTTGGAAAAACAAAGACAAGAATTACAATTAGCAACAGAACTAGCACAGTCTTATGGTCTGGCCTGTCATAATTAAAATGAATAATAAACATCTTTTTTCATCTTGGACATATTTGTTGTTAGTCATGGAGCACACAGCTGTGGACTGAGGAGTCCTGATTACTAAACTCAGCAGTAAACACTAAGACATGGAATAACAAGAAGACTTATCTGATGTGTTGGGATGTTTTCTGTGTACTGTAACTTACCTGAAGCTCCAGGCACTGCAGTTCAGAGGATTCTACAGCCTTCTTCAAGCTAGAGATTTCATTCTGCAGCTCGTTCTGTGAGATCACAAACACAATGAAAACCACGATAACAAAGCCAGACACATACTGTATCTCCAACTGTACAGTCTGAACAGAAACACACTTTACCTCATGCTCTTTCCTGAACTCCTCCTCCAGAGACTTGAACTCGTCCAGCTCTCTCCTGTCCTTCAGCTCCTGTGACAGAGTGGCTTTTTCTTTCTCCAGACTTTCAATCTGCTCGATGAACATCCCCAGCTCCTGCTTCAGATAGTCCCTCTCACCAGCCACCATGTCCTATGAACAGAGTTTCATCAGTTTAAGCAGCACTTGAAGTCCTAATGTTCTCTTTTCATCATTGTGATGATGAGGCACTGTCACTTTACCTTCTCTGAGGCCAGAGTTTCACACAGCTGGATGGTCTCTGCAAACTCTCTCCTCATCTGGAAAAGCCAGAAGAAATACAATGAACAGTATGTAAAAGCAGATGATGTGGACAGTTTGATGAAGCAGATCAACTTCTAAACACCAAACTGAAGGTGTCAGACGTGATTTATTTCGAGGCTAGAGAGCTGGCACACCTGTTCATCAGTTCCACTCTCAGAGAGAGTGTGGCTCTGCTCTTCCAGCCGTCGCTCCAGGTCTGCCACTTGGAACTCCAACATCTCCACCTTTTCTGCAGCCTCATGTTTCTGCTCAGCCTCTGTCTGCAGCTGCAGCTCCACAGACTGGATTTTCTCCAGGGCCTCTTGTTTCTGCTCAGCCTCTGTCTGCAGCTGCAGCTCCAGCTGGGCTGCCTTCTCTTCCACAGACTGGATTTTCTCCAGAGCCTCGTGTTTCTGCTCAGCCTCTGCCTGCAGCTGCAGCTCCACCTCGGCTGCCTTCTCTTCCACAGTCTGGATTTTCTCCAGGGCCTCGTGTTTCTGCTGGGCTTCTGTTTGGAGCTGCAGCTCCAGCTCGGCCACTCTGCCATCTAATGTTTCGATCTTTGTTATGGCCTCCTCTTTCTGTTGACTCACCATTTCCAGCTGCTGCTCAAGGTTGGACACTTTCCCTGAAAGCTCACGCATCCGGTCTGGAGACACAAAGTCTTTAGGACTAGAAGATAAAAGAAAGATGATTTATTTATTTAACAATGAGCTACACTCAGAGAACAGGGTTTTGTTCTACATGCAGTAGCAAAGTACACTGTACAGTATAAACACACAATAAAAGACACATGTCACAGAACCAGCTGAGGTGTACCACAGCTTAAAAAGGCCAGAGTTACACCTTGTTTCATTTATGTCACACTGGGTGACATACACAGTCCATGTAGTCATACATTTAAGGCTGTGCGTGAACCCTTGTAGTCTTATGGATGCTCTGAGGTATAATTTAGGCTTCACCGGGAAAGGTTTACAAATATGTACGTCTTTTCCACTATGAGAATTTAATGATCTATAAAGCTAGAGCTTCTTAGAACTTGGCTAATAAGTCCCGTAACTCACTAAATATTCTGTTTTGTTCAAAAGTGCTCTAATGGTTCCAGCATGTGATATCCAACTTCCGAACATGAGCTGGTGTGAGCAGCTACTGGGGCAGTGATTTATGGATAATTAGCTTTGGTTCATGACACACTGGTTACACATCATACGATCGTGGATTATTAAAAGGAAAATGAAAACTATTCTAAGTGTAGCAGAAAGACGGTCACCTGTCTCCAAAGCTTCGCATGGTCACAGAGCTCTGACTCATCTCCATGTCATCAGGCGGCTCATCAGGAATCTCCCACTGAGCGTCAAAGTCCTCATCATCTGTTAAAATACACCTCGTGAGCACTCAACTGATGGGAACTTTGATTGGCAGTGTGCACATTTATGTGCTTGTCCTTACCTTCGCCCAGCTCCATCAGACAGGAGCGGTCTGCTTTCCTCTTCCGAGTGAACGATTCTGCAAAGCTGAGGTCAGATGAGCCGCCACAGACAGACGGACGGGCAAGTCTGAGCATCTTTCCTCCCCACGTAACCCTGCGTTTGGGCATCTTAAAAACAGGACACGAGTCATTATGACTGTGATAATGGAGAGGAAGCTGTACCCTAGCCACAGCTTCATTTAGAGTCATACCTTGTGAACAGGAACCAGGTTTGAGCTGGTGACAAGCAGTTTGGTTAGGTTTTTGATCCTGTCCTCCTGATCTCTCTGGAGCTGATCCTTTTCTTGGAGCAGCTGGGACAGAACCTCCTTCTCCGTCGCTGTGGTCTGTGTGACTGAAGAAACCTGCAGGGAGGTCATCCACACGTCAGAGGGGAGAAAATGCTGCTGTCGATCCACATGCAGAGTTAGGTCGAACGCAACATGACTGAAGAAAACAAAATTGTTTTGACACTTGCCTCATGAAGCCGTCGCTTGAGGTCCACGATTTCATTGCGATATCTTTTGAGCAGGGCACCGTCATCAGACACCTCCGTCACATGAGGGTCGTTCTTCATTTTCTTTGCAGTGCTGGCAAACTGAGAAAAACAAACACTGTCTGCTTTAATGCTTCATGTTTTTAACTCTCATATAACTGCTCTGTCTGGACAGAAATCTGCATGCGTCACAGACCTGCAGAGTGCTGAGTGTCTCATCGAGAGTGACAGGAGTAATAGTGCAGATGATGA
The DNA here is from genome assembly GCA_014281875.1 of Nibea albiflora. Lineage (NCBI taxonomy): Eukaryota > Metazoa > Chordata > Actinopteri > Sciaenidae > Nibea > Nibea albiflora. Next base: position 6,755,874 of record CM024802.1, read on the forward strand.
CAGTTTTGGCGTTCCCACCCAAGGAGTTCTGCAGGATGCGGGTCAGCTTACTGTCTCTGTAGTTGGTGAAGCCCCTGAGAATGACGTTAGTCAGGTCAGGACCATGAATTCATGTTCAACACACTGAGAGCCTGTCAATAACTGTCCTCTCATCAGTTCCCTTCATGTAAACATGAACAGTTACTCCTAAATGATGCTAAATGCTTCGTCCGATCCACAGTGGTCTGCACACTTAATTCTTTACTTGGCAATGTTCGCTACACATTAGTCAGCCAGTAACTTTCATAAAATATATACTAAGGACCACCTGATGTGAATCACCAGTTAAGGATGATAAGTATAATGACCAAAGAAAAGTACTGGACAAAGTGTTACAATTCCAAAGGAAGGCTACAACTGGAGCCCTGGCAGGATACCCAACTAGTCAGCTTTTTAACATCACCCAGACAGATGCTACAGTGATCACCAGTGGATAAAATATCTGTATATAATGTAACAGGACATCTGAGCCGGGCCTGGTTGTGTCCCATTGTGCCTCTACAGAGACTTAACCTGGATCCTGTACTCACTGACCTTATCTGACACACAAGTTTTCAAGAAATAGTTCCAGCTTCTAATTCTACTCACAGAAAGGAAGGAAATTAGTATTTTACAGAACTATTACTTTAAGCTACTTAAAGTAACGAACAGTTGTTGGATGTATGCATTGTATAATTCAAAGTAGAAATGTCACATTAACACAAACAGGGATGTAAGTGCACTGCATGTTCACTGTTTACTCACTTCTGGCTTTCGTCAGTCAGCTTCTTGATCACTTGGCCGAGTGTGAACAGGCTGCGGTTAATATTGCAGCCTTCTTTAAAGCGTGCGCCTAGAATATCAGGACAGATGGATCACTGTAAACTCAGTATACACTTGTCTAACATAATGCCAGCTCTGATGTGAAGTTCATGCTGCAGTCTCACCTTCAGCTCCTGTTTGACTTGCTCTCTCAGATCCAGCTAGATCAACTAAATTCTAGAAGATGAAACAGAACAGCAGGTGACCACATAAGTATGACTCACACACACACACACACACACACGTAATGATACACGCAGCAAGAAGAGAGAAGTGGCTTACCAAATGAGAAACGATAATGGCTCCGTCAGCGTTTTCACCTGACGCTGGATCACTTCTCTCTCGACTCTCCAGGATCTAAAACAAAAACAACAAACAACTAAAATCATCAGAAATCCACATTTCCTAGAATCCTGCATGTTACTGTATGTTGTGCTGTTCCTTACCATTCGAAAAATGGTGTGTGAACGGCTGCTCCGCTGGTTCATCTTTGTCTTTCCATAGTGACGGTTCTCTACAGAGGCAGAGTGAGCAGGAAACACATTGGATGTTACAGTCTGCAGAGCATGCTCTGTATAGATGACTCTCATGTATGACAATAACATCAGATCTCACTTTCTCCTTTGCGAATCCAGGCCAGGGCTTGTGCAGGAGAAGTAACCAGTTCCTCCGTGAGGTCAGCCACAAAGATGTTTTTCTGCACACAGTGATAATCAACACACAATCAAAGAAAAGAAAAGAAAAGTTCATCTGTTCAGAATTTCTGCCATTCAGTGCTCCGTCTTCCTATAGAGCTAAGGCACAGGAGAAAATCCTAAATCATCTCATGTGATTCTCCAGTGATTTAATGTTGTACATCCATGAAATTTAAATTCCGTTAGAAGCAGCAGTGGATATTTTCGGGCTTCTCGGCCAACAGGATGTGATTTTCCACTTGAAACTGAGTTTTAACTTTAAAGTTAGGTGCAATGATTTGATAAACACCATCAAACTTCCATATATCCACTTACATTGATTGTCTCTCGGACTTCCAGTGGTTTTCTTTTCCAGCTGTCAACAAGCAGATCAGTCACTGTTTCATTGTAGATCTCCATGTAAGAAACCCTGAGAAGGAACTCCTTCTTTGGACACTTTGGGGGGAAAAAAGTAATTGGTTAAAACAAACTGATTGCACAACTGTGGCATGATTCAATTGTGCAACAGTTCTTACGTTTTTAATGGTTTGGAAGACGTCTTCCACAGCGAGAGGAATCACGCCAGGAAAACGATCACTCCCCATCATGGTGAAAGTCTTACCAGAAGAAGTCTGCCCATAAGCAAATATGGTCCCTGTGGATCAAACACAGAATAGATGCACAAAATAAACACAGTGCAGTTACAGAGTGTATAAAACAACTCGCTGTGTTCATTTTACATGACATACCATTGTATCCTTGAACAGACGAAACGACCAGCGGCTTTGCGATGTCCTGGTACAGCTGGTTGGTCGTTTCTTCGGCAGTGAACACTCGGTCTGTGAACAACAGAGGAGGAATGTGAATGTACAGCAGATGACTTGATAGTAAACGTGTCAAAGGAACCAAATAATTCAACACATTTCCTTATCCTGTACGTGCTGAAAAACATACCAAAACTAAAGCTCTTAGTGGAATTCCCATCATCGATCTGATGAATTGATTTCTTATCTGCTTTCCAAAACAGCTCGACAGGCTCTGTGTTCTCTGCACTCTCTTCCCTGGAACAAACAAACACATTCAAATCTGTAACTCTGAACAACATCAAGAGACAAAGTTTAGTTTTAAGAATCAGCTACAACAAAATGTAAGACTTGGAGGAGAACATCTGTTTTGTTCTGTACAGCATCCTCGGGTATTATGGAATGACAAGTCAATGACATCAGACAATGGGGTCTTGTTTAATGTATTGTGGAAACAATATATAGTAACAAGAGGTCACATCTCATTAAATAGATAAAAGATTACCAATTACGTGAGGTGAGCCCTGTGTATATCAGCTCACTAAAATCACATCATATTTGTCACACCAACCATTCAGACCTCATCCTCAATAAGTCTTTACATGAGTATGTCTGAATCTTTTTGACAGTGCGCTCACAGCCTGTCTGTAGGGATGGTAATGTCTGTTAGTGGGACTGTCTGACACTTTTGGTCCATGCTGATACTGTAGGTCTGAATAACAATTGGACAGATACAACGCCATACAACTCATACACACTAAATTAATTTCTAGTAAATATATGTATATATATTAATATATGACATAGACCTGGTCTCCATGTTGTCTTTAAGGATAGGACACAGTAAAGATGACGAAAATAAGATAAAATATCCATGGACGCAGCTGCAGACAGATATTTGTTCCTAAATGTTTGCAGTGGGCTGAATAACGTAACCGGGCTGAATAACGTAACCAGGCTTAACGGTGCCAAACGGCGCCATCTCAAGACGTGACGTGTGACGTTTGTTACAACAATAACAGTTCAAATATCCAAAGCATGTAATTGTCATTCAAATGCAGACGAGTTTCCGCCAATATGCTCCACAGCATTTACGTCAGGTTATTTCAGTAAATAATTAAGTAAATAAGGTTCACAGTAACGTTAGAGCAATGTTTTATTGTCAACGCCAGCTGCACGTTGAACGTCAGTGCTGACAGAGAAACACAGACAGAATGCAACGAACATCAAATGACGACATTACTTTGATAAACATTAACATTTTAGCAAGCATTAGCAGTGAGGCTAACGTTAGGTTATCTCCTGTAACTTCGCTCATTAACTGACTGTTGGTTCAAACTTACCTCGCGATGAGCGGGCGGACTCGAACACAGACCTTAACGGCCGACTCTTCTGTCATTTTTCTTTCGGACAGTTACCCGCAAAAATAAAATCTGCACGCAAATTAAAACATTTTTGATAAAAGACAACAATAAAAGAATATTACGCCTAAAAAGTGCAGCGAGCGAGCGCACTGGTGACCTCCCTTCACTGTTCAAAATCTGCTGCACTTTGTTTCGATTGGTCAACGTCATCGGGCGGACTGATCCACGTGAGGTGGCGTGAACAAAAAACTGTTGGACAAGTTCTAGTAACCACTGTGCGCTTTATTTATTTATTTTTAATTGTAACAAAATATTTAATAACTCGTGTAAGTGCAATTGCTTTCTATCGCCAACACTAGTTTGTTTTTGTCTGAATTTAGCAGCGAAAAATCAAGTTAACATGGACGCGCCCGATGGGTGACGGAACAAATGCGACTAGCTTGAGGGACGTCATCAAGCCGCGTCTAACATGAAAACACATTGGAGGAACACATGAGAGAGTTGTGGCTTTTGTAGTTCATTTAAAGTCGAACGTTTACAGCTTCATCGCTGTTGAAATGTCTCTGTTTCATGTGAACAGGTACGTTTATTATTATTATATTATTCGTCAGTTATGATGTCACATTGTCACTTTACTTCATGTAGCTGCCACAACATTTTCACATCACATAGCAAAACTAATATGCAGTAAAGCTTTCTTTATTTATGTTCAAGATCAAACCGATGAGCGTGACATATATAATAGACAATTAAGGGTCCAGTGTGTAAGATTTGGGGCCTTTATTTTCAGAATAAGGCACATATATAATATAATGTTCATAATTATGATTTCATGCATGTATAATCACCTGAAAATAAGAATCTCGTTTTTGAGAATTATCCTTTTATATCTACAGTGGGAGTGGGTCCTGTTTCATGGAGACCCCCATGTTGAAACACTGTGTTTCTACGGTAGCCCAGAACAGACAAACTAAGTACTGACTTTAGACAGGGAGCTTTAAATATTGTTTCTTCTTTATACTAGGAAGGTGAGGGTGATGTGAGGAGATAGCAATGCAGCGATTACACCACTAGATGCAACTAAATTCTACACACTGGACCTTTAACTCTTCGTTAAAATACACAAAATACATGTATTAATCACTGAAAGGAGTTCTTGAATGTGAATGTAGTGACTGTCATCATGTTGTCATCTGCAACATACTGTAATAAACAGAGCAGCAGCAGATCACTGCAATATAACATTCAGCTACTATTTTACCTGAATTTCTGTTAAAATTCTACCGTCATCTAGTAGTCACTGTAATGTAGTATGTAATAAGTAACGTTAGTCATCTGTCTAGTACGGTAAACAATAGTCTTGCATGACAAGTTCATCAGAACTGTATAATTCAAACATCACAAGCTACTAAATGAGTCAAAAGCTGCTAATGGAAGTGAAGAATCTGTAACATGACATTAAATTCTGTCACGTTGCTCTCAGATATCTTGGAGAGGAGGAAGACAAGAGCGTCTCCAAGGAGTCTCGGTCTCAGGCGTTGCTGGCTAAACTGCAGCAGAAGGCAAAAGAGAAGCAGAGACAGAGTTTGACAGAACTGAAACGACTGCAACCTGAAGAACAGCAGGGCACCAAAAAGAAAAGAAAAGCTGACAAGGACTGCAATCAGGAGCCTCAAGGCCAGAAAAAGAGGAAATCAGAAGCAGAATCTTCGTTTGGGTCAGACTCTGACAGCCAAGATGAGCTGGTCAAAGAGAAGAAGAAGGACAAGAAAGGAGCAAATGAGAAACAGAAGAAAAAGAAAAAGAAGGAGCAGTCAGGTCTGTGCTGGTTCTTGTACGCACTCATACAGTATGTTGGCATATCAATATCAATTTATGTGATCAGTGACTTGATATTCCTTCATATTGTTATATTGATATTGCCGATAGTATCTGCTGATTGTAGACTGCAGATCTCTGGTTGGCTACTAGTGTTTATGTCTGAGAAATAACTGCCAAAAATGTGATGAATATTTTAATAGGAACAATGGATCAAATCATTATCTGTAAAGTGAAACGAGTCACTTGCTGCTTGGAAGATTAGAAATGTGTGATATACTGAACAGTCTGTGAGAGAAAACACTCACTTCAGAATCTTAGAACCAGAATATGAATGAATATGAAGTTTAAACTCAACACAGAAATTGACTAAAAAAAGTGAATTAAAAAAAATATATATATATATTAGATTTTGAGGTCTCTGTACACTTTTTGCATTTGAGTTGGTTATAGTTGTACCTAATCCTCCCATTGCTTAAAACTTACTCTTATGTGTAGAATCACACTATGTATCTTAGTCACAACTCTATAATAACCAAATTTAAGCAGCCTTATTAAAGAATTCCTTTATTTTATTAGTTTAAAAAGTTTTTTAAAAAAGGTTCATTAATATCAAAAGTTCAAACTAGGGATGAAAAGTAACTTACTCCTGCTCAAGTCACTGTAACTCTCTAAAGTGTCTTTTAAAGTTAGTGGTTTTACTTTCACTACAGGTCTTTCAGACACTGTGACTGGAACAGACGGAAAAGAAGGAACAGACGGAACAGACAGAACAGACGGACAGAAGGACGTAGCAGGAAGAGAGGACGCAGAGACAGAAAATAATACACAAAAACAAACCACAGAAAAGACTTCTGCTCCAACTGGGTTCACAGTTCTGGGAGGATTTGAGAACAAACCTGTCCAAAAGGTACAGTGATTCTGTTAATGGTCTTCAAGTATCAGGGGGGTCAATGTTCTCATCCACAGTGTGTGTGTTCGTCTGTCCACAGGTCCACAGAGTCCTGCCTGAGTGGCTCGCTCAGCCTGATGTGATTCACAGAGACATTAAAAGTAACCTGGTCCCCGTCCCTGACATCCCAGGACTGTGTGCTCCGCTCGTGAAAAAGTTACAAAATAATGGAATTCAGCACTTTTTTCCAGGTAATGACGCAGACTGAAGTTCTGAATGTATTCAACAGCCAGTTTCCAAAGTTCCAAAAATAAGCCAGAATTATTTCAGACTACTGGGACGATTTATCCCCGGTTACCTCCTCCTGAAGGGATGCTGTTGAAGATATTTTGGAACTGTTGGAACTGTGTTGAGTGTACACTAGAGAAATGAATGTAACATGTGAAGAATACTGTGACCTTTTACAGTGCAAACGGAGGTCATCCCAGCCATCTTAGAGAGCGCACAGCAGGGCCTGCTGATTGGACGAGGCGGCTACAAGCCCAGAGATATTTGTGTGTCTGCACCAACAGGCAGCGGCAAGACACTTGCATTTGTCATACCTGTCATTCAGGTGAGTTGCCCATCCTCTAAGTAGCAAGTCATGTATACAAAATGTACAGACACTGCTGTGTGTGTGAAGAAGGAACATGTAGAAAGCTTCTCCAGTTTTCTCTTTCATCAGGTGCTGATGGAGCGGGTGGTGTGTGAAGTCCGGGCTTTGGCCGTGTTGCCCACCAAGGAGCTCGCCCAGCAGGTCAGATTCTTTAAAAACAAAGTCTGGATCACACAGTCCAGTTATCCAGTTCTCCCCAGAGCAGAGCTCAGCTCACATGTTCTCCTGCACAGGTTTGCAAAGTGTTCACATCATACGCTGAGGGAAGCACTCTCAAAGTGGTGATGCTGGCTGGACAGAAGACCTTTGCTGCAGAGCAGGATTCGCTGTCAGAACTCAGGTGAGTCCAGCCTCATGGGAACTCCACCATCACTGTGTCACATGTTAGTGTATGAAGACACGTGAGGGTGGAGCACCATCATGAGGCATTGATGAAATGTGTTGCAGTAAATCCACTTAAGTGTTATACTGCACCATCTGTGCAATTTTAAGGTACTTGACGGTACAGTATGGTACGTGACCTCGCTGTTGTGGTACATTTTTTTAGTGATTCCAAACTGTAAATATTAGAAGTGGTATTTAATTATTATTATATATATATTTATATTGTAATGGTGGAGCAATGGTGGAGTATTTTCAGATGGTACGTGGTGTAAAAAGTGAGGGAACCAGTATAATGAATCCTTTGACCTTCTGTACTCTAACAGAAGTGAAATGGTACAACCAGTTTTTACTAATTAATATCTGAAGTTGATTATTAAATATGTGAATTTGGATTTCATATTGATTGTTAAATATGAAAATGATCAAGTACCAAAAGTGTGCCATTTAATCTGATTTAATTGACTTTACTCTTATTTGATCACATAGATATTAGTTTAAATTAAAAAAGTTGCTTGCCCTGTGTGCCGGTTCATGCTAATAGAGGTTTCATTGAAAAAGTAACAATGTTGTTCAAATAAATCTCTTCAAGTGAGACTGTGTCAGCTGTGTTGAAAAGCCACTGAGGCGGTTCTTATAGGATAATAATAAATATATTGAACTGAATCATAAAAGTCAGTGACATATGAGTATTTATCTAAGGTTTGCTAACATAAGCCAAAATTAACCAGAGGTCATATCAGACAGTGTCAGGCTGTAGCAGTGTCCGTCATGAATTCAGTTATTGTTTTGTTAGAGGAACACTGTGGTGCTGATTCTTTCAGTTTGTTTGTGGTTGGTTTTGTTTTTCCACATGGCATTTTATATATATATTACAACCAGGGGCGCCACACTCAATGAATGAAGAACTTGTCTTTTTCAGATGGTATTTGAAGGAGGAGTGTTTGTACAATAATTATAATAATAAAGAATTCTTCTTGCTCTGATTGGTCTTCTTTCTTCCAGAGGCGGCATGAGACGTAGTCTAGCAGACATCGTTGTGGCCACTCCAGGTCGACTGGTCGATCACATCAACAAGAACTCTGGCTTCTGTCTGGAACACCTCAGGTTTCTCGTGAGTTCATAAAAGCTACAGAGATATAACCGACTCTCAAGTCCACAGTACACTACGACCAGTCTGTTGTACTTTGTTAAAATGTGTGCTTTCATTCCAGATCATTGATGAGGCTGACAGGATGATTGACAGCATGCACCAGTCTTGGCTCAGTCAGGTGGTAAAGGCGGTGTACAGATCAGGAAGTGGATCAGAGACCATGTCCATGTTTAGGCGGACTGAGCCGGCATACATCACAGCGGCCAGGTGAGTGTCTGTGTGTGTGTGTGTGTGTGTGTGTGTGGGAAATGTGCTTATCTGCCTTCTAAGAGTGAGGTGACAAGTACAGAGCTGGAGTCAGCTTATGGTTAGCATAGCTTAGCATGAAGACTGGAAGCAGGGGGAAACCAGGAGTTGTCTGTGCTGAGGTCTCAAGAACACTTTTGAAATGCTTTTGGAGATATCACTAAAATGCCAGTGAACTGTCTGATTTCCTTGTTAACATCTTTACTATGATTATATGTAAAATGAAACCAATCACTCATTTGTAATCTAATTTCTAAAAGTTTTTTTTATTAACTGCTGTCAGCCCCTCCTTTACATCAAGAAAATGAATGCAAGAGACTGAGGGAAAGTTGTGGCTGTCTGGGGGAAGAAGCCAAATCGTCTGTGATTCAAATTTGACTTCTTAAACCACAAACATTTATCTGCAAATCACGTCCAAAAGAAAACACACAGCAGCCTGTGAAATCTGCAACACAACGCTGACAGAGACAGTTACTACAACACTGGTGTAGATAAAGTGTTGCTGAAATGTTTCAGCAGATGTCGAGGGGTTGGTTGGTTGTATCTTCCATGTAAGATCTGGAGCAGTGCAGCTGTAGAATGTGAAGTGGATGGAGCGTTAAATGTGTTTCTCTCTCAGCCTGTCTCCTCCTCAGATGCCACTGCAGAAGCTGCTGTTTTCTGCCACGCTCACACAGAACCCAGAAAAGCTCCAGCAGCTGGGCCTCCATCAGCCCAGGCTCTTCAGCTCCATCCATGGTCAGTCCAGCGCCTCATCAGCAACCCCCACCCAGAAACAGGACCGCTTCGACTTCCCCCAAGGCCTGACGGTAAGAGATGACCTTTGACCTTCAGGATGGATGAAACCGTCAGGGAATTGGGTCACTTTGCTAATGACTGCTGATGATCTTTGTGTTTTTAGGAGTATTATGTGCCCTGTACGTTGAGCAAAAAGCCCCTCCTCATCCTCCACTTCATCCTGCGCATGAAGCTTAGCCCCATCCTCTGTTTCACCAACTCCAGAGAGACTGCACACAGGTCGGAGGAGACGTTTCTTGAACTGTCACGTGCTGTACACTCTTTCAGTGTGGTCTGACTGTATTCCTCTCCTCAGGCTTTACCTGCTGGTGCAGCTCTTTGGTGGGATTCAGGCAGCTGAGTTCTCCTCCAGACTCTCTCCTGGTGAGAGGAAGAAGACGCTGAAGGAATTTGAACAAGGAAAGATCCAACTGTGAGTGTCTGTGTGCACACATGTGAGGAGGCAGTAAAGTGATATTTGTATACCTGTTTACAGACAGTAGTCTGTCAACATTTACTATGGTGTAGATGTGGACTGAAACCCAGTCACATCACCCTATACTTCCAAGCATACTTCCAAGAGAAACTATCTGTTTAGAGCCAGTGTTTAGTTTGTCTGCTCTGGGCTACTGTAGAAACATGGTGGTTCAACATGGCTGATACCAGCAGTATCTGTAGATATGAAGTCAAAGGCATATTCTGTAAATAGAGCCCTCTAAATCTGACTGGACTTGGTCCATCATATATTCCATACATCTGCATACTTCAGACAGACATCAACCAGTCCTAGGACCAAGTCACCAGTTATCCAAAGAAATGTTGAAGTCTCTGTAAAGGCAATTCTGAGATTTCTTTCAAAAGATATGTTAAAATACTGTGGATAATAACAATGTGGAGTTAGAGGTTCAAACAGTTTTTCACCAGTTTTCAGTCCAGGATTTTGTGGGCGGTCCTAAAGGGTGGCTGGATGACACACTGAGGCCACCCTGAGCATACTGCACTTGCTCAGTGTTTTAAAGTTAGTCATGTCATTTTCTGAACTCCGCTGATAAGTCAGCACTGGATTTGATGAAGTCATAAATATTTCACCAGAACTTCAGCTCTGGTGAAATATTTGGAAATTCAGGAAGGAAGTAAAGGAAATCCAGCCTGCCATGGCTCCATGTTCTGTTTGATCCAAATCCAGCAGAACAGAGACAGAATCGGAATTATTGGTATTATAAAGTGACTGGGTAACTTTGACTGCAGACAACAAATGTACACAATCACACAGATACAGATGTAAAGCTAACAAGTTACAAGCAAGAGCTACAGTATCTACGCCCAGGTGCCTGTGTGTGTGTGTAAGTTTTGGCAGTGTGAGCCTTGAATGAACTGTGACGATGTCATCCTTAAGGTTGATCAGCACAGACGCGGCTGCCAGAGGCATCGACGTCAGTGGGGTCAGAAGTGTTGTGAATTATGATGCACCGCAGTACATCAGGACGTACATCCACAGGTGAGCTGCCTCACGCCTGGACTACAGGTAATCTTCCATATTATGTCCTGACTGAGACTGTCCTGACCTCTGTCTTTGTTCAGGATTGGAAGGACAGCACGAGCAGGGAAAGCAGGCCTGGCCTTCACCTTTCTGCTCGGAGTACAGGTGAAGCCCTTCTCCATACTCTATATGCATAATTACTGGGGATGTCACAATATTGATTTAATATTAAAAATCAATCAGTGTGTTTGAATTACAATGATGGAAATCAAAAACAGACTCAATGATTGTCCCACTAAACCTTCAAGTGACTGTTTTAGGTTTAAATCAGATTGTGCGTTTAAAGAATTGTGACACTTGTGTTATAAACATGGGTGAAGTGTGTTATGGAATTTTCTATTCTTGTGGTGTTCTGAGTGACACATACATACTTTTAAATGGAATATAATAAAAGCACAAACACACAGACATTATACAAGGTTACATGAAGTCACATGTGGGCCTTGAGGTCCTCAGCAGTATTAGCTGTTTGTCTTTAGCTGGCAGTAGCAGGTGTCGTCCTATCTCAACACTGTGGTGGCCAGGGTCGAAGGACTCTGGTGCTGTAAGCTTAGACATAATAGACAGCTTGCCACTGACATTCCAATCTGCGTAAACAGACATCTGTGTCTCCAGACTAGAATATGTTGACGAAGACACCGTCCTTGGTAAAAGCATTCTCTTTTACCTAATTCTGGGCGTATAGTATTTGTGGTGTTATCTTGGGGTTTAAAGTCTATCCACCAGCATGAGTTGGGCAGAATGTGAGACTGACTCGGGCACTTCTGATGCTTTATGAGAATGTCTCTAATTCTCCTTGATCAAGTGCTAATAAATAATACAGCATAAGACATCAGAGGCTCCTGAACACTTTGTTTCTTCCTGACCTCACCACTGACCTTTGGCTTCAGCAATTTCTCCACAACAAGGTGGACACAGGTGATCAATATCAACTGGAAGTCTTTTTCATTGTCACACTCAGGAGAAGAACTTCCTACAGATGGTGACAGAAGCAGGAAGCCCCGGGATTCAAAAGCAGATTGTCAAACCTGAGAACCTGAAGGGCATGGAGGCCCGATATGAACAAACACTGCAGGAGCTGGCTAACGCCATCAAGGTAACACGTCTCTAACGCGTCTCACTGTCTCTCTGCGTTGAATGCAACCAACTTTAATTCAATAAATAATGAATCTGTCCATTTCATTGATCTCCTCAGCAGTAGTCAAGCTTCACCTTCCAGCTGTGATATATGAAAGATTATTGAATCACTGTTTGTTTCTGTCTGCAGGATGAGAAAGCTAAATGATGGAGGAGCAGTGCAGGACGTTTTCGTCTGTGCTGAAGATCAGCTGTACACATGACGAGGAGCTGAAGTTAAACACTGACTGATTATGTGGCTAAAAACATGATCATTAAAGACCAAACCATTGTTTTGTTATGCTTCCCATCAGTCTGCCTGACTCTGAAAAATAAACCATGTACATAAATGAGATTATCAAAGATAATGAAGCGAATAATCATGTGTTCATAAACTTTTCTACCATTTGTGAAGTGATATCATCTGTTTTTAAATTTTATTGGAAATAAGTGTCTTTAAACGTCTTGACCAGCAGTCCAAAAGCCAGTGAGCTTCGTCTGAATGACATGAACAGAGACACACACACTGAACATGGTGTCTGTGAGGTGGCAGCTTCTTGCCATGTCTACAGACTTCAACGTGTGTAAACAGAGGAAGAGAACAGGTGACTTATTTCAGTCCAGTCAGGCTTTAATACACTCTCTGTCCTTACAGTACATACACACAGACACGTTGTGTGTGTGTCATCAGTCCCACTTGGAGCTCTTCCTCCTCATGTATCTCTCTCCCTCGCTGTCGATGGCCTCGTACAGCTGCTGGTCGTTCTCCTTCATGGCGTGCATGTAGCCCAGGTAGCCCACACACAGGGTGATGGTGACCAGCCCAAACGCCATCACCGGTTTGTTCTGGAAAACACACACACACACCATGAGACATGTTATCACACACTTGGTGTTATTATAGCTATGTAGAGGCTGACTGAATGGTTACGCCGTTAACGTTAGTGTTTGGTCTCACGGGTTTGATGAAGAGTTCGGGGTTGACGGCTCGGAACAGTGTGGTGGTCTGCGCGCCCCTCAGCCCGGGTGTCCTGTAACCTTTTTCCCCGGGACTCTCCTTCCCTTTACCGGCCTCTGTCTCTGACATGTCGGGTGAGACCTGCCCTCTGGCAGGTCTTTAAATAAAAATATGAGATATCACAACTCCAAATATATTACTGTTGTGCTGCTGCCTGCGTGAAGGCAGCCATGTTTGAAAGTCAAAGAGGACTGCGAACAGACGAGAGGAGAGACGAGGAAGACGTCTGACACGTCACAGCGCCCCCAGCGGCTGGAAACGCCATGACAGGCACAGTGTGTTTACAGCAGGGTCTTCAACCTTTTTCAGCCCATGGACCGAGACACACAGAACAGAGACCCCCGCATGTAATTATTTTTTAAAAATGTGTCACAGTTTAAGCCTGGCCTATAGCCTAATAACTTTTATATATATTTTTAAACCTATTAATATACTGGATTATTGGACTATATGTGTTCATGTATAATTGTTATCATTGTTGATGCTGATGAGGCTTATATTTTCTATTATTATTATTATTCAACAAAGAGACATTTAGCTCCAGGATGTCAGTTACCTCACTGATGTGATACGATGATGACCTCTGCAGAGGTGGAAGGAGTAGCTGTGGGATCTCGAGCTCGAGGCCTCGTTACTGTGACAAATTTATCCATTCTGTTCACTAAATAATCAAACGAGCACGCTGCGTAAAGTTAAGCTGATTCACGTTAATTTCACTACAAAAAAAAACAACTGCTGTGTTTTAGCCAACACCTTTCCTCAACTTTTTATTTTCTTTCCCTCCAATAGCAGCACTTATTTATTTTGTCACTCCTAGCCTATTATTGCATATTAATGCTTGCAGTTTACTCAATATCATTTTTTAAAATTAAGTAAAATTTTTAATTATTATGAAAAAAAAATGGTGGACCCGCTGCAGTACCTTTGCTGACCCCCTGGGGGTCAAAAATCTAGGTTGAAGACCCCTGGTTTACAGTGTGGAGAAGCAATAAACAGCAGGCCAGTGATTGTCCCCATTTATTATACATTTGGGTTACAAAAGGGTTTTTTGTGATCATGTTTTTCCTCACTGGAACCGAGGGGTCTAAGGACAGAGGGTGTCACTCCCTGTACAGATTGTAAAGCCCTCTGAGGCTAAATGTGTTTTGTGAATTTGGGCTATACAAATAAAAATTGATGATGATGATGGTTTTATTAAAGGCCCAGTGTGTAGGATTTAGTGACAGTTAGCAGTGGTGTTGCAGATTGCAACCAAATGAATACTCTCCCATCGCTCCCTCTTTCCATCCAAGCATGTACAAAACACTCACATAAAAAGCAAAAGTCCATATGTAGTATCAGTGTATCATATCAGTGTTTGGTTTGTTTGTTCTAGGCTACTGTAGAAAAATGGTGGTTCAAAATGGTGGCCTCTATGGAAGACGAGCTGCTCTAAACTGTAGATATAAAGGGCTCACCAAAAAGCACAACAATTCTCATACACAGGTTATGATGAGTGCCATCAGCAGGTTGAAATAAGTCGACTTGTAAACAGCATGAGACGTCTAGATCGATGCTCAATGTCACATGACACACACCACTGTTGTTAGCGTTTGTTTCAATTAATTGTTTGAGATTAAGAAATTACCACTGCAAGCTTCTTCTTAAATGTCCTACTTTAATGATTGAATGAACTTCACAGTAGCATGAACTTTTTCCATAAATTTTACCTGAAAGTCTACACTGTGCATACTAGACTAGGTAGACTAGTATAGTAGTACTCCAGTTTCCCTTCTTTACTCAGATGTACCATTTAACTGGGCACCTCCCAGTGGTTTGAATAGCCTTCTGCAGTGACCCTACTGGTTTTCCTCACTGACTGATAACTGCTATCTTTGTACTAAACAAATACCACATTACAACCACACCAGAATCACATGAGACGATAGTGTAGGGATACAGAGTGACACTCTGAACGTAACGTAACGTAAGAGTAAATCTATTACAGGCTTTGGGATTTTCAGACTGGAGATAAATGCTGACACATACTGTATGAGACACAGGCAGCAGGAAGGCACACACCTGAGGCTACATGTATTATTCATCAGCAGTAACATAATCTGACTCATCAAATTTACATGTGTCAGTGCAGGTGGGAGAATAGGGAAATAAAACACAGCTAATGTGTGTGTGTGTGTTTGATACTGATGATATTTACCTTGGCCTCCTCCCCCACACTGAGCATCAACATGACAGGCAGCATATATTATTTGCATTGGCTCCATGGTGATGGACACACACACACACAAAGACACAGACACACACTTAACCTTATGTTGTCAAACAGGTGATGTGGGGGAAGTTCCCTTCTCATACCATTTCTGGTAAAATCACAGTAAACGCAGAAACAAAAGAGAAAGCAGTGTGACATATAGCTGATCATATCACACAGAGCTGTATGTGCTTAGATAAGGTGTGGCACAGAGCCCTGCAGGTGTGCAGAGGACGACACGCAGCACCGAGCCGACAC
This sequence comes from Nibea albiflora, assembly GCA_014281875.1. Taxonomy (NCBI): domain Eukaryota; kingdom Metazoa; phylum Chordata; class Actinopteri; family Sciaenidae; genus Nibea; species Nibea albiflora. The sequence goes on from CM024802.1 coordinate 6,771,660, forward strand.
CATCTGCTGATACACAGAGGACAAAACTCCCGGTAAGTTTTCTGTCCTCTTTTCTATTTGAAACACACACACACACAGCTTTTTAAATAGGATTTGACATGAAATAACACACTGTAGTTGTAGGCCGACTGTGTGATGAGGTCTGTGCTTTGTCATCAGTAAACACAGAGCGGACTGTTCAACAACGCTGCTTTAAGGTCATTAATATCCATTAATATCCATTCGGTGTTGTAGTATTATATATATATATATATATATATATTCTGTGTGCTGAGTGTATGTGTTCATATCTGTAATCAGCAATAGATTTCTTAGGATTATATTCAAAGGATGAATATAATTATGCCAACAACCTATTAACAACCACTGATGCAAAGCTCTGTATAGAAGAGAACAGACATTTCCAAAACAACATTTTTGTATTTTATTTCTGGATGTTTATCGTCTATTATCACTCATATTGCATCTTGTGCTGAGCTGACGTGTTTTTTTTCAGCCAACATATTTCATATTTCTCTTGAATGTGTGTTAACCTATATATGACAAGTCAATATGAAACCAAAAATTCAAGAACAAGTGATTGAATCCTAAAATTACTCATTAAATTACCAACACACACCAGCCATGGCCTGATGTCACCTGATGAGGAATTTCAACATCTTGTTGCTGTTAGAATAAAGCAACCCCCCCAAAGTGTGTGAGAGAGTGCAGGTGGAGCAGCCGGTCAAAGCCGAGGACTGTCCTGATGCTTTGTGGTCATTTGAATATTTGTAAATGTGAATGTGAATGTGCCACCACCTGCCACCTAAACACAGAACAAGTTAAGACCTTCTCGAGGCTTGACATGGCGTCAGGATAGCATAGAGCTACTTAGGTAGCTAATATTTTTCTAATCTTTGGGCGTGTGTGGTCACATTTTGTATCAACTGTATCAACTGACTTACTGGATTCACTTGATTGCTGCAAGAATAAAACAATAAATAAAATAAAGAATAAAAATCAGATAGTGCTGTGTTGTGGCACTTTGGCAGTGTTGTGATAACCCCACAGTTGTGGTCTTGAAATAAAATCCAGAATCCTCTGAGACAGAATGTCTGAGACTGAGACAAAATCAGAGACTTTAAAAAGTGGTCTTGAGACCAGTCTTAAAAACAAGACTGATCTAGAATACTACAACACCGAATGGATGGAAATGAATGGCTTACAGGAATCTGTGTATCTAAAGTATATTATTGTAGGTATCTGTGTGGACTGTGCTGTATTCAGTTCCAACTAACTCTTGGTTTCTACCTCAGCAGGAGAGGAAGATGAACTGGGGTTTTTTGGAGAACATCCTCAGTGGGGTAAATAGGTACTCCACTGTGATTGGACGGATCTGGCTCTCTGTGGTCTTTCTCTTCAGGATCTTGGTGTATGTGGCGGCGGCCGAGCAGGTGTGGAAGGATGAGCAGAAGGACTTTGTGTGCAACACCGAGCAGCCGGGCTGTGAGAACGCATGCTTCGATCACTTCTTCCCCATCTCGCAGGTGCGTCTCTGGGCTCTGCAGCTCATCATGGTGTCCACCCCGTCCCTCCTGGTGGCCCTGCATGTGGCCTACAGGGAGCACCGGGAGGCCAAACACAGGAAAAAACTGTACAAGGACAAAGGGAGCATTGATGGAGGTCTCTTCTGCACCTACATCATCAGCCTGGTCTTTAAAACAGCCTTCGAGGTGGGCTCTCTGCTTGCTTTCTATTTCCTGTACAACGGCTTTGAGATGCCCATGCTGCTCCGCTGCCGCCAGGATCCCTGTCCCAACACGGTGGACTGTTTCATCGCCAAAGCCACAGAGAAGAAGATCTTCCTGTACATCATGGGCTGCACCTCCATTCTGTGCATCACTCTGAATTTTGTGGAGCTCATGTACATCGTGTGGAAGCAGCTATGGAAATGCTTTGTCAGACGCTACGCCCCTGTGGAAGAGCAGGCCTTCAGCCGGCCATCTGTTTCCATTGTCAACAAGTTTGCCTCCGCTGAGCCAACAGTACACACAGACAGCAACACACAACCGGTGTCAGCCGAGAACCCGCTCGTCCAGTAGAGGACTGCGACTGACTCAGAGCTCATGTTGCCTGCTCAGAGTGAAACCACAGTGAAACTGCGGCTCACCTGATAAACAAACAGACACTGTCCACTGTTGACACTGTTAACTAAAAATGTTTTTAATGGTACAATTTAGAATTAAATTAAGAAAAGCTACGACATGCTGCCTTTTCAGGAATGAGTGAACAGATCTAATTAGAGATACTAGTGAATAATTAAATATAATAGGGACTTTGTGTAAGTCCTGACTGGGTGATATCTGCAATTAAGGATTCAGCTGGAAGCATGAGTTTTTATTTTATTTACACTAGAATAGTAAGTTATAATGGTCAAATTTGGTTCATTAGGCATTCAGCCAACTTTACACATGAAGACAGTGTAGCTCTGGAGGCCGTTTATCATGTCTGACATAATAACCTGATGACCTGGACTTTCACATCATCAGAGTTCACCTCTCGTTGGGCTTGGAGATCACAGATTGTTCTGCATGGAGGTCGGGAGGGTCTAAAGAATTCTTTGAAAAGGAAACTTTCCAAACTTCACAGACATACCACACAAATGTAGGTAACATAAACACTCAGCACTTGCTTTAAAGAAAGCATATCAAGACGTCTTTATGACATTTTGCCTTGTAAAAGGAAACGTGACGTTTGGTTCCATCAGATGACCCAGTAAGTCAACAGGTCACAGTTAATGACTTCTTTGTTCCAGCAGATTTATTTCAAACGTCTTCTTCCAGTTGTAATGGACTGGCATTTCTTCATGTAATGTTCTGAAAATGTCTATTTAATATTAAACACTGGAGTCAGAACTAGATTGGACACCAAATATAATAGTGACATGCTTGGACATCTATTTTTATACACACCATGCTGTTTAGTTCTTGGATATATTGGTTAACCTTGTTTTTTTTAACTAATCAAACTGCAGACATCAATTATAATTTTGATTGGTAACAAATTATGACTCAAGCTTGTTATCTTGAATGTGGTTATAGAAAATGAAATTATTTGTATAAAATGAAAAAACAAATACTAAAACGAGGTAAAAATAAATAAATAAGCACAGACAGTATGTCGGTCAAACAAACTCAGGGTCCCAGCAGCTGTAGAAACATCCACAGGGGGACTATTCTTTGAGGATGAAGGTGTCATTGTTCTGTTATGATTCTAATGTTTGTTCCATCACTGTTTGCTTCATCATGAGATGAACTGACTTTAACTGATAGTAAAATGTATATATTTTTCTATTTATTTATATAAGCATCAAAATTAAGATCAGTTAATCAGCTTGTGGACTTTCTGCTGATGATCAGCACTACCCATCATGTTTGTACTGCTTGTGATACTGCATGTGAACATGTCAAGTGTGATAATAAATGTATACACACACACACCTTTAAATCTGCTCTTCTTTCTCAACACACTAGTTAAAGAGTCACTGTCAGATTTAGGGGGCTGGATTTACACGATATGACAGAAATGGAATATAATAAATGTTCTATGTTACCATGTTTTCATGAGTGTATAATCACCTGAAAATAAGAATCATTATGTTTTTATCTCAGAATAAAACTTATAGCCGCAGATACTGCAGGTCTCCCACAGAGCAGTCGAGAACAGACACTACACAACTACCAACGTTGTTGGACTTGCTCCTCTAACTGAAGTGAATTTCTTTCCCCCCACATGTACTTGTCTCAGAATATAAAGTAGAAGCAAGAGTGATGTAACAACACAAATGGTTCCCATTTTGTATGAATATATTATTTTTTTGAACAGTCAGTCTTCATGCTGAGCAAATAATGGATAGACACATCCAAAAGGGAAACAATGACCTCTGAAATACTGATGAACATTTAATACAAGAAACCGATGTACTAGTTCTAGCTCATTTCTTTTTAATCGAACTTCCACCACATCATTCTCCATTCAGTTCGCTCCAATCTGCTCCAAACTCCACACCATAAAAGGACTTCCTGTACTGCAGTGTAATCTAACAATTGATAAAAACAAACCAAACAAGTCAAACTGGTTGTAAAAAAGCTGTTCATTTTAATAGTAAGACTGCTGGTGGCAGTGAGTGATTTCAAAGTATATACACCACACGATAATCAACATCTTCAAATCACAAACTACACACAACACAATCCGTTTCAAAGTTCATCTGTCTGAGTCCCACATCACGAAAAGCTGATGCCACGTTTCAGTTTCCAGCCAAATGTTCAGACTTTGTTTTGACTTTACAGCCCATAAATAAAAACATGCTATACACTATTCTATAAAAAGACAAAAATCATACAGACAATATTACAGTATATTTCATAACAACTTTTTTTGTTTGTTTGTTTTTTTAATAACAGGGTGTGTAAAAAACAAGTAGGGCACCAGTCTGCAGCAGATTTTACTCATTCCAGTCCTGAGATTCTGCTTCTCAAAAATAAAAAGACAAGTCATTCACTTTTTTCCAAAAGTATGGTGGGCCACATTTCCTGCAGCTGTTTCAACATCATGTCTGCGACATCGGAGAAGGCCTTGTCTATAATTACTTTCACCTTACTAAGTGATTTCAAATTCTGACGGTTGTTGAACCTGACACACGTGTCTTTGGTGTTTGGATTGGATGGTTTTTTCCACGTTTCCGGTACCTCAACTTTCCGTGTCAAGGGATGCTCACATTTATTTGACTGTTCCAGAAACTTTAAGAAAGACATTTCGAATCCCATTGGTTTGAAAGCAGCCAGTGGAGCGCTCTGCTCAGCCAGAGTCTCCTCCTGTATTACTGCAGGGCAAGAGGAGTCTGATTCATCATCCCTGCTGTACACCACACCGACTTTGGTCGTACGTGGAATTTTCTTACGTTTCACAATTTTCCCAATCAGTTTTCGTGGACGTCCTCGTTTTCGCTTCAGCACCACAGAGCCATCGGAACTTTCATCATTTGACAATTTACTGTCAAACAATGCAGCAGGGATGCTGCCTGCAGCTGCCCTTTTGCGTAGGACAGGCTTTGAATATTCATATTCCCCTCCTTCCAGACTGGGTTCTGCTGTCAAATCGTTGTCCGACAGGTCAGAGGTGTTGTCCGACTTGGAATCATCACTCCTGATGGAGCGGCATTTCTGCCTGGGGAACTTCTTGCAGAATATGAAATGACTCCTCTGCTGTTCCAGGTACTTTTCTGACAGTCCGTGTCCAATGTAATGTTTTAAAATGCTCCGCTCTGATTTCATGACTGACTCACAACCTTTAATCATACAGGGGTACTGTAGAGGAAACTTCTTCGTGCACATGGCGGATGCCTCCACTTTAGATTTCAAGGAGGGTTTTCCATATTTAGTCCAGTGATTACTTTTTACTTTGCCAACTCTCTTTGCCTCATTTCCACGCTGCAGAATCTTTTTATTGCTCTCAATGTTTTCCTTCCCATTACTTGTCTTGGTAATTTGGTAAAGCAAAGTCTTAGAGCTCTGTTTCATCCCATCTTCTTTTATCCGTTGATTCTTCAGTTTGGGCTGGTACAGGTCTTGATGCTTTTTCATGACATGTCTGAGAAGGTTCGACTTTGTGGCATATGAACGGTCACAGCCTTCAATTTCACACTTGAATGCACCATTTAATTGTTCAGGTTTGGCTAACTTCATATCTTTATGCTGTTCTTTGACGTGTCCTACATACTTCCAGAAAGCAGTAAAAGATGCTGTGCAGCCTTGGTGGCCACAGATAAACTTCCCAAGCTTGATGCTGGACAAGATATTCCCAACCTTATCAAGACTGAACTCATGCAGCTGAAGATAATGCTGCAAAAGGTTGGGAACTTCTTGGAAAACTCTGGAGCAGTCTTTGACTTGACATCTGAATTCATAAATTTTGGGGATGTCTGCCTCTGGATCCTCCTCATCGTGGTCCATTACTTCATCCAGTCCCTCACTCTGGTCCTGCTCTTTGTTCACCTCTAATGCTGACAAAGCAGACTGATGAACTGCCCTGTAGTGGAGGATCAGATTGTGCTGGATAGTGAAGGCTGCCACACAGCCTTGATGAACGCAGCGATATGGTCTATATGGACTCATGGCATCACCTGAGTTGGGCTTCTTCTCTTTTGTCTTCTTAGTAATCTCTATATTGGACTGACTGTTGATTGCAGATGGTGTGTTGGGATACAGGGGTCCATTCATCTGAGGCATGGCAGACAGAGTGTGGGCAAGAGAGGCTGACATTTTGGGCAAAGGGGCTTCGACTAGTTGACCACTTGCATGTTGAGTGGGCACCTTGGGGAAGTTTCTTTGGTGTCCATGTGACCACTGCTCTGATGCCATGCCTGCTTGTACTGACTGGAAGGCTAAAGTGGAGGTCTGGGCCTGTACTGGTGGAGTCATTGCTTGGTTTTGCATTGGAGTTGTTTGCAAAGGATGAATGACTGTCAAGCGACTGTCATCTTGAAATTTCGTATTATTTATGTCCATGTTAGCATGTGGTACAAATGCCTGTGACGGGCATTCATGTTTTTGTGGATCTTGGAGTGAATACAGATGTGCTCTGTTCTCCACTGAAGATTGAGTAGCCGCTGTGGTACGAGCTTGGTTTTGAATAGCAGCAAATGCAGCAGTTTTTTCCTGTCTGCGCTTCATGTCTAGATCTGCAATTACCTTAGCTGATAATTGGTGAGCTGTCTGGTAGTGGGTGCGAAGGTTTGAGTTACGAGTGAATGCTTTACTACATTTCTGACATTTGAATGGAGCATATTGGCCATACCTTTTTTTAACCACATTCACCATGTCAAGTGTGTAGTTGTGAATTTTAGACAGGTGCTTCCAAAGAGCTTCACCTGACATGGAACTAAATGTGCAGTTTTCATTCTCACAAGCAAACGGTTTGACAAAGTTTGGTGATGCTGTTGAGCTCGGTAAATAAACCTTTGCAGCTCCTGCTTGGCTGTTTGCAGTATTGCTATTTTGTATCGCGGAAGCTGACATCTGATCAGGTATTTCTCTGACCAAGTCGAGCCTCTCAAATGCACTTTGAATTTCTGTCATCCACTGTTGCTGGCTGGCAGATAATTGAGTGGGCTCTAGATCTGCATCATTTGCTGTGATGCCTGTGGGGCTTAGAACCTCCTTCTGTGGGGTAGAGGTCTCTCTGAAAGAAGTAAAGCTCTGGGTGTTCAGTAGATGCTCAATTTCGTCTGAGATTCCTGGAATTGCTGAGTTTTCTTGAATGACTTGTCCTTCACTTATTGAGTCACTGGAAGGACTACACAATGGGCCGAAAGACATGGGATTTTTTGAATTTGCATTAGGGTCAGTGCTTGAATGACATGAGCTGTGTCTACGCTGAAAGTCTCCAGCCAAAATCTGCTCTCGCAGTCTCTTTTTAATATCTTGGTCAGTTGTCCTTCTTTGTGTCTCAGCCTGCTTGCCACTTGTTACTGGACTAAGCTGACTATCGGGTAACAGTGTCTGCATTACAGGTTTTGAATCTGGATCTGGTGTCTGAATGGCAGTTTCAGAGTGATAGCTTTCAGTGGGGTTTGTGGGGACCCCTGCAGGAACAGCAGTGGATGAGTTTCCTGTGAGCATTTTAGAAAGAAGTGGGTCTGGAAATTCGCTTGCAGCAAATGTATCAACACTTGGCTGGGGGTAATGAGCTTCAGTATACGAGTTGTCCTCTTGCTTCAGCTGGACATTTTCTGTATGTTGTATGACTGAGCTCCCTGGCAAACGTTCACCAGCTCCATAGGGACCACATTGGTTTCGGAACAATGGGTGGGCAGCATGTGTGTGCACAAAAAGATCTGACATGTTGGATTCAGTCATGATTTGTTTCAGAATATCATCATTTGTCTCACCATTCCCATATACTGGCAAATTATCTTGTGGATAACTAGCAGTGGGGTAATCTTTTGGAGCTGTTGAACCGTTTGTTACTGACTGATGGGACTTCTGATAAACAGCAGCAGGATTATAGGACAACTGCGGCTGAGCAGTGCTGACAGTTTGCTCTGAATTAAGAAGGTCAAGAAATGATGCTGGCAGGTCTGTGTTCAGTTCAGACTCATCGTATGGTTTACAACTTGCACGCTTAGACAAATGACCTCCGAGAGATTTGGGACTATTGAATTCTCTAAAACACCTGCAACAAATAAATTTGCCATCCCTAAGAATAGCTGGCCATTTGGTCCTTCTGTTTCTTTTGGCAGGCTTTTGATTTTCAGAAAGGTTTTCAGAAATGACGGGGGCATTTTGAGGTTGGTTGTTACAGTTATTTTGGCTGACAATGTCTGGAGAAGGAAAACTGGACTGCACATGTGTTTGTACTGATTTTGTTTTTTCTGGAGGCCTGGAACCACAGACTAAACCACTTTGCATCTGGGATGTATATGGCGAAAGAAGGTTGTTTGTTGCTTGTTGTGACACTTCCTTAGCTCCAACCATATATGATGGCAAAACTGCTTGGGATCCATTTTCCATTAGTGGTGACTGCAAAGATGCTGCTGGTCTGGTCATGGCTGATCCCATCATAGAACAAGACGGGACACTATGTGGCAGAGCAGTACTGGAAGAATCAACTTGTGGGATCGCCTGCATGTTAGATGGATAGACTTGGGAAGAGCCACAGTTTGGAATTTGTTCACTTCCAGGGACTGAGGGCCAATTTTGACTGCCTGGATGTGTATCAGTCCCTAACTGAGAAAGAACAATGGGATTCAAAACATTTTCCATCACATGTGAAGCACTGTGGTTGTTAGCAGATGAGGAATGGGGATGGAGGGCATTATATTTTGTGCTTGTGTCCATGTTAGTATAAGGGGGTGATTGGATAACATTCTGCCTCTGCGCTCCATGAACTGGTGCACTGTTGCCCTGCTGGTTCTGAAATGCGACAACTGAACTGAGATGTCCAACAGATGACATGTTCGGTGCCGGAGTGTAGGTTATCTTAAGTTTAGTTCGAGCAACTTTCCATTGTTCGTAGAAGTCTGGGTGAACCGTTTTCATGTGCTTGGTAACGCTTCTATGGGAGCTGTAGTGTCTTGTACATGTTTCAGATGCACAGTGAAATCGCTCTCTCTGTCCTGGGTGGGGACCTGTGCTAGTTGAGGATGTCACAGAGTTCTCTGGTCTGTTCCCAGTTAGTGGCTGTGGGGTTACTGTTGGAGGAAGTGGTTGTGACATTGCTGGCTCTATAGAGTTCTGGAGAGGTGATACTGTTGACAGATTGCTATTACACATTGGCCCTTGTTGGCCTGGCAATGTTAAATTGCAGCCAGAGTCGTAGCTCACTGATCCAGTAGTTGCATTGCTGTGGAACATTTGTGGCCGACCTTGTGGGACATCTGTATTATAGTTATGCGTCACATTACCTAAGTTAGCTTCAAATGGAGGTATTGGTTGATTGTGTTGGGGTGGACTCATATAATCTAAGGAATGACTACCTGAACCATCTCTGTGTCTATTAGTATCAGACAAATGCAAATTCACAGGCTGAATCACAGAATTATTTAAACTCTGTGGATGACTGGATGAGAAAGGCATATCCTGCTGCTCACGTTTGACTTCGTATTGTTCTAAGGTTTCCACAGGTCTCTCGGTGGACACTGGCATCCTTCCATGATCTGGATTAACAGCACATTCAGTATTCCAGTTTTCTAGGAAATCCTCTTGTTTAATTGGAGTGTGATTGGAAAGCATATGTTCAATGAGTGAAGGGCCAGGCTGCATATTTTGTGAGATCTGTTCAGAAGATTGGCTTTCCTCTTCCTGGGTGTCATGCTTTTCTTGGTGTAAATCCAGCTGCTGTTGTGTATGGAATACCTTTCCACAGTCCACAACTTTACAGGTGAAAGTTTTATAATGTTGTGCCTCATGGTCATAGAGTTTGAAGGCCTCATTGAAAATCTTTCCACAGTTTGGAAACATGCATCTAGCCTTAAATACAGAATGTGTTTTTCTGTGTACTAGAAGCTCAGTGTTGGACAGGAAACTTGCTTTGCAGTTCAGCTGGATACAGATGTAAGGCTTCACACCACAATGGACCTGTAAATGATCATTAAGGTGTGTGACATTAACAAAGTGGCGGCGGCAATACTGGCAGACAACCTTTTTGCTCTGCATTTCGAGGAAAGTTTTTGCTTCCTCGTTGTCTCCATGGGCTTTCACGTGTGCAACGAGATTTTTGAAATATTTGAAGCTCCTTCTGCATTTTCCGACAGGGCACACGTTTTCCTCACTACAGTTCATGTTAGAATTAGCCACTTTGGCCTGCACGTTGTTGACCAACGCACCATTTTGCCCTGGGGAATCAGCATTTTCATGGAGTTCATTCTCTGTCTTTGCCTTTAATGCTGCCATAACTGGGGCAGCTGTTTTAGGATTAGCCAATTTCTTGTTTGTTTTCATTGCAGTCAGCCTTTCCTTGCAAGACTGCTTAACATGTGATGTTACGTGGGGAATCAGTGTGTCTTTTGAGGTAAAGGTTTGAGCACATATTGGGCAGCTGTACACTCCACCACTCAGATGAGTCTGTGCATGGCGTACAATCCTGTGGCCAAGAAACTCTTTGTCACATAGCACACAGTACTGCATATATGCCTGCCAGTTTCGGAACCTGGCCGATATGAAACCCTTTTCTCTCAGTTTCTTCATTTCTCTATTTTTTTGTCTTTTGTCTGTTATATCTTTCAGTTCATAGGTGCCGCTGATTAAGTGGTCTGGGATGTTCTTATACTCCTCCTGACTGAGGAAGTCTTCCTCTTCTTCAGGGTCCTCAGTATCATTCAGCAAGTCAATGGATGACACAATTGAAGCTTCTTCACCCATTAATGCTAGACAATGGCGCTTGAGTGTTTTCCAGTCCCAGAACTCCGGGTCAAAAGGCCATTGGGTTTTAAAAACCAGCAGAAGCTCGCAGCGTAGTGAGTTGGGAACAGGCATATTCTCCTCCTCTAGTTTTTGATCTGGTTCATTGTAAAGAGTCTCTACAGCATAGTATGAATCCACTGTGGGCTCCAAAAGGAACTCTGTCAGCTGGCAGGCTCGCTTGACTTCCAGGTCAGTGGGAAGCAAACAGGAAATAGTTTTACACACAGTGGCTTTGGTGCTTCCATCCTCCGATTCCATCCGCAGAGCCCTTATGCACATTTCAATGCACGTTGGCAGTCCAACGCTGTCAATCTATAAAAAAGGAGGAAGCAGAATCAGTTTAAGTTGACAAATACATGGAACACAATTATTCTGAAACTCACCTGGAACTTGTACAACTGATAAAGCAATAAAGCAAGCAATTCATTTTTTGACACTCCCCTGCTCGACAAAGTGACCAGCTACACGATATAGCTGCTGGTAATGTGCATTTTTCACATCAACAGCAAAGTCAGTCATTGCTCAATTAATAATGAATCATTAGAATCATTCTTACGTGTGAATACATTAAAAGGGGTGCTATATCAACAACCTACTGTAGACCTGAAAGGTGGCTTAGGCATATGTACATCAAATATGGCTATATACGCTTCCATTTGTCTTGACTATGCAGGGGGAAAAATAATAATCACAGACTGCTAAAAACACTACGTTCGGCAACACTGGTGCAACAAAATGATCAAACAAACAGACAATGAAAATGTTGATTATGAAACCATTGCAAATCACATGAACTCAAGCTGATCATGGCCGCTGTTTCACATTTCAAGCTGCCACACAGTGAGCACTTGATCATAAAACAATTGCTTTAAACTTAATTTCATTCACTTCATTTGTATGTACATGTGTATGTGTTGGAATGTGATGGTAGTGTGATAATACCACAACAGTTTACAGACCTCTGATTGGATGACCTTGATGAGGAACAGGATGTGGTACATGGTTTTGGAAAGTAAAGACATCTGGCGGCATCTGTCGAGGAAGGCCTGCTCTGATGGTTCCAATCGCTTCAGCAGCTTGCTCCAAAACAAAGTGAGTTCCCTAGTTTAAAAAAAAAAAAAAGGGAAAACGTTAATCATTGATTATCCATTTATTTATCTGATATTGACAATCAGCTTCTTCAACACTAAATATTGACTCATTATGTGCTATTGGTTCATTTGGAGTAAATGAGCATACACAGGCCACTGCATTACACCTCACAACATCACATTTTACTCAAAAATCAGACTATGACAATCTGTTATGTATAAACACATACATGTTTGTTAGTGAGGAGTATCATGAACAGCTCTGTACCAATTTGTCCAAGACTGACACATTCAGATTACCCGATGAAGTTAGCCTAGCAGCTCAGCAAGCACGCAGAGAGTTTAGCTATAGACAGCTATATTCTTACCATGCACAGTATGTGTCTCCTTGGAGGAGCTGTCGGGTCAGAAAGGCCGAGCACAAGCTGAAGGCTGCCCTCTCGTCTCCGTCAGACTCCAGGTTGCAGATCATCTCTAGTGCATCACGGCAGTCCACCTTTGAAAGCTGCATAGACAGACCACATATACGGTAAGTACAAGTATGTTTGACTAGAAAACTAAATATACACTTAATCAAACGCCCACAAGCTTTGTCAGCTGATATATTAAATAACAAGAGATTCCAGAAATGCCTCCAACTGTCTTAAATTACTTTCAGGTGTAGTCTGCCATCTTGTGGATGAAGAACGTATCACAGTAAATGGTCTAAAGGTATGAACTGAGAGGAAAGCATAGCACAGATAGCAGATGAGGAAGGACTGTAGCTAGAGAGGGATATCAGTACTGCTTATTGATGTGGTACTAACTGGCACTCAACTGTACTGTATTGTTTGTGTAGACACAAATACAAGTCTGGTGATCTCAGCTCTGTTCCTCCACTCACCTCATCCATCAGCTGATTCTGTTCTGAGGTAGCACAGAGGCAGACGAGGTACATCTGCTTGAAAGGTCCCTTCCCTTGGAAGGCAGGATACTGGGAGCATGTCTTTGCCAGCAGTGCAGCCTTCCCTAGTTGATTTTCCTTCATCAGCTGCTTCACTCTCATCTCCAACAGGACAAGCCCCTCCTGCTCCAGGAACTCCTCAACTGAAAGACATTTTAAGAATATTTTTTAATTTTTTGTGCAACAAGAGGGCAGCAAGCACTTTTTCCCTTTATACAAAAACAAGAACAGTAATTAGCCCCTGATCCATTCTGATCATGCACAGATATGATCATACTGTTCATCAAACATGCATGTCTCATCTACATCACATCACATGTACACTGTATAAGAGCCAGAGTTGATAATTAATACATATTTATAACCCAATCATCATTGAAAGCGAGATGTGGTCAGATTTTGGTTGTATATCCTGACTGTACCATTTTTATAAGCAGGATGGGAGAGAGGAGTGAACAAGAGGAGATGAGGAGTGCCAATGGATAAAGATTTGAAGATTTCTGGTCTGGGCTCAGCCGCCAATGTTTCATGATCTCGATGCCTATGTCTGACAACATCATATTTTCATGACCACTCCACTGTATCATCTGTTATGCTGCATGCTGAGGGTTCAACTCACTGTCATTAGATTATACTTCATTTATCCCACAACGGGGAAATTCTCTGTCACTGACAGAAGAGATCTATCAAACACTGCATCATCAGTGACAGCAAACCGTGTCTTCATTTATAAGGCCCTCTTGTTGATGCTGCTGAGGTACTATATTTAACATCCCTGGTTGGATCAGAGCTAATAAATCCTCATATCAACTCCAAAGTGGGGAAAACTGGTTTCTTGTACGATGCACCTCACTACTAGAATGACGTGCAACAGTTTGAAGTTCCTCTGAGAGACTTGAAAGCTTTTCAAGCTTTAATCAGTGAGGCTGTGATGGTTACTTTGACTGAAGTGATTTTCTTGTGATCTTGGGCTACTTGTTACTTTTAACAATTAGACTGAATGTCATTAACAATCTTACGAAGAGTAAAATATCATTATAGATATCTACAATTATAGTTCCTACTTGGATACATTCAACCAAAGACCTTTTAGTTTGTTGAAATGTGATGCACAGGCGCTATCTGCAAGAAACACCATCAGTATTTCTCTGCATAAATTATATTTGACTATACTATCTTTATGAGCCTGCTGCAGAGACAAATCCCTGCTGCATGATACTGCCACTACCAATGCTCAAAACCTCATTCTACAGGCTTTCAGTCAATGAAGTGGAACTGTCAGACATGTTTCCATGTTGTTTAATGCTGTGTGGCCGACCAGCTTATTAGCCCTCTTGCTTGAAAGCTGATATTAGAGGTGCACTTTTACACAGTGAGTGTATGTTTGGCATGACAAAATGTGTGTTCATGTTTGTGAATAAGGACACTTGGGGTCGTGTAGCTCAGTGCAATCTCAGAACACATCAGCTATCGTCTGACACCGTGACAGCCTTTAAGGGCAACAGCCTGTGTTCCTGAGCCTGTGGTGTAGCCAGTGGATTTCTGGAAAATAGATAATGGATATCTGTGCCAAGACTTCCTCTACAGTCCAATGAGCAAACTGATACGCAAGAATGACAAAGACACATTTATGCTAATCTTGACAAATCAGATAACTGCACATGAATGCTGACAACTTCAAAGGAGCTAAATCATTGTCAGATTAGATTACAAGCTGGCCACTGAGTTATGCCTTTTAAGATTACTGTTTCAATTGAAACGTGATTGGCTAATGCAAACCTGAATCAGAAACCTGAATTTTTCTAAACAACATTCACTACTCACAAAAAGTTATATTCAATAGTAATATTATAAAGTAATATTCAACTTTCAGGTGAAATTTATGGAATATAAAAATTCCATGCTACGGTAATATTATATCATGAATGGTTCTAATTATTATCTATTATGGTGCAACAACAAAAAATGTCAGTGTCTCAGTAACTTGTCATGTGACCTTGAGCATCGATCACAGCTCGACTAGACGTCTCATGCTGTTCACAAGTGGACTTATTCCAACCCGCTGATGAGACTCTGTGACACTGATTCAAACAAGATGTCCTCAGAGGGAAGTTGGCACTAAGCAGATACTGTTGATGGACTGTTAGCTGTCATCTTGGTGTCATGATGTCAAAATGTGAACAGCATGATGAAGAGGACTGTTTAAATACAAACTGTCATTGAAGCAGAACATTTAGTGTTCCATTCATGGATCAGACTCTTGTCATTTTTCATCACCTTGTTAGAGAACAGCATGTTATGCAATAAGTAGTGAAACATTGAACAGTTGGACATGTGCATTCAAAAGTTTAGAGAAGGTCAAAGTTCACTTGCAAAGGTTAGGCTGCATTTTAGGTCCACTCATCCAGAAGTAGTGTATATATGCCTCCTTTCACTTTTAGTGACCTCATAGCCTTTTAGACAGCATGGGAACTCACCATGTTCACTCTGAAGGGCCTCATCGGACAGAAGGCCTTGCAGGACCCTGTTGGTCCAAACACCATCATGCTGGCCCAGAGCAGACAGCAGGGACAGCTGAGTGATTCCATTCTCCTGCAGCTCACTGTAAGCAAACTGTACACAACAAGAAAGCTCCATGACTACCTGAGTCGCAGTGTGTTCAATCAAGAACAGAAAATGAAAAGCATGGAATGGAAGGAATCTTATTTGTGAACCCGGCATATAACATCTCTCTGAAACCATATTGTTCACTTGCACAGGTTGGACTGGAGATTTTGAAAGCAGAGATATTTCACTGTACACTATACGACTGTTTTTACAAAGACAGGAGGACGGTGTGGGGTGGCAGTGTTTTGTTGTGCACCCTTGTGTGTTTTTATATAAATCAACATGACTGAGAGAAAATGTGAATCCTCGGGTTTACCTGCACAGATGACTTGAATTCTTTCCATAAACCATCTGGAACATCCTTCTTCAGTGAGAGTAAAAGCTCCACAAAACTCCTGCAGAATGAACAGCAAATCAACCAAAACATGACGGCGATACTTCTAAATTTAAAAAGCTGTGATTTAGCTTTTGGGACAGTCTGATTTATTACAGAGGTGAGCTCCCTGTTTTATCTGCAGTTAATTACATTTTAAATGGTACTTACAGTGAGAGCCTCTCAATCACAAGAGGGACATTTTCACACTGCAGGGAGAGGTATGGAGAGGCCTGGGCATAACTCAGCAGGGCAACTATGTACACTTCCACCAACGGCAAAGGCTCGTTCTCTATACTCCAACGGTCTGCATACTCCAGCAGCGTCTGTAGAGAGGGAACCACAGTCATTACTTTACAAGCATTAATGCCCACTAGGGCTGAAAAGACAAAGACAGAAACAAAAGGTTCAACAGTATATCTAAGGAAGCATCAGAAGACCTGTGTGACTGTCTCTGTTTGAAGTCATGTTAATTCAAGCATTTTTATTTTTTAATCTGATATTTTGATAATGGCTGGATTGATAGTGACTGAGGTTACTATTTACAAAACAATTAATAACGCTAGTGTTTGTATTTAGCTACACTGTACCTTAACTGAATGAACTAACTAATTAGCCTGTTAGCTACCATCAACATGTAACATCATTTAGTTTTTTGATGAGGTGACCAGACAAACAGGATTACAGTTTAGGTGCTGATTTGATTACAGCGCTGACTGCTTCATTTCATTTTCTATTGATCGTTAAGCTGTCTCCAAATGACAATAAGAGGACTAACATTTATCCTAACCTCAGTATTCTCACTTGCAACCTATTTTTTTAAAATTTACTTGGACTCACCGTGAGCCCATTTCCATACATTTCTTCATGGAAAGGTCACGAGACACAGATATGCTGGCAGTGTGCATTCATCTCCCAAAGGCTTGAACAGGACTGGCATCTAGCAGAACATTACGTTTACGTTCTTCTTTCCATTATAAGGACATATCACAACCCATCAAGACTTCATCTCTGATCTGCTGGCTATTTAATGTCCAATCAGTCTGAATCATTTACCAATATTGACAGTTTGCTTTATGGCTGCCAAATTTACTGGTGACTTCTTTAAACTTAAACTGGATACTTATACACTGCTGAATGCATAAATACATTCAGTCAGATTGGGTTCATGTTTCACCCTGACAACTTTAACATTGTGAAAGATATCGACAACTTTAGCATGCATGTTTGTGTTTTACATAATATAAGAAGTGGAAGCAGAGCTGTTAAAAAAAACAAACAACAACTAGTAAGTTTTTCTGTTTGCAGCATCGTGATCATTGTGAACATTCGTGCTGACCTTGGTCACAAAATGAAGTACAGTCTTGTTATGGTGGATTTGTGCCGGAGAGAGCAGGCTGCAGGGAAGGGAACCAAGAGCAAACATGGCTCTGTTTACACAGCATGCTCTCCGCTTCTCACATATCTCAACTTCAGCATACACACACGATCTTCCACCCACAGCGTCTCCCTCTGGCCTTTTTACTCTATTGTTGAACATAACACACTAACCATTATAAAGCACTGTGCCATGTATCATTTCTGAATGTTGTTGTGTACTTGATGTGTATGATGCACGTCTGCATCCTCATCTCATTCTACACTCTAGTGCTTCAATGTTCAGCTGACTAGAGGTGACAGTTCTGCTTTATCCAACTGAGATCATGTTATTCCTCAAGAAAATCTTGCTTTTATGCCTGTATCTACTATTGCAGCACACTTTATAAACAGGCAGAATGCATTCTGATAGTCATAACAGTCTGTGTCAGTTCTGCACATTAAAAAGGATCTGATCCTTCCTGATGCAACCAGACCAAACGAGGCTACTGGCTTCCTGCTGGTAAAGAAAACACTCCCTGATAAAAGGTGTGCTTTAGTGAAATTGCATTAAGATCAAATTGGCTGCTGGAATATTGATGGCTATGAAATGATCTCAGTGCTGTGCCAATTATGATGACTCACTTACATGTGATCAGTGTGTCTTAAGTGAGAGCAAGTTTAGGAAGATGCCGTCAGGCTGGAAACCTGCCAGCTTCATTTGTTTGCCAAAATCAACACAGCAGTTTTAAACACCTGAGTACTACAGTGATGTTTTCAGCAAACACTAATTTATGTAATGTTCTTTGAAAGACACACACAGCTTGTTGTAACCTTTAGCCTAAACTCGGCCATTATCAATCCTCGTCTAACCTCAGAAAAGGCGTTTTGTCACATTAGCACCAGTTCAACAAAGGCAGCGGTTATACCAGAAAATGTCACCAAGTAACAGAAATACATATAGGTAGTAACCTGACAATGATAAGACACATGTCTGCTCATCTCTATATACACATCTGTTTTGCATATGAATGGAGATAACCTTAAACAAGCTAATATATAATAAAAAGGTCGGCTGTTGTCAGGACCAGTGTCTTCTTGCTCTCCGTGCAGACTGTTGCAGCCAAAGCCTGCTCGAATTCGATTGGTCAGTAGTACTCGGACTACAAACAGAGACCAGAGCGGTTCTGGTGTCAAAGTCTTGGTCCGTTGTCCTTACAGTTTCTGCATTCAGATATGTGTTTATAGAAGACAGGCTCAGCCTGACATCAGCTCTGGCTGCTGAATACAGACGTTACTGCTCTGTCAGACTAGGTGTGCCTCAAAGATGCCAACAAATATCAAATATCAGTGTTTATAGAGATTCTGCCTGAAGCAAAACATTCAGTCTTTGGATCACAAAGACATCAAGTAGGTCACAGGGGACAGTTCAATGTACCAGGTAATCTACATTGAATCAACATGTCTGTAAATGTAAGCATCTGACTGGACCAAATATTAAACGGACTGACTGACAGACTAAAGTTAGTATACTACAGTTGATGACAGAAGTACTGATGTTTGAAATACACAGAAGAGGAGAAGGAAATGAAAACTCACGTTCGGTTGAATTATATAAACACTGTTTATGTCAGCGAGAGCAGGCTCAGTAACTACATCATCCAAAATGATCACAGTTAAATCAACAGCTCTCTAAAAACAGTTTCAACACAAAGGAACATTCATGACAACAGGATTTATTGAAGGGCTGGATTTTGGTTTACAGAATAAAACGACCACTGGGTGGATTTTTAATACAGATATTGGACTTATTATTACTTAGTACTACTAACTTAATGTACAGATAAAATGTGATTAGTAGAGTTGCACGGTACCCACGGTACCCTGCAGTGCCAAATCGTAACAGTTGGACAAATTCTACAGGACGGTACTACCGTGGATTACTATACACGATTAGAACACACGGCAGTTTCCTCTACATAGCGGCGGCCTCTGCTCTCCTCCCGGCTTCTCACTGCATGCTACTCTGTTGTAAACAAATACACATGGCAACTACTGCAACCGAACTACACAGCTGCTGAATGATTGGCTGCTTCCACACGCTGGGTGCGCCCGTCTGTTAGCTGATTGGCTGTTTGTATGTTTCTGTGGCAAGAACGAACTCCATGAAGACAGCTTGACTACGATAGAAATTCAAAGTATTTATAGCTTGTATTTGTACAAATACATTGCAGTTCATAAAAAAAAGGCTGCAGTATCGCGATAATACCTGGAACCGTGATACTTTATCTGGTATAGTATCGTGGTTACTCATTTTGGTATCATGACAATTCTATTGATTAGTTCCAAATAATTTAGCCAACTATGTCGAGGCAACTCAATGCATAAGCTCATACAGAGGTGGTTTGTTCAGACAACTTTGGGGAGGAACTGTGAATGACTGTTGGTGCCACACCGGTGTTATGACATCTGGAAACAGCTCTCTGGAGATCTGGAGTCTCTGAGAAATGTATGAAAGAACCAAAAACAGCCAGTAACCAGCAGTTCTGTTAACAAGGAGTCAGTCCATTCATCCCAATCATTCACCCGGATCCTCTTACTGACCCGCGATTAACAAGTCTGTAGTCTCCATTAACCGGGATCCTGACCCTGTCCTACGTCTGCCTAACACCGGGCCACATATACAAAATGAAACCATAAATGTAGTCAATTATTAGGCATGGGGCCGATCCGATCCAGTATCGGTATCAGGTTCCGATACCAGCGTAATTCATGAGTTATGTCTGTGCTTTAACGTTGTCTGCTGAAATGTCTCCACAAGTGATTCCTGCCGGCTAGTCTGCCAGCTAGCAGGTTAGCACTGAGCAGCACTGGGGCTAGCGAACTTTTCCAGACAACATGGCTGCTGTGTGGAAATATTTTAGTCAAAACGCCGCAAAGCAAGACAGCAACATGCAATGTTTGCAAAGTTGTCAAGGGTTAAACTCCTAGTAGTAGTTTAACCCTGTCTTGGAATTTAAGAAATATTTGAATTTGAATCAATTTGTTTTCAGGATGGGACTTTTCCTGTCACAAATACAGCAATAACCAAGATGACATACACGTACTTAGCTAAAAACAACATATGAGTAAAGCAAAGTAATGAATGCAATTTCAACTGCAGCATTGTTGTAAACAATGCTTTTATTGGTTGCACTTTATTGAACACAATAAAGTGTTTCTAAACTTTAGAGGCTAGGCTAATCTAGCCTAAACACTGAGTAGCATTTGAATTGCAGCATTATGTGTTAACATAATCTGTCATCATGCCAGATTTCTATTGTGTGGCATTTAGTCTACAGCTGAAGGAATGATTCTGACTGTGAGATGTGAGAATATAATACCTCACAGTACTAGTCAAACCAGACGAGCTCTGAAGTCAGTAGAGTTTGAGCTGCTGTCGGGTGAGGGAGTGAGTGGAGCTACACGCCGCGCACACGGACTGCTCTGCAGATGCAGGTAATGTAACGAATGGAAGAGAAATACTACTATGTAGGTCAATCTACTAACTTACAACCAGTACAGATGTTACAGATGGATTTTTTTCAGCTGGATATAATGCCATAAAGATTTGGAACGACTCACAGCCCAATAGATGTTTCTGACTGAATGAAAGATGACAATGTATTTCCTGCATCAAAGTTTTAAATGCACAAACTGTAGACCGCTCTCGTCATAGAATAGCTCTCTAATATGAATTTATTCAGCCTATTTGTAGTCCAAGACAGTGGGGCCTGTGTTTCACTGATAGAATGTATATGCCTATGGACATGCTGACTCAAAAAAGCTCAAAAAAGGACTCGTCAGATTCAGTTTACTGAGTGACTCAGAAAGATTTGAGTCTGTAAAATGATTTGAGTTTGACATCTCTAGTGGAAAACGACCAGACTGGTTTAAAGTGACAGTAATTCAAATAATCTTGTGTTAAACAATACTATGAAAAGAGTACAACAACAACGATGATCATGATTCATGGAGTGTGATCAGTTTCTGCGTGCTCTGGTGAATGGTTGCACTTCATTGGTCAAATGACCAAAACTAGGGATGCACCGATACACATGTTTAAAATAACAACTTGGCCGATGCTGATGTTTGTTACATGTATTACAAACTGCATAACATGGATCTTTCTTGAAGCATCTCTACACTCGGCTACGCGCTGAATACGTGTCTGCTCTATTTTTGCAGCACACGTTACAGAGAACCTCGAGCGGGTGGCCACCAGATACAGAAAAAGCAAAGAGAATCTGGTGGATTTTCAAAATAAAATACCCCGTGCAAACTGCCGGTCGTCAAAACAGACAAAAGCCAAGTAAGTAACTATGTAGCATATTTACACATGTAGAAGCATGTTTAGAAGAACATACACTGAGAAATGGCCAAATCTGAGCAAGTAAACAAAGTCTGGTGGGCTAAACGCTTCTGAAACTCTCCCGGTGGTGCTTGAAGTTGCATGCAGGACGGACCAAAACCATGGCATGTACGTGACGTGCCAGAGACGTATGGAGTGGAGTTTATGAGCCTCCAAAAAAAGGAAAAAAGAAAGTTTTCTCCTCAGCACAGCGTTCATGCGACATGTAAATCAACGTATAATCATTGGCCACTGCCATCAGTGAATGTCATCTTCATTTGCCGATGGCAGTTGAGGTGAACATCAGCCAATGCTCAGCCAATGCATCGGTGCATCCCTAACCAAAACAACCTGAAAGAGTGCTGCTTGGTTCGTTTTTTTGGTGAAGGACTGCATCTGCTCTGCTTTATCAGAGCACGCAGAACTGATCACTTTGCATGCAGAGTGCGTATCACCTGCCTGTAAACATGGAACACAACATGTCCACTGTCACAGACAATGTCACCTGGATACTAAAAGAAGGCGCTCGGTTATATG
The DNA here is from genome assembly GCA_014281875.1 of Nibea albiflora. Classification (NCBI taxonomy): domain Eukaryota; kingdom Metazoa; phylum Chordata; class Actinopteri; family Sciaenidae; genus Nibea; species Nibea albiflora. Next base: position 6,793,900 of record CM024802.1, read on the forward strand.
AGGCGGCTTTAAACAAAAGCACGGGAATCTGAAGTGTTTACAGACAGGTGGTGCATGTGTAACAGAGTCTTCAAACCTTTTTATGTGGGAGAGAAATCACAGTGATCAAATGTCTACACTATGACCAACTCACCAGTAAGATGCTTTATATATGTAAGAATAATGAATATCACGGCATGACCCTACTACTGACTTACTTTTTGTCTGTGATGGACATTAAACTACACGTCTTCTCACTTCACTGTTTCTGGAGACAGTGGACAACATTTCACTACACCAGATCCAGCAAACAACAGCAATACAATGGTAGGTTAGTGGAGATGCTTGGTGCAGATCCGCCCTCCCCGTACCCTCATGCTCGCTCACACACACACACACACACACACACACACGTATCTGTATGTCTAACCACTGGATTGTGCAGATGATGGCTCACTAATGGGAATGCTTCGGGACTCGTGGGAGACTGCCTGAAATGTGTGTTGTATTGATTTTGGTGTACTGCTGTGCGTGCCTCCTCTGCAAACAAAAAAAGAGTGTGCGCTCGATTCGGCACGTAGGCACACGAAATTCACCGCGGGAAAAAAAAAAACTCCAAACCGTGTCGTTCTGCCGTGAAGTCTTATCTGTTTGACTCCTGATCTTCACTTCACAGACCACTCTGTTGTTCAAAGCATGAATGTGAAGCACTGACCACGACAATGCCTCCAACGAAACCACAGTGCTGGGTTTAGCTGGCCCGGGCTCTACGTTACAACACACACAATCAGTGAAATGACTCTCACGTGCACGCGCATGTAACCAAACATACGAAGCTAACCAGCTAACGCTGTGCTAACTGCAGTTTCAACTGTTTTGGCTTATATGCTCACGAGTTGTAGCCAATTATTAACATGCTGAATTAGATATATAGAGACGTGGTGGGGTGAATATGTTGCTACCAGTCTATGAGAGATCAAATAATTCACAAACATCAACTTCATTAGCATTACGGTTAATTGCCTCCTCCTTACACAGCCACCAGCTAGTGTGTGCTAGTAGCTGGATGCGCTAGCCGTGTCAGAGTGAGTTGTATTTGGAAACTCCAGCGATTAGCTCAAGTTTAGACACTGCGCGTACTTTTGCTCTGTGACTGGGCAAAGCACAAACTACAACAACACAGTCCATTCAGCCAAAGATTATCCAGGAGCCAGGAGGTAACGTTGCCGTTATTATAATGCTAGCTGGCTAGCCTGTTGGCTAAACATGTAAGGGAAAACAGCTCACCCTGCAGAACTCTTGGCAGTATTCAGAACTGGACTGGGCCGGAGGGTCGTCGCTTTGTCTAACTACGACTTCTTGCAGTTGTTGCAACCGTTGTCTGAGTTCCCCAATCGTTTCACTGATACCGTTCACAAGAGTGCGGTCCTGTTCGGCCTGCTCGGCCTCTTCGTCCGCCATCTTCACACCCAACTCCAGCGCGTACCACCAGCACCGCGTAGCTACGTATACAGCGCGAGACGTCAGGCTCGCTGAGATGCGCCGTTACCCGAAAATACACGAGAGTAGCCGAATGCTGTGGGGGAGGTGTTTGTGAAAAGGAGAGCCTTGCTTATGAAGTGGGTACCATAGAAATCCCACTATTATTGATCGTGGGTGGACATGATGATCTGATCATGATCTGATTGCTTCAGTTGTGCAAGAAACATCTGTTACTATTCGTTTTTTCCTAATATTCCAAAATATGCTTATATGAAAATATAGCTGCAACCAGGACGTGTTGATTAGTGTCAGGGGAGTGTTAATCTGTTTATTAGGTTTTGATGATTTCCTTTTGTAATGTGTAAAGCAGTAAGATCATAGAGACTAATTGAGAGTACAATAGAGTAAATGCATTTATTTTGTTGTGTTTAATGTTTTTCATGTCAGGTGAGTGTCGGATTCCTCCACACTGCCAAAGTGTCCAAGTCATTTCAAGTTGCAGATTATATAAAGCAGCCAGTTTCCAGCACAAGCGGCTGCTGTTATGACCACTTTTTTGTTTAAACACATGGTATTTATGTACCAAAAGTCTAGATTTATTAAAATGTGTTCAGTGTTGGTGAAATAAACACCTAGTGAGTCTGAACTTCACCTCTGCCTCAAGCCTCCAGCTGACATGCAGACATCCTAACACACCTGAAAAGTGTGTTAGTGAGGACACTGTTTTTGAATCAATCACAATTTTTTAATGGCAGCGCATAATTGCACTGTTTGTCCTCCCTGGCCTGGTCTGGCTGTTATTTATACCATAAAGTATACATTATCAATGGATTCTGTGTTACATATTTTTAGTTGACTTTATTCCAACTCATTACCTGACATATATAACATGTCAACATTAATTTACAGCACCACTCTGTGCAACAGACATTATTAAATTCAAGAAAACACTCATAATTCAATCAAATGACTTCACATTTATTGTAATCCTGAAAAGTACAGTATAAAACAACCCCCATTACTTTCACACTCTTTGATGAATAAATATAATAATAATGCTAATAATTATCATCATAATAATAACAATAATAATAATATAACAACAACAATAATAATAATAATAATAATAATAATAATAATAATAATAATAATAATAATAATAAATGATAATAACAATAATTATTGTTATTATATACAATATATACAGTAGAGTCAGTCCATAGAGACGGTTTGGGAACCGGAGTGTGGCCAGTTCTGACATGGACTAAAAATGTGCAAGGTGGTCTGGTAGCTGGAGAGGTGCTTCTCAGGGGGGTTGCCTATCACTCCACCTTCTCTCTCATAGACATTTGCATGTCTATGAGCCCTTGTACTGTATGTGTGTTTGTGTTTTAAAACTGAGTCGTAAAAAGAATTTCCCCGTTGAGGGATTAATAAAGTAATAAGGTGGTGGCTCTATGGTGATGGAGGAAAACAAGCTCCTCAGAGATTTTTTCAAAAAAAGTTAAGTCTGGGGGAACTGAACTGTTTCAAATCCATGAAGACGTTTCACCGCTCATCCAAGAAGCTTCTTCAGTTCTGACTGACTGGTGGGGAGTGTGTGTGCTCAGCTTGTAGATCCGCCCATTGTTCGACTTAGTGCGTTAGTACTCACTGTTGTGTGACGACTGTCATCAGAGTCGGCGATGGTCACCTGAGGTCTGGTGTGAACAGCAGTCATTCAGGTCACATGAGTGTGAAGTGCAGTTCAGTCTCCTGGGGAGTGATGAAAGGACAGCATTGTAGGTAGGGGACAAGTGGTGTCTGAGGCTTCCACCTTTGTTGAGTGAAGGTTTCTCTACTTTGCATAGATAACCTCCTCTCTCCTCTTTCGAACTTCAAACTGTCTTCCCTGTACAAGATGCGAACATCATCATCATTAAAGTGTCCCTTGTCCGCACCCTTAAGAAGCGAGAGTGCGAACCTTCATCTCCGGACCAGTCCACCAATTTGGATTTTATTGCATGACATAAGTATTTGATCACTTACCAACCAGTAAGAATTCTGGCCTTCACAGACCTGTTAGTTCTTCTTTAAGAAGCCCTCCTGTTCTCCACTCATTACCTGTATTTACTGCACCTGTTTGGACTCCTGTCCAAACAAACTCCAACCTCTCACCTTTCTCTCTCAATGGCCAAGACCAGAGAGTTGTGTAAGGACATCAGGGATAAAATTGTGGAACTGCACAAGGCTGGGAAGGGCTACAGGACAATAGGCAAGCAGCTTGGTGAGAAGGCGCAATTCTTAGAAAATGGAAAAAGTTCAAGATGACGGTCAATCTCCCTCAGTCTGGGGCTCCAGACTGGATCTCACATCATGGGACATCAATGATCATGAGGAAGGTGAGGGATCAGCCCAGAACTACACGGCAGGACCTGGTCAATGACCTGAAGAGAACTGGAACCACAGTCTCAAAAAAAACATTAGTAACACACTCCACCATCATGGATTAAAATCCTGCAGCCCACGCAAGGTCCCCTTGCTCAAGCCAGTGCATGTCAAGGTCCGTCTGAAGTTTGCCAATGACCATCTGGATGGCCAAGAGGAGGAATGGGAGAGGGTCATGTGGTCTGATGAGACAAAAATAGAGCTTTTTGGTCTAAACTCGCCATGTTTGGAGGAAGAAGAAGGATGAGTACAACCCCAAGAACACCATCCCAACCATGAAGCATGGAGGTGGAAACATCATGCTCTGGGGATGCTTTTCTGCAAAGGGGACAGGACAACTGGACCGTTTTGAGGGGAGGATGGATGGGGCCATGTATCGTGAGATCTTGGCCAACAACCTCCTTCCCTCAGTAAGAGCATTGAAGATGGGTCGTGGCTGGGTCTTCCAGCATGACAATGACCCAAAAAACACAGTCAGGGCAACTAAGGAGTGGCTCCATAAGAAGCATCTCAAGGTCCTGGAGTGGCTCTCCAGACCTGAACCCAATAGAAAATCTCTGGAGGGAGCTGAAAGTCTGTGTCGCTCAGTGACAGCCCCGAAACCTGAAGGATCTGGAGAAGATCTGTATGGAGGAGTGGGCCAAAATCCCTGCTGCAGTGTGTGCAAACCTGGTCAAGAACTACAGGAAACGTCTGAGGGGTATTGCACAAAACTAGAATAAAGAAATCCAGGATAATTAAGCAAGCCCAGCCTGACCTAGCCTGCTCAACGCATCCTAGCTTAATTGGTTGAACGTTCGCTGACCTGGGATGAAAAGGTGCGGCTATGTTAAGCCAGGTGAAGATAGCTGGGATAAGTGCGTGTTCACGGCATACTTAAACAGACCCCTCGTGATCGCTCACAGAATCACTGATGGGAACATGGATAAAAGTCGCGCTTCATACTTCATGGCCGCTGAACAACAGCTCCTGATGGAGTTGTGTGAAGAGGTGAAAGATATTATGAGAAAAAAGGTAATACCAATGCCATAATTAAAGAACGTGAGAATGCCTGGCAGACCGGACCGGCTTAATGCGGAAGTAGTCTAAAACTGTACAATTAATAATCTTGCTTGAATAGATTAGGTGTTGGCTGACATGTTCAATGTCTGTATGATTGTAGCAGTTTAAAAAAAAAAGCCCATAGAACTGGCACAGGGGGCGGCCCACCAAGCGGAGGTGCTGGCACTCCCTTTAAATAAAGGGAAGCCAGTGATGGAAGGGATCCAGGCAGGTGACAGTGTCCGCTTCATACAAGGTACATATTGCAGTTCTACTGCACATGGAACACAATCAGTAAATATATTTTACTGTCAACTGGATTTTCTTGCAGTGTCTGGGAACACGCTTGCACTTTTGGATCCAACAGAAGATGATCCAGTTAGTATATTGTATTGAAATCACAGGCTTCTGTCATCTATCTATCATCGCAATATAATACTTGGCCTGACTACGAATACTACCACTTGAATCAATATAAAGGGACTGTTGCAATTGTTGCAAACAGATTTAAATGAGATGAGAAATGACTATATGTCATATATAAAACAGGATAATTAAAATGATGCAACATACTTAGAAAGACCATGGACATGCTGTAAAACACATTCATTCCTCAAAGGATTGATGGTGGAAATACAGGTGAATCACGAGGATTAATCTTAGCCTGGCTGTTAGCCTGGTCTGGAGCAGGCTAGCTGCAGAGAATAAATCACCATAGTAACTTGGCCGGGTTAAGTTTGAGCTGCTTTCATGCAACCAACTTGAGGCTAAATTCAGCCAGCATAACCAACATATCCCGGCTTAATCCCCTATCTTGGTTTTGTGCAATACCCCTCTGATCTCTGTAATTGCAAACAAAGGTTTCTGTACCAAGTATTAAGTTCTGTTTTCTGATGTATCAAATACTTATGTCATGCAATAAAATGCAAAATAATTACTTAAAAATCATACACTGGGATTTTCTGGATATTTGTTTTAGATTCCGTCATTCGCAAGTGGGAAAGCCTGCAAAATCTGCACTGTATCAAATACTTGTTCTCCCCACTGTAGGTCTCACCTAAATAAGTAATTTCCAATTAATGATCTTATTTTAGACAATAGTATTGATTGTATGTTTTCAACTGAGACATGGCTTAGGACTGATGGACTGGCAACACTCATTGAAGCCTCACCACCGAGCTACTATTTCAAACATTCATACAGGAAAAACAAAGTACAGTACAGGAATATAACAACAACAACTGACTCACAACAGAGATCACACTTTAGATCTTGTCATATGGATACACATATTGTATGGACTACCTGCAAATATCACTCCTGTTGTTGATGTAGGGATAGCTGACCATTTCTGTCTTTTTTACTACCACTGGTTTTACTCAGCAAATGACAAAGTGGCTCCTCTAAGACTAAGAAAGATTACTTCCAAACCCATACCTCCGTGGAAAATGAGAAAATTAAACAACTAAAGAGAAGCTGTCACAAAGCAGAAAGAAATTGGAGAAAGAACAAATCGATGGTAAACTACGATATACTGCATAAATAATTGACCATCTACCACAAGGAAATTAAACACGCAAGACGAGCACACTTTTCAAAATTGATATCTGACAAGCACAATAACCCCAAAATCTTTTTTCAACTATTGGTCATTAACCAATCCTGTTTTTATGAAGCCGAGCACTTTGTCTACGAACATCAGATGTGAGGAATTTGCAGTTCACTTCAGAAAGAAAGCGTGATCCCTGAAAGTAGAGATCCCATCGTAGAAGACAAGAAGCTTGTGATCCCGTCGATCACCCTGGCCCCCAGCTCCACCATAAAGAATCTTGTTTTTGATCAGGATTTGTCCTTTAATGTCCACATTAAAAAATTTCAAGGAATGCATTTTTCCACTTACCAACATTACCAAAATCAGACGCATCGTGTCCCAAGAGGATGCAAAAAAACTAGTCCAGTAATAGTACCTTACTACCCCTCTAGAACACTGCGCTCTCAGAATGCTGGGTTCCTTGTGGTTCCTATAGTTTCCAAAAGTAGATTGGGAGCCAGAGCTTTCAGCTATCAAGCTCCTCTTCTGTAGAACAAACTACCATTCTGGGTTCGGGACGCAGACACGGTCAAAGTCACACGGTTTGGGCTATACAAATAAAATTTGATTTGATTTTGATTTGAATTGGTAGTAAGGGGCCCAAAGTGTGCCAAGAAATCCCCCACACCATTACACCACCACCACCAGCCTGAACTGTTAACACAAGGCAGGATGGATCCATGCTTTCATGTTGTTGATGCCAAACTTTGACCCTACCATCTGAATGTCGCAGCAGAAATCGAGACTCATCAGACCAGGCAACATTTTTCCAATCTTCTATTGTCCAATTTTGGTGAGCCTGTGTGAATTGTAGCCTCAGTTTCCTGTTCTTAGGTGACAGGAGTGGCACCCGGTGTGGTGCTGTAGCCCATCTGCCTCAAGGTTGGACGTGTTGTGCATTCAGAGATTCTCTTCTGCATACCTCGGTTGTAACGAGTGGTTATTTGAGTTTCTGTTGCCTTTCTATCAGCTTGAACCAGTCTGGCCATTCTCCTCTGACCTCTGGCATCAACAAGGCATTTTCGCCCACAGAACTGCTGCTCACTGGATATTTTCTCTTTTTCAGAACATCCTCTGTAAACCCCCATTCTGATGCTCGGTTTGAACTGCAGCAAATCGTCTTGACCATGTCTACATGCCTAAATGCATTGAGCTGCTGCCATGTGATTGGCTGAGTAGAAATTTGCGTTAACGAGCAGTTGGACAGGTGTGCATAATTAAGTGGCCGGTGAGGGTAAATGTACATTACATTTAAGTGCATACTGTTAAGGTGACTCTGTCTGCAGTGGATTTCAATGTTTGTTTGTTTGTTTGTTTGTTTGTTTTACTCCAGAAATGGGACAACTCACCATCTGGTGTAGACCCAGAACTTCTTCACCAGGGTGGACGGTGCAGCATTTGGGTACAAATGGCAGATCCTGGCCACCATTATGGCCCATGATACACTGCCGAAGAAGCCCGGAGAGTTTGAATAAATGTTACGCTCTGAAGGGAAATAAGAGAATGAGAGAAACAATTAAGATCTCCAACAACAGCCTGTCCTATATTGATTTAGCCCAATTAAATATCATGTTTCTGAAATATAATGTAAGTATAATATTGCTTGGAATAATACAAACATTCAAATCAATCTTCCACCTGTTCACAGTCTCTTGAGTGACTAATAGGCTTAACTAGTGTGTTTGTGTGTGTGTGTGTGTTTCATTCACTTTTTGCCCATGGCTTAATGGCTCTCAAAACCAGTTCTCAAAAAGTTCTTGACGTCGGGAACTTGAGGGAGGACCTGTGAAACTCGGAAGCCTACAAAAAACAGAATCAGATTAACAGAGAAAGCCACATTAAAAAGGGTTCTTCTGGCACAGTGATTATCAAGGCTGTTAAACCAGCTGTCGTCCAGCAGGTTCAGGTGATCAGCGATGCTCCGCCGATGCACCCGGGAAAACGAAGTTTCTCGAAGAAGGAGGTAAAGAAGTCATCGCGCTGAATAAATCCGGGGCCGACACAAAGGGCATCAGTATCAGCACCTGTCAAGACAGCACGGATTCATATGAGAGCAAAGTCGACATTTAAATGTGTCACTATGCTCTGATGCACTCTGTCCACCGTGTGCTTTCACAAGTTTGATCACACGTTATGAAGCACATTGGTTAAAGTGATGAGTGAACAGTGAAATATAAGCTGCCACAATCCTGACATGCTCTCACAGCTGAGGGGGAAAAAATTAAACCTTTTTCAAGCTTTACTCGACAGAGACAGTAGAAGAGTGACAGGAATGCAAGGAAATGGAGACAGACACACATGACATACTGGAAAGAGCCAGAGGTCGGGTTTGAACCCTGGGCTTCCACAGCGAGGACTGAGCCTTTGCACAGTGCCCCAAAAACTTCCCTTTTGAGTGGACTCCCAGATGAGCAGAGCCAAAGGGCAAGATCTTTTCACCAACTTCGGCCGTCACAATTTCAGGTACGTTCTAAAATCAAAGGAAGTCACACAGTGACATGTTTTCAGTGTCATATTTGGAATTACTTTTGAAGCTACAATCCAAAACCATTGCTTTTCTGTGAGCCACTCCTTGTAGAGTGACTCCACGTTTTTGAGAACATTCTCTCTGCAAATGAAACATAAAGAGCCTTTTCAAATATCATCATTTCACTGAAGCAAAGCATAGTGTGGTGCCATCCATGTGTGGTCTATGATCTGTAGCTTCACTCAGTGAGGATGTTGATGTTTAACTGACTAACCAACTCAAGTAAGAGGTCTCAATAGTTGGCATAATATCCAAGTCACACCGTCACAAAAGCACTAAAGAAAAGCTAAGCTGTGTTAATTAGAACGTGAAAATAATGAGATGGAAACAGGTGTGTCATACCTGTGAAGCAGTTCAAAGTTGTTCTCAAACGCTCCATTTACTATCAGACACTTCAACAGATCACTGGACCTGACGGATTCCTTGAGTGCCAGATTCCTGGCATGTCACCCCATAGTGTTAGCGGGATGCTGGGCCTGGAGCTTGGCTCTTAATTGGACTGATAAAATTTTTTTAATGTTAGTGAAAGCGTCACGAACACATACTGTATACACACAGCCACATGAAGACACCTGGGCAGGAAAGTCTAAATATGAGGTGCATTGTGCTGAGAAATCTGCAGTGTGTACATGACACGTGAACAAACAGAGGGAGAAGAGTGTTCATCACAGACAGAGGAAACCGGAGACTTACGCAGACACGGTCGTGACGTTAGCGTTGGCTCTCTGTGGTTTGAAATCAGTCAGTAAGATTTTCTTCTCTCTTCTGCCACAGGGCGAGTCCTGTCCGCTCTCTGAAGCACTCACTGTGTGTGTGTCGCTTATATACCCTCCGTTTGGAACGAGCGCCACTGTGACTTCCATTCTCGAGTCTGAACCGAACCAATGGGTTCGAGCCCACAGGCGAGTGCCACGTGACCTGGCACCGTGCGGGTTTTAGTCGTTTCAGTCCAAATACATATGGTTTTGATCGCACTTGTACTTTTGAAAAAAAGTGAAAGATATGAATGTTTGTCTGCACCCATTATTATGTTATTATTATTATTCATATTTTGGAGTGTACTGATGAACTTTGATAAACTAAAAGTAGATCTGACCATAAATGATCACGTTATAACGACATGATTTTTTTTTATTTGCATGGCATGGCAGCAATATGCACAAATGAACTGTCAGTTAAACGTCCTGACAAGCAAGAAAAACATTGAGCAGCTAAAGAGCTGAGGGACGAAAACAGATTTAAATATAGCTGCAAGCAGTGATGAGGGGCTTAGCAGCATAGCAGCATAGCAGCATAGCAGGGAAGCCTATGCCTGCTCAGGAAGGCGTCATGAGTCCATACACAACGTTTGGTGGCGATACGTCAAGGCATCACAGAGTTATTGGCCCACTTCCTGTTTGGCTGCTTGGCCACCAATTTGGATTGGCTGTTACGGCAAAAGAGTTTGGAGTTCAGACATGAAACTTCAACCATCAGCCAGCCATGGTCTGACCATATCCATCAAGTTTCATGTAAAGACAAAGTGTGCCCTCTGTAATCATAAGCGTGTGTTTGACTAAATCTTTATGCATGTATGACACAGTTCTTTACCAAATGTACTGGGATGTGTGAGAGTATCAGTCAACACTGGAATCAAGGATAAAGTTCAAAGCAATATGAAGATATGAGCAGAAATGCATTTTGGCTATCCTAAAGGTCAAAGGTCACCAAAATACTTGGACCTTCTCAAAGAAATGGTCATGAGTCTGTGTTAAAAGTTTGAAGTCATCATCAAACAGTTGCAGAGATATGGCCCCACTTCCTGTTTGGCAGCGTCGCCGCTGAGTTTGATTGGCTGCTACAGGCAAACAGAAGCTAAATTAAAAAATCCAAATCAAAAATATTTTGACTTTGTGCAAATTGACGTCATAGGGTGTATTGAACTCGTCTTGATCCAAGGATTCCAATTAATTTGTGATATTGTTGAGGTTGACAATGGGACTGTCCTGAATACATGTGCCAAGTTTCAAAACTTTTCACCACGGCGTTCTAGGGGCTGCCATAGACTTCAATTGCAGCGGAAACGGATAATAATAGGAAACAATAATAATAGGAAAAGCTACATTGGGTGCTTCGCTGCTAGGCACCCAATAATGATCTGGTTTAACCTCACAAACAATACATCACAGTCTGTCTTTCTGTTTTAGATGGTGACGACTGGAGAGAGACAAGGGAAGAGAGGATGACATGCAGCAGTGCTGTGGAGGATGGTATGCCATATCATAGCCTACTGATGCCTTTAAGCAGGAAGTTGTTAAGATATACAAAATTTCCAAAAATGTTAATGAATCACTTGATAATAATTCTTCCTTTTTTTTCTTCCTTGTTATTCACTTTTTTTTCTAACTGTACCTTATTTTGTGAATTCAAGTGTAAGCTGTAGTTCCCTTGTACAGTGAATTTTGCTTAAAGACATAAACATGTTGTTCACAAGGCTTTAAACTTAACACAGCATTAGATTTATGATGAGAGACAGCTGGACGTGATATTTTGATGTAAGTCACAGTGTAAAGTGCACTGCTGCCTGCCATCAGATGCTCCCATGTACTGACCTCAGATCAGCATTCAAAACCTCAAAACCTCATTCAGGTTTTGAAGTGATACTTCAACAGTGGGAGAAAAAAGGCCAGAGATGTTTCATCTCACCTGATAATGAATAGCTATTAATATAACTGACTCTGAATGTTTTAATATGGTACCCCATTAATTTCAGTGCAAGTTGCATAAAGACATTTATGGTTCACATTTATCTTAATTACACGAGCAAAGCCCTGAGTAGCATGAAGTTAACCTTTGTTGATTTAACGAAATGTCTCGATGCCTACTCGACAGATTGACATGAATCTTGGTACACTGCCCCGATCATCAGGTTAAAATTTATATTTACTCAATACTTTGCTCTACTTCAACCTCATTGGTATTTGTGAAAGCTATGTAATGAATGAGTAGGAGTTATAATGAATTCTTTTATTGAGAAAAACAGACAATACATTGTTTGTTGAGATGTAACACGACATCAGCAGACAGACTAAAGTAAGTTAAAGGTGTGTCTGTTCCCTTAGACCCTCAGATTCCCTCAGACTTATACATGCTCCTTTCTCTTGAGCAGCTTTTTAAAAGCCAACTTGAAATCGTCATTGAAGCTGGTGTACAGCAGCGGGTTGATGAGAGAGTTGATATAACCCAGCCAAGTCAGAAAGTCAGAGAGAAGCTGAGAAGGTTGTAACACTCGCAGACCCACCAAAAGCTCCTTTAAAAAGAAAGGCAGCCAGCAGATAATGAAAGCTCCGAGGATGAGGCCCAGGATTCTCGCTGCTTTCCTCTCACGTGAGGTGCATATCTGGTTCTTCTCATCCTGCCCATCCATGTCCGTCTCAAAGGACGGGATGCGGATGGTGGTGGTGAGTTTGTCAATAGCCAGTGTGGGATCTGAGTTGGACAAGTCTGACACACAAAATGTGTGCGAGACACGACAATGGTCTACAGAGTTCTGACTGCCCATACTGCGGCTGCTGAGGTGCCGAGAAGAGCCGCGCTTCTGGTAAAGAGTTTTAGCAGCGTTGTAAATCCTGTAGTATAAGATAAGAATGATGATCATGGGAATATAAAATGCCCCCAAAGTAGAGTATATAGTGTAACCCAGGTGGTCATGCTCTATGATGCACTGTTGGAGACCATCTCTTCTTGGCCTCTGCCTCCAGAATAAGGGTGGCATGGATATGAACACAGAGATGACCCAGACTATCCCCACCATGATGGCTGCACGGCGTGCCGACCTCTTGCGAGCGTACTCGATAGCTTTGGTGATGGCCCAGTACCGGTCCAGGGCGATGACGCAGAGGTGCAGGATGGAGCATGTGCAGCAGGTCATGTCCACGCTCAACCACATCTCACATACAACCTGACCTAGGGACCATGACTCCATGGTGATGTAGAGGATGCTGATGGGCATCACCAAGAGTGCCACCAGGAAGTCTGTGACGGCTAGAGAGCAGATGAGGTAGTTGGCCGGCAGATGGAGCTTCTTGGTGGTGCAGATGGCGATGATGACAGCACCATTGATGAGCGCAGTAAGGAGGGTGAGGAGGCTGAGAACAACCACCACCACTGCCATCCTGTCTGTGAACTGGACCGCCTGTTGGCTGCCGGCAGGTGGGCTGGAGCAGTTTGTGATGTTGGGTCCAGAGGTGCTTCCCCCTGGGTAGCTTTCCATGTCCATCCCTGGACCCTCCCTCCCTGGAATCACACCCAGGGAGACGGCGCTCTCTCTTAAGGGTCAAAGGTCAGTCTGAAACAAAAAAACAGGCAATTAGTAGTTAGCCAAAGTGAGCCCTGTTACCACATGATGCATGCTGGGATGCTGTGGCAAACTACTGTGTCGCTGATCAGGAACCTGAATGAATATATGTAGCACTTTGCTTTTATGTCTAGGTTTCATAGTGGTGTTGGTTGGTTCAGTAGTTTCACTCTTAGTCTTACAGATACAAAAGTATGTTAATAAATGTTCAGATTGTAATTAAACTTTACTTGATATTTATGTTCCCAAATGGGTAAATCCACTGACATTTTAGCACCACTAAGAAAGAATGTTGTTGAATTCAGAGAAGTGATAAATGAAAATGTGTTGATTGTGAAAATTGATGATTCATCATGCTCAGTGTGTACACAAATGTATTTCAATGGACAAAGAACGTTCAGTATAAAGACTTAGACTGGCAGCCACACTGGATCACCATGTGTTTAAAGCTTGGCATCTGATTTTGTGATAAAAAATGTTCTTTTTAATTATTGTTGTTATTTTTTATTTATCTTTTATTTATATGAGCTCACACTTCCACCTTTCAGTTCCACGGCTATACATTTTCCACATCGCTGAGAGGTGAAGAGAGAGGGTGAGAATGAGAGGGGGAGGAAGAGTGAGAGGTAGAGCAGTGCTGTCGAATTATTATTTTATTTGTTTTGTTCTGGAATTGTATTTTTCAGCTTCCTGTTTTTTGAGCATATTTTAGTTCACTACAATGTAAATATATCTGCTATGCATATGTTGCACTGACTTAAATACTCACAGTTTTTCTCAATTGATAAAACACAAAAACTGGTTCCTGTAGCACAAACAGCCAAACCTTTTGTCATTCCCAGAAGCACACACACATGTCCCATAACCAAAAACACAGTTCACCTGTGTCCACACATCTCAATATTCAAAACACTTTCTGCAAAACCTTAAACCATAAATCATTCATTGCACTACGTGTTCATTCAGCAAACACATGCTATCAATATAATTAACTCAAGTTATCATAACATACAGTACAGTCAGAGATCACACCCTTCCCACGGTGAAAACACTCTGAAAATTGTTAGCAGACCAATCAGAATTGGGGGTCAATAAATACAGCTTAGAGGCATGCTCATGTCCTTTGGAACAATGGATCCCAACCATGCAGAGGTTGAGAGACAAGAGAGAGAGAGAGGGAGAGGAAGAGGGAGAGGGAGAGGGAGAGGAAGAGGACAGCAAAGACAAGTAATTTCTGATGAAATCTGTGCCACTGTTGTTCATCATGTGGTGGTACATGGGAGGACAATGGAAGAAGCTGGCCAACTAGTCCAGCCAAACTTAAGCCGTTTCACAGTTGCATCCATTGTTCGTACTTTCAGGAGGGAAAACAGGTCATTTGCCTCATTGTCACTATGTATTGTATCACAGTACATGCACAGTAATGTTGTATAGACTGAATATCCACCGTATGCTGTGTACTTTTTACTACAGTATAGTGTGCCACAGTACACCATAGGTCAGTAATGGTAATTTTTGCAGAACTGAGAGGCAGTCATCTATTGGAGGCAGGCGGCGATTGCTCACTGCTGAACAGAATTCTGGTTCACACCTGGTTCAGTGACCACCCCAGGTTCAGGGTCCTTTTTCTGCCAGCATACTCCCCTTTTCTGAATCCAATAGAGGATTTTTTCTCAGCATGGCGGTGGAGAGTCTATGACTGCAACACATACATACAGCACAATCTCCTGGAGGCAATGGTGAATGCATGTGAGGATATTTCTCTGGAATCTAGCCGGGGTTGGATTAGACACACAAGGGGATATTTCCCACGCTGCCTGGTGAGAGAAGACATAATGTGTGATGTTGATGAAATACTATGGCCTGACCCTGACCTGAGACAAGATCATGCTGATATTGATATTGATGTGCTCAATCTGAAAGTGCTCTGAATAAACCCTATTATTGACATTTTGGTGGCAGTGTGCAGAATTAATCCCTCCTGTGTGTAACAAACACTAATGTAGTCTGTGTTTGACAGCTTGTGTGTATTGTCTGAGGGTAAAGACTGATTGGGACCCAGAAGTTAGATGTTTGGACTGTTGGGTGTGAGCTTTTACAGTTTTTCTCAATTGCTAAGACACAATTCCTGGAACAACTCACCATTTTTTCAAATCTTCACACACAATTTTAAAAACTCACACCCAACAGTCCAAACATCTAACTTCTCTCTTCCTGAGGTGTCTTCCACATTTTTCCCTGTTAAAGGGTTTTTTGTGGGCAAGTTTTTCCTCACTGGAACCGAGGGTCTGAGGACAGAGGGTGTCACTCCCTGTACAGATTAATTTGAATGAAGTGTGTGCTATCTGGTGCAAATGGGGGAACATGGGGGAACAGGCCCCAGCCCCAGCCACAATGGGCTGGTGGATTCGGGAGTCGATAGGATCAAGTGTTTATACTTACCAATCCTGTAAGCACCCCGGGCTCTGAATGTAGCTCAGTTGTCAGTGTCTTTTCCAGTCTGACTCCTCCACATTGTGCACTGTACTGAATGCTCTGGCCTCTAGGGGCTGCTAGCAGGAGTTCACTCTTGTTTCAGCTTGTCAAAATGTCATTCATTATTGATTAGACATCATGAAGTAGTCCTAACAGACAATGCTGTGCGCTGTATTCATAAACACTTTTTTGTGATTTAAAGGTCCGACCTTTTACCTTATTACTCCCATAGGTCTTCATGATATAAGCAAAGTGACAGCAAAATGCCACTTTTTACTTTTTAATATGTTCAGGTGGCCTTGTATAATATACATCCAGTGTCAGTGTGAATCCACCTATTTTCAGATTTGCTTTTAACCTATGAACTCTCTAGAACCCTCAGGTCTTCTGGTAATGGACTTTTTATTGTCAGAACAAAAACTCCAGCAACCTTTTATTACTGTTGGAACAGCCTCCCTATAGACCTGAAGACTCTGTGTGTGTGTGTGTGTGTGTGTGTGAAGCACTTTGTAGTCAGCACAACACACGGTTGTTGTTGGATCTAAAGTTTGTGGAGCTTTCACTGCTGAGACACGTGGAGGGGAAAGCTTAATAAGGTGGGCTGGGAGTGTTGGAGCAGCTACGTGGTGACTGTCACTGACAACAACAGCTCAGTTGCAGCTGTCACTGTGGACATGGTTGACTGCTGCTTCTATACAACGTCTCAACACACTCGAGCTGAACCAATCATCACAGACAGGTGGCCCAGAGCAGCAGCATACTGTGAATACAGTCAGCGCTCAGGGTAAACACACTGCTCTCTGATTAACTAAAGAACTAAAAAGAAACCTGGCACAACAACCTGGCAACCTAAAACTTGTCTTATAGTCTTACAACTGATCTATTAAGTGTTACTAAATGATTTATTAACTATGAACAAAGTCATGAATTACACCTTATAAAACCTTTAAAACAAATGTCTTTCTACAAAGTGTCACAAGCATCATCACCTGTCTAATTCTTTCAGGTTATGAATGCAGGTAAACCTTAAATCTTTCAAACTCAACGCCTTCAGTTTGTTACACAAGCTTTGCCTACAAATATGTCTCCAGGTGCAGATGACATCATTAGGGACTTTACAAAGCTCCTCCACACACACACACACACACACACACACACACACACACACACACACACACACACACACACACACACACACACACACACCATTATACAGTCTCTGTTTACTCAGAGTGAGTAATCCTCCTCATGACAAAATGAGTAAAGTGACTTTGACATGTTACATTGGTGGATTTACTCTTTCACTTGACAGTCACAGTGCTTTTATCTTTTTGTCTTCAAATCTGGAAACTTAAAATTCACAACAGGAACAGACATAACTGCTAATTGCAAGTCAGCTGACTTTCATGTGCTTGCTGTAATTTCCGCTTGCTGTCAGCATTCATGATTAATTAATTAATTATTTAATAACTGAATGAACTGTCACATGGACTGTCTGTGTTACACTGAAATCAAATCAAACAAAGTGCAGAGGTATACTGCATTCCCATGCTGTCAAGCAGAGGGCAGCATACACCAACCAATGCCTGACAGAACTCCATGTTTTATTTCCAATAGAACATAAACAACATATCACGTGTTAAAACCGAGACATTTGATCTGTTCATGGAAAATATTAGCCCATTTTGAATTGATGGCAGCAACACATCTCAAAGAAATTGGAACAGGGGCAACAAAAGGCTGGAAAAGTATATCGCACAAATCAAAACCAACTGGAGGAGCATTTGACAACTTATTAGGTTAATTGGCAACAGGTCAGTAACATGACCGGGTATAAAAGGAGCATTTCAGAGAGAAGGAGCCTCTCAGATGTAAAGATGGGCAGAGGTTCACCAATCTGTAACAAACTACGTCTAAAAACAATTTCAGAAGTGTAAGATCCCATCAAAATAGCCCATACCATCAAGGACAAAGGTCAAAGGTCAAAGGTCTTGCCCTCAGGCAGCACTGCATTAAAAACAGGCATGATTCTCGGGATGCTACACAATGGTGAATATCGCTCTGTTCCAAATTTTTTGAGATGAGCTGCTATCACTTTGAAAATGAGATGACATGAAATGTCTCAGTTTTATCATGTAATATGTTAGTATATGTTGTATTGGGACTAAAATATGGTTTTCGGAGATTTGCAAATCATCACCACCACCATCTGAAAAACATACCTGTCTCATCAATGCATGTTACTAACTAAACTTCTTCCCTGGAGTTTCTGTGCTCTCTCGTCCAGCAGGTTCTCATGGATCGTGGCTGCTGCTGTGGTCTGCTGCTGACATCCACTACATATTCATTATTCAGTCATTATTGCTACCATATCTCTTTTGAAAGTTTATAGTTAGTTAATTATTTACTGCTGCTGTGCATCTGTGTCTCTCTATCTCTCTCTATTTATCTGATCTATATTTATGTATATGAGAAGCGTGTTAATGACAAAATGAAAATCCATCAATCAGTTTTTTTTATCACAACAGATAAACTATGTTAAATATTCATAACTAAACAAAGCAACCATTACATTTAAAGTTCAGAGTTCAACAGTAAAAAAGAAAAATGTGTTCATCCCAGTAACAACTCTCATCAGATTCTGATTCAAATATTGTTAAACCTGGACTGGTGGAAATACGTGACGTCATTTCTTTTTCAAAGAGCTCACTTGAAACGAAAACAAATACACAGAATAGACTCTGTCTTTTCAGGGTCACATTTCTCAGTAAGAATGGACGTTGGGGGCTTCAGTTATTAAATGGCTCCAGTGACTCATGTTTCAATAGGAACAGAGAGTAAATCTGTGGAAAAGACATCCATAAACAGGGTCTGACATTGATGACTGATATTTCTGCATTTGTACAATATATATAGAAAAAAAGAACTCAGAGGAGAGGAGTTTGGAGAGGATATTGTAGTCAGGTTGCAGTGCACAAAGAGAAAGTAAGAACCAGCAACACTGGTCGATAGAGATGTGATTCCACTTACAGGCCTGAATGCTGGACCCCTGCAGTGAGTGGTAACGGCTCTGTTATGCTGAGGGGGCACTTTGCTGACATTTGATCAGAGCGTTTGATGTGAGTTAGATTCTATTTTTGAGCAATGTGCACTCTACAACAACAGCACTCTATAAATATCATGAACAGTGTTCATCCCTCCAGTAGAATCAAAGCCAAGACAAAATGAAGCTGCATTGGCAGCACGTGGTGGTCCAACATAATCTTGCAATGTAGAGAGACATAAACCGTGCTTTCACTGGCATCTCGATAGTTCAAGCAACTGTACACAAACTCCATAAAGAGATGGTTTTTCCAGTTTGCTGACTGGCCTGAACAGCCTGGATCTCAAACCCCGTCCGACCCCTTTGAGACAGCCAGGTTCCAACACTGTGTGGAAACTGAAAGCAGGAGAGTGGAAGCTGTTGCTGAGATTAATGCTCATGTTCAGCTTGAGGTGTCAACATACGGCGGAGCATTTAGTGAAGACTCCATTCATGGTTCACGTTATACTGCCTTTGTTTGAACTAATGACAAGTGGAGGAAGTGATTCAGCCACATGGTGGAGTCAGAGGAATACAAATCCATCTCAGGATATAAATAGTCTCTGTGTGTGTTAACACAGAAAGAGGCTTTGACATTACAATTATGTTAATTGTAGTGTGTGTGACTGTTTTGTTACAGAGCACTTTGTTCTCTGGGAACCAAAGCACAGTATCAATCTAACCTGATCTTGAGTCTCTCTCTTGAAGATACCTGTGCTCATATCTAGTTTGAGGCCTTTATTGTTTCAGTTTTCTGCTTCTATGATGCACATCCTTCAGTCATTGAAATTAATAATGCCCACTAGTTAGTATTTCAGCAAAGGACACATTTATATATTGCACAGAGAATGTGAGTGAGCATGGGATCAATAGTGGCTCAGCAGCTCCACATAACTGGCACTATGTGAGCATGAAAAAACAAAACAGCAGTGTGACAGACAGGATGGACAGGAGGTCATAATAAGAGTAGTGGTGATGTTGTGCACTCCCTTTTCACAGTCTGACACCCTTTGATGTCAGTGTGCTGTTTACCAGCATCCCCCATGATGTAACCTGTAACCTCAGCTGGCAAGACAGACCCAACTTCAGCTTGGACCAGATCAGTAACATCAACCATCATATAAAGTTGACATGTGAACAGGAAGTGGATGGTAAGATGCTGCTCCATGCTTAATTGTGACTGTGTACAACATCAAAGATCAGTGAGGATCCTCCTTGAGAGAGCATCTCATCAGGCACAAGGAAGAAGAGGAAGAGGGGGGTAGAGAGGTTCAGTGGGTCTAGGACAGAATGAATGAATGAATGAATGCATGAATGAATGAATGGCTGGACAGCGAGCACAACTTATCAAAGTATTAAAGTCACAAGGAGATCACAAACTATTCAACACCGTTAGATCTCTGCTGTAAAGACAGGACCTCCCTTGAAAGGAAGCCTGGAAAAGTGTATGACATGACATCACGTACCAGCGTTGGAAAACACTACATCAGTGAAACAGCAGGGACCCTACACAAGAGAAACATCAGCTGTGAACACCAGACCAAAACTACTCAGAGCATCCACTAGAGGTCAAAGGTCATCAACCAGGTGTTAGTGGATGACCCTTCACACTCTTGGCATGCTTTAGGCCAGGGGTATTCAATTAAAAGTCCCCAAGGTCCGGTTATTACATTTTGCCCAAGTAGAAGGTCCGAGCGAAGGTCATGGCCACATTTTTAAAAAGTGACTAATTGTTTAAGTTTTTACTTAAAATGAGCCAATCACAGTGAAGCAGTGACACAGACCTGAAGAACCTGAAGAAGCTGAAGAACTACGACCCACAACCCAAGTCTGACCTGACAGGTCATCTCTGAGTGCCACACCTGATCATGATGTGTTTGTGGACAAACACAGTTCAAATGTTTCTGTCCTCTGAATAATGGACTCCTCCACCAGCTCCTCTAGCTTCTCCAGCTCCACCAGCTCCTCCAGCTCCTCCAGCTCCACCAGCTCCTCCAGCTCCACCAGCTCCTCCAGCTTCACCAGCTCCTCCAGCTCCACCAGCTCCTCCAGCTCCTCCAGCTCCACCAGCTCCTCCAGCTGCCACTTCTCCTGGTGTGCATGAAGAGTTTGACTGATGAAGCGTGTTCTCAGCTGAATGTGGATCAGGAGGACGGTGAAACTTTTTGTCTTGAGCCCTGAAGGAGAATTCAGGAAACATCCTGACAGCAGACGTCATGTGACGATCACATGATCAAACCTGCTTTTATTTTTGTTTGCCTTCGTCTTCTGTCCGCTCAGGTTGATCTGAGGAACACGACCAAACGTGAATACAGAAAACAGAGTGGATGCTGCATCACCTTCACTTCTGCTCAGTGCTGCTCTGAGCGGGATTTGAACGCACGACTTCTGGATTAAAAAGAAAGTTGGTGCTATGTGCTTAACCCACTGGCCCAGTGAAGCTGCAGGAGGCCATGAGGAGCAGCTTCAGTGGACCATGTGGTCCAAAAGGACATGGAGACGTGGTTTTCCTTCTCCATGATGAGACAGACAAAGTGAAGAACAGAAATGTTCTTCAGCAGCTCTATCAGGACTGATGGAGGAGAATCTTCAGCATGATTCCTCCCCTCAGTCTGATCCTGGTTCTTCTGCTTCATCGGTACTGAAGATGGTCCAGTGGGGAAGGACGCCGACCACCAACGTGGAGACGTGGGATCGAACCCCGGCTCAACCTGAGGTATGCAAAAACTCAAACACAAACCTAAAACTGAAACTCAAAAACTCAAAAACCAAACAAACCAAACAAACAAACCAAACAAACCCGTCCGTTGCGTTGCGTTGCGTTCATTTCTCGTCGTGAATTTCCGTCAAATTTCTCTGATTTCAACACGGACGAGCATCGAGGGAACAACGAACAGGTGAGTCACAGGTAAGTCAAGCTAGCTGGCTGGAAGCGAGCTAGCTTGGTCCACATTATTTTTTAAGTGTTGTGAATATTTCACATGTGAGTCCTCCACTCTGTGTTTCACTGGTTTGATTTTAGAGCAGGGGTATTCAATTAAAAGTCCCCAAGGTCCGGTTATTACATTTACAAGTAGAAGGTCCGAGCAAAGGTCATGGCCATATTTTTAAAAAGTAACTAATTTAACTAATAAGTTTTTACTTAAGTTGCGAGATATTAGACACATATTCAATCTCTTATCATAAATAAAAGTAGTTCCCACTTTGAATCAATGCCACGGTCTCGGAACAAATTAAGCAAACAGGCTTGGAGCTGCCAGCAGGGAGACTGAACAGATATTTAGTTGTCCATTCATCATTAAAACAACGATTTTCAGTATCTACTTTCCTCTTTTTAGAACAAGCCATGTCTGCGTTCAGCCTTGCTCTCCCTGCAGGGTGTCCTTGGCTACCGGCACGAGTTTACCGGATTGACTATAGTAGCAGCGCCCGCGGTAAATTTCTATGTGCGCTCACATAGAAATTTACCGCTCTATGGGGAAAAACACTACTTATTTCGCCAGTGGTCGCGGTCCGGACAGAGCCATTTCCCGGTCCGGATCCGGACCGGAGTCCGCTAATCCGTGATGCCCGCTTTAGGCTCTGGGTGTCCAGAGGTTCTACGACATGGAGAGTTACCCGTATCGTTACAGGTGGTGTGATTCGTGAACCTTATAAAGCTGTGTGATATGCAATGTAGAGATGCACTGATCCGATATTTAAATTTTTTTTAGATCGGTATCGTTGACAATGGACCGATCCATAGCAGCCGATCTATTCAGTCTAATTCTATGCTGTGCACTTTGAATGATGTCATACGCAAGAAACGTGCAGAAGCCCATATTGTTTTCAAAATGGAGCGAGCTAAAGGATTGGCTATCTGGAACTTTTTCACACTACCTCAGCCAACAAACTCAAAGGCTACTTGCAATACCTGTGCAGTGAATGTTCAACTCAGCGCAACATCTGCTGATTTTGGAATTCCCATGGCTTAAAAAGCATAATCCACACAATGACTGGCAAAATTAAGGAGTGGGGAGAGGTGCTGTGAACACTCGACACTAAAGCGACTTGTGTGACAAGGAATAACAGAGGTTCTGAGGACTGAACTGAGATTTATCAACAGTACCTGCATGTTATCATGACTTAAAAGAAGTTTTTAAGAAGACAAAAGCCATGTCACTGCCCCCTCATCAACCTTTCAACTGCACCACTGACTTGCTGCCTGGTGCGCTCATCCCCAAGGGACATCTTTACTCCATTTCTAAGCTGGAGAGAGCAGCCATGGACGAATACATCACCTCCTCACTCAAGGCTGGAATAATTCGTCCCTTCTCCTCTCAGGCTGGTGCAGGCTTTTCCTTCCTAAGTAAGAAGGATGGTTCTCTAAGACCATGTACTGACTATAGCCCCCTAAACGGCATAATAGTCAAGAATTGTTACCCTCTCCCACTAATTGCATCTGCCTTTGCATTTGCCTTTAGCTCCAAACTGTTGACGTTTTTTTTTTAACATAACAGACAACAGTGTCTCCAGACTAGAATATGCTGACAATAACACTAACATGGGTAAAGACATTCTCTTTGACTAATTCTGGGCGTATAGTATTTGTGGTGTTATCTTGGGGTTTAAAGTCTAACCACCAGCATGAATTTGGCAGAATGTAGGACCGACTCAGGCACTTCTGATGTACTTGGACGTCAGAAGAGAGTGTCTCTAATTCTCCTTGGCCAAGCTTCAATAAATATTACAGCATAAGACATCAGAGGCTCTTGAACACTTTCTCACCATTGACCTTTGACTTCAGCAAAGGTCCTCCATCCTCTTCACATGGAGAATGAAGAAGCACACATGGTCAGCCAGAGACTGAGACAACACAGGCAGAAGGAGTGTGATATCTCTCTCTGTTCATTGACTTTTTCTTTTATTCATTGTGAACACTGACAACGTACAAGTTTTCCCACATCACTGAGTTCTGAATTTTTGTCAGACTTGTAGCCTTCAGCACAGAAGAGGAGAGAGATCACTTTCTAACTCCACACATCCAGATTTTTTCCCTTTTTAAACCTAGTCTAATCTTCAGCAACCGCTTGCCGAACGATCCTGACTCATTGACATCTCTAAAGCACATTCATCCAGCTTGCATCCAGTCTCCTTTTTGAATGTCATAGTAAACTTTTTGTTGCTTGAGACAAAACACTTCTCTGCTGAATTCAAGATGAGTCATCAGTGACTTATCTCTCAAAGTACAATTCAGCAGGAGAGCTGTTTGGAGCTGTGTGCTTCCTGCTGTCTCACGTGATCTTCCACTCCTCCTCCGCCTCCAGTTTGTAACTTTGAGGGGATAGGATTGAATGTAGTGAAGGCAGGAGGCAATATGGGACAACTTAAATACTCCATCATGAATCTGTTATTGATGAAGTAACATTGTTATTAACTGAGTCAGTCTGAGGCCACGATGTGAATCATCAAAGCCAAGTTTATGTGCACTGTCTGCATGTTAATTTAAAGCTTGAAAATAGGAGATAACATGGGAGAGGGTCGAACAGTAGAGAAAAGGATGAGCTACTGAGGGAAATAAGGCAGGCAAAAAAGATGGAGGTCAGGAAAGACAAAGAGGATGATGCGATAATGAAGGAAACGGCGAAGGTGAAGAAAAAGGAGAAGAGAAGTGAACAGATAGAAGAGGAAAGGATAGACAAGTAAAAAGGAGGTAGTGCTTTGAACTCGAACGAAGATCAGATGACCATGCATAATCACAAAATGACAAGATCATGTTTTAAGTTTGCGTTTGTATTTGTGTCCCACCACCAAGTGGTTTGGACCACTGACAGCTTACAGAACAGACAGTATAGGTGTGATGTCATGATGTGGTGGACCTGAGGCGGGCTGAATGACACCAGGGTGCTCAAACAAGCCATCTGTAACGGCACCCACCTGTTAATCAAAGCACCCACGCTAACTTTAAGCCTTAAAATTGTTCACCCGGTTGTCATGTCATGGACATTTTAATATGGGGACTTATGAAGACCTCCAAGGTTGGGAAATTAAGCCAATGCAGAATTGTGGCTTTTGAGCAGCCGCTTGAGGCTGGCTAATCTCCATAAGTCAAATGTTTTTTAACTCACCTGTTCAAATTATATTAAGGCTTAAGTTTATACATAATTCACAGAGTGGCTGCTTTGACCGACAGGTGGGTGCTGTTACAGATGACTTGTTTGAGGACACAGACGTCATTTGATTGGCCTCAGGTCCGCCTCAGCTCTGTGTATTTGCTGATTTTTAGAATAGCCAGGAGGCAGAAGAAGTACATCCAACATGATGACAGCCAGTGCTGCATATTTTAAGCTTCCGCATTGACTTAATTTCCCAGTCACGGAGGGGAAACTACTGGCAGCTAGGGCATGATCTACAGGCATGGCTTAACACTAAGTGTGTGTGACAATGTGTGAGAAGTGACTGTTAGCTTGAACAATGGTGGTTACTAAAGAGGTTAGTTAAGTGGCAGGAAAAGTCAGTCCAGCAGCTGTCTCAGAGATTTTTCACTGGGTCACTTCCCAGAGAAGTTCACATCCTCTGTTGCACCTGACAGTGTGACAGCTCCTGGAATGGAATGTGTTCTGTTGCCTGTGACAGTGACTGTTGTGACCACAATGTGACCACCTCCATTTTTGGTATGGATCACTCTGCTTTATCAAGATGTTTTGTGACACTGAACATCATGTCAAACTATTCCTTCTTCATTTCTTTTCCTAAAAACATTTGTAATCTTGGAGTAAAGCGTGATTGATATAAACGTGGGTAGACTATCCCTCCTTTAGGTCAGGCCATAAGCTCTCTTCTGTCATGGACAGGGCTAATCCCATGTGACAACCAGTCTGCCAGAAGCCGCACATCCTGAGGCCTGAGATCTACAGTACTGGGGTTATGTCTAAATCACTCAACTCCCTCAGGCACTAGACAGGGACAAAATCTTTGAGAATGACAAACATCACCACAGCAGATTATACCATTTTATTTTTTCCCTCCAGCAAAGAATCAAGTCCTATTTGGATTCTGACAAAAGCTGTGTTTTCCTGCTGTTTTTTGACTCACATATGTTATGTCTGTCTCTCCCTAGTTGTTGGCGCTGCTGGGTGTGGCCCTCTCATGTGGCTAACACTTGCATCCCATCATCCAATCAAACCTGTTCAGTATAAAAGAGCAGTGCCATTCTTTCTACCTTCCAGACCTGCCACTTTGCCACTACTGAACCTCTCTGGGTACACCTCATCACTGACGAGCACACGTTAATAGCATGAAACACTCAGACACAAAGTCGTGATTAAGTGGAAATATCATAATGCCATAAGTGAGTTTCCAAGTTGTGACAGTTAATAAGAATAGGACACTTGAATGGGAGTCAAGGAAGCTCATTCTATCAGTGACCAAAGTGCACTTGAAGGCATGATCCAATCTCTAACAGTTACTGAACCCAAAACACTCAACTTCCCCTTTCATCTGCCAGCTTCACGCTCAGTCCACTAACAACAAAAAAGAAAATTTTACGACCAACCTCTGTTGGAACTTTCAGGCTTACTTTAAATCTCAAAGTGCACTTGAAGGTATGATAAACTTTCGACAGGTACTGAGCCCAAAACACTCCAAAACACACACAAAGTCTGCCACTAACAACAAAGAAACTTTGCCAACTAACTTTAAGGCTTACATTAAATTTCAGTGTTTAAAATGGTGCACCATCTTCTTTTAAGCTGGTGTTTTGTATGGGCTGGTTTGGGAGGTACACAGGAAGTACCAAGTACACAGCACAAACGGAAACCTAATTTCAAACTGAGATTCAAGAAATTTGATATAGATAAATTATCCATGGTGTTTTAGAATATTTTCTGGACTGCCTCATCTTTTCCTCCAGTCAAGTATATGAACACTGTTGCTAAGCAGAGAGCAGTATGGGTATTGTACTTGTTTTTCCATTTTTTCTTGTTAGTTCCAGAAATAGCTGCTTGTCACTACAGTCAATCCAAAAATAAATCACAGCAGACACTACTAATGATCTACTAATGATCACTGACACTGTTCATAAAAGTTATCCGTAGGTTCATTAATATCATATAAGACATATATTCCTCATACACTAGCTTTATTGCTTCAGATAACCCTCAATATCTCCCTTCAGTCTTGCAATATGTGTGGTGTAGCAGAGGAGATATCTGAAGATATCTGTAAATCAGGCTCTGATAAGACACTGGCTTTAACAACATGGTAAATTCAGAGCGATACTTGAAGGACTTCAGCCCCAAATCATTTGCAGAGCAGCCAGTCAGTCACGCCTGGGGAGCCCGTCAGTGAGGGCCATTACTCAGCTGCCATCTCACCTGGAAAATGGATGACCTTTCCAGAGTGGAGATTGCAGAGGTGATTTTGCGTCATCATAAAACTGCCAACATTCTGGCATGTCTGCAATTTAAACATCGGGGCACAATTCAGTCCATGTGCAGACAGTCCACTGTGCCCTTTAAACAGTCAGATTCCATCTTTGAAATTCAGTTATGAATTTAATACCACCCTGTGTTGATGTGACTATACTCAAGATAATAGTGAAGGAAACAGGAGAAATAAATGCAAGCAGAATGTGAAGGTAGAAGTCAGAGAAGCCACTGTCACTTAATATGACCAAATATGGAACAAACAGCATGATGGAGTGTGCTCAATGACAGATGAGTGAAAGTGCACTGACAGATTTAGACAGATGAGAGAATGGGTCACATATAGCTCCACTTCATTTCACATCCAATGACAAGTTTTGACAAGCATGTACTACTAATACATCTTTTTCATATGAACAGGAAGCTTCAGGCACAATGGATCAACCACTGTGACATGGAAGTTACCAAGTCAACGTGTGAAGAATAGTTATATTCTGCCACTTTAAATCGGATGACACTGAGCCCCCCCCCCCCCCCCCCCCCCCCCACACACACACTCCACCTTGGAGGTCTAAAGCCACATCTGTACTTAAAGCCCTATGAAACAGGAAGCAGAGTGCTGTTTACTTCCTCCTTTTTTTTTTTTTTTTTTACAAATTTCCTGTGAAACATTTAGATAGGTAGGGTCTTGTTGCATATATTATTTAGTGTTTTCAATAGCCAATAGCAAGCCACAGCTATACACTGTAACTACTGCTATAGGATAATGTCAGGATCGACCTTCCAGGGATCATGGGACCAAACACAACATCCAACCAGCAGTGGCCAGTTTGGCAGGGAAGACAGAAGCCTACTGAGGTGGCTTTCTTACCAGATTCGACTCATTTCAGTTGGCAATGGTGTGTGACATTCTTAAACATGGATGAGAAAAAAACAACCTTTCATCACTTAAACAAGATTTCATGGCTGTGTTAGCATGAGCATTTAAGTCGATTCCTTCATTTCAATAAAAACAATATTAATTACCAATGGATCTGATGACAGTGTAATGTGTAATGTGAAAAGCATCACGTCTGAAGTTCTTCTCAGCTCTGCTGAACTTTTAGCCTCTTTTAATTTATGGTTTTTGTTTTCTAGCCAACCAATTCTGATCGCATTAAAGTGATGTTCAGCTGCAGCAAAATGACTGGCTAGCTTCAGCTGAAAGTGAAAAACATATGGTAAATGGACTGTACTTATATAGCACCTTTCTAATCTGCTCGACTCAAAGCTCTTTACAGTGCATATCTCATTCACCCATTCACACACATTCATACACTGATGGCATTGGCTGCCATGTAAGGCACCAACTGCTCATCAGTTTGAGGAATTAACCATTCATACACATTCAAACACTGACGGCGCAGCATTTGGGAGCAATCTCGGGTTCAGTATTTTGCCCAAGGACACACAACATGCAGACTGGAGGAGCCGGGGATTGAACCATCATCTGATTAGTGGACGGACCGCTCTACCTCTGAGCCACAGCCGCCCCTTAGACGCATACATAGATGCTTAAGACCAAAAAGGAGAGTGAAGGTCAAAATTCACCAAGTGGCCAGAAACACAACTCTGCAATGCAAATGCAAATGTTGCTGTGTCTGATGGATGTGTTTATATAGTCAGCTGTTTGCAGATATGCTGAGAAACAACTGGTATGAACACTGCATGAAATGTTAACATTAAGGTGACAATACATATGCAAGTGTAATAAACTATCAATGCAGCATTTAACAGATGAAGATAATGCTAACTATAATCCATTTCATGGAAAGAAAAACCTTTAAAGATTCAAATATCTGAAATATAAGTATTGACATATTCCCTGCTGTGGTTTCAAAGCAACATGAAGTGTTTTGTGTGAATGCTGTGAAATCTTGGGTAAAATCACGAGTCTATTGTTCAAAGGGTGGACTAAATTTGGTCCCTGCTGCTTCGTGCTTGTCTGGGGCTGAGGACCCTTATGAGCGCTCCAGACGGAGGGTAATGTCACACACTCATTCAATTTGTCACTCAGACACTGAATGACAGTCGCTTGCAGGATGCAATTCGCACTATGACAGAGGGATCAATGTATGGATCCCTGTCAGCACAGTCAGCTGCCAAAGCCACAAGAAACCTACCTTTTCAATGCTAAGTTGGAAGAGCTTTCTTTTTCTTTGGTTCTTCATACATGAATCAGTGTGAATTCTCTTCCTGTCGGTCAGTCAGTGAGGGAGAAATAGTGTCTAACCTCGTTCGGTGTAACAGAAAAATCTTCTCACGTTTGATTTGTGTTTAGCTGCATTTCTGCATCACACACCAACATGACACATATCACATATAACACGTTGGAGGGACAGCATGTGTGACATGGCAGTGAAAGGTTTTCCTACTAACAAGCATAAATCTCTCCTTCCGACTGTCCTTCACTGTCAGTCTACAGAGTGAGTTGGCATTAAGACAAAGCCCTCGCAGGCTGCAAAGTTTATCATGTGGAGAATCAACGGCGCTGAGTCACTAATTTGCTACTCGAGCGGTGAGAAGCAGATGAACTTCAGAGGAGAACCGAAATAAAAAATGACCATACTTTGTCCTGACTGTTAACACTTCATGAACGCGTGGATCAGCATGAAGTTAGTGATTTTTTTTAGGGCATTTACATCTTTTAAGGCCCAAATAGTTGAGAGTTGAGTTAATTGAGAGTTTTTGATGAATAACTCTGGATGTTTCAGGGTTTACATAGTGCCTTTGGCAGCAGAAAGAACTGAACAAGAGCTTTCATTTGATATAAAGAACTCATTTTCATCCAAAATGTCACTTGCTCCCCTCTGGTTTTCACCCTTTGCCTCTGTTGTTTTAAGTGGCCGTGGTGCTCAAGCGGCTCATTTCAGTCTCTGTTGTGGCTCAGCAGGCATCTGTGATGTGACTGAAATTAGGTTGGTTTAGATTTATAATGTCTGTTTTGATTCATTTTCAATTAAGGCCCAGTCTTTCTCCTAACTCACAAAGCCCTCCATAACAAAGCCTCCTGCTACCTCACAGACTTGCCCCACCACCACAGACCACCACCTCTGTCCCGCAGCCTCCGCCCCTCTGATGCCGAGCACCTGTCTCCACCTCTAAGGACAAAACACGCCACCTGTGGTGACAGAGCCTTCTTCATCGCTGCCTTCTCCCTGTAGACCTCACTCCCCAAACAGAGACTGCAACAGCCTGTCTACCTTAAAACTAATCCTAACTCACATTTTTAGAACTGCTTTTAATGATTAATCATGTATGCTGTATATTTGAACTCCTGTAAAGTGTCTTTAGAGTATCGTGAAAAGTGCTCTATAAATAAAATGTTATAAATGCTTACTACTATTATTGTCATTAAGGACACAAAGCTTGGGGTGGTGAATGGTAGTGTAGCACCCTGAGTCAGATATACTGTTATATCTACACATTTATAATATGTAACTGTGAACAGCATGAACATGAACAGCAGCAAATAAGCTTTTTGGATGTTACTGACCATGAAAAGGCTAAACGCAGGTCATGTGTCAATGCTAGTGCTAATATTAAATCAAATCTGGCTGTGATCCAGTGAATCATGACACAAATAAAATTCAACATTGACTCATCAGTATTCCATCGATGAGCTGTGCTTTTTATTTCCTGGAATTACAGTCAGTAATCAGCCTTGTCAATATTGTAATGAGATTTTCGGTGGTGCAGGAACTGTGACACAGAACAGCGTCCCTGTAGCTTCATTCACACTGAACATCCATTTGTTAACCAGAAGCCTCTTCTGTTTTTTTACATTCTACACAATTATATAAAGGAAGGAGTAGTAAGTGGAGTGACTCATGTGAATTGAGCATGGATCAAAGAGTTACGCCGTGGAGTCAGCATTCAAGGCCATCATCTGTATGTCTACAATAGTGTTCAATGGTGCCTTGCAAAGAGAAGAAGTCTATTGATTTGTTGTCCTTGATTGCAAAGATGGGAAGATAGGTAGTCCTGGCTCAGTGGCCATACTCTTATATATATATATATATATATATATATATATATATATGGCCATACTGCTTGTGTGTCACATAACATCAGTCAACTTTATTTATTCTCTGACAGCAGGAAAACATACAAGGAAGTTTATTCAGTGTCATTGAGAATGACAGGAAGGGGTCTTGAATTGAACAGAACAGATCTGCTGGTTATAATATACAACTGCTTCATTACTTGTTACTGTTAAAAGACCGGGTATACATACATTCAGTGATCGCACATCAACAGTCACAGCAGGCAATGAGAGTTATTGCATGTGTGACACACCTGCAGTGTCTCACTACATTACATCATCAATCCTTGTTTGTGGCACACTTTGACTTTCTTTCCTACAAGAACTCTCACCAAAATAAATTCCTTGTATGCGTGTGTTTATGATCGTCTTACATTATAAGTAATTACACATTTGCTTCCTGGACAGATCAATGTAGTGTAAAATTAAACTGCACAGTGGCATGTCCTATCCTGGTGCTGACGTCAGGTTCCACTGACCTGCTTTGAGTCTGGCCGTCTTTGCCCCTCATCATCTTGTTTCTTATTGCTTTAGTTTTCTCTACCTAGCACTAAATTGTGGTACTGCTCTTCCCAAATACTTTACTACACAATCTCCCTACTAATGTGAATTTATCTTAAAAAGTCATCATCTGGGTGCAGTGTTTAGTTCAGTTGGTAGAGCAGCTGACATGTGCGAAGGCTCAGTCCTTGCTGCGGAAGCCCAGGGTTCAAATCTATCATATAAAAGCTTAAAAACGAAAACAAAAATATAATCTTTTAAAGTCATCATCTGGCTCATCATCATCTTCACAACTCGGCAGACAACATCACAGACAACATTACTTTCTCACTTTAAAAAGCTAGCCTGCACTCTGCTCTCTATTTCCTGAGCCAATTTCATGAAGTGCTGCTGTGTTCTGAAGAGCTGAATGGAGGGTTTTAAAATGAGTAATGTGACAAGCTGAGAAAATAATGACTGATAGCCACACGCTCTGATTTACACTCCACTCTGTTCACCTCCTACCTAATGTGTCACGCTGCTTAATAGCACAAGTGCAAGGACAGGAGGACTGGCATACCTATTCCTTTGTGTGCAATGTGAAAAAATTCACACACTGTCATCAGGTCTGATGTGTGAAGAATTCAGATAGCTCTTAAACATCACCTTGTCATCTGATACAGCAAAAAATAGCTAATATGATTGTATGATCAGACAGCGCTACAGGGCATCACATATAATACCAATTTGCTTAAAGAAAGAAAAGAAGTTTTGAGAATTTTACTGGGTTTTCTACAAACTATGGTTAGTGTATGTTAACAGCACCTCCAAATAAAATGAGAAAAATGACGTCAATCCCCACCAGGCACATGACAGCAGTGTAGCATGCCAGTCGTATTCACACAAGATCACCCGAGAATCCCAAATGTACACGAGACCCCGTGATAAGCTGTATAGAAAATAAACAACAACAACAAACAGCCTACTTTTATTTTGAAAGGGGGCAGAAGTGTATCATGTTGATTCTGTGTTGCTTTCCTGTATGGTGCGATCTGCTCTGTTGAGTGCTACGGAATGATAGCGCAGCAGCACGGAGAGCATGGCGCGCCCAATGAGAATGGTTTCATTGATTAGAGTGGAAGTGATCGTGGTTGACCACGGTGCAGCCGTTCCACAGCACTTATGTCCCTGGTGTGAATAGGCCTTAACAGGCCTTAAGCCTTGAGCCTTTCGACTGACTCAAGACCTTTGCATGTCATTCCCTTTCTGTCTTTTTCAGTCACGTCTCAACCTCTAATGAGATAATGTTGTATTTGCATTTTGACTGAAGACCTTGCTGTCCTGACCTGTACTCATCTTATCTCTAACTGATGTTCTGTTCTCTCTCAATAGTGTCTTTTTGGAAGACTATTGACTAAGTTCAAACACAGATTAAATGAAAAGTGCACAGGCAGTGACTGGGCATGCCCCCCGTCGTTAATGGAAATGACATCCTGGCTCGTATCCCATCCCCTAACATACAGAGCAGGGTTACTAGATGTGACTTGTGCAGCAGGGATGTAATCCCCCACTGGCTTCCCATCTGAAATGATTGTGTTTGATGAGCTTGGCTAAGCAACAGCACAAATACATGTCGGTGTAGCTAACATAACCTTTACACATAATGACAGGAGCCAAGCATGGAGGCTTTTTGAGGGTCTTTGGAGCTTTCTATAAATATATACTGAACTTGAACGTATTGGCGTTTTGTATCACACTGACTAACAATATGTAAGTGACCATAAATGAACACTGACGGACTCCATGAAATAATGCAATGTGGTGTAACTAAACCAAACGTCTTCTTTCGGGGGGCTCATCAAGGCTCACTCACACGGTTGCTTCAGCTGTATTGTGTCCAGTCCTGTGCACTAATTGCTGTTTAGGAAACAGTTTGAATGTTGCGCTTTATTTTCATCACCTCTTGTGTGCACAGTGATGAAGGACAGAATTTCAGTCTGTTGTACGCCCAGAGGAGCCTCGTGTGCTCTTACAAATCAGCACGCAGCATCAATAACAACCACTTTCTCTTCCTCTATGCACCACACAGCCTGCATCACATCATCTGCCCCCACTGTAATGTATACCCTGGTTGTATCAGAATTGTTATAACTGTGATATTTTTAATAATTTAGAAACAGTTGTTACTACTTTCGTGACCCTGTTTGTATTTTTAACACTAATTCAATAATAGACAATCTGTAATTGCCCCATGAGTATAATATGAAACTAGATTTAATTATCACTGACTGACCCTTTTCAGGGTGGCACCAGCTAAAAGAAATAGCTAGTATATTCAAAAAGGCTTATTTATTTCCACAGTACACATTCACACAGTAGTGTAATAAGAGGTCATGAATAGTAGAGCCATGTGTGAAGTCCAGATGAACTGGTCAAACTCGTATTAACATCACCCTTGCTCTTCTCCTCATGTACCAACAGTTTCGCATCCCAGCACAGTTCAGTTAGCATCCTTCAGCACCCTGAGGATCCAACAATAACAGGCCTCATAACCAAAAGCAACAAGCACAGTTATAGAAAGCAGGAAGCCCAGGCAGTCACGACAACCTCCTGCTTGACACATCCAAAACCCATCATTGACTTTCAGGCACAGTGCCCCGCCCAAATCTCCCACACATATTTCAAGTGAACCCAGACCTGTCATCGTTTTATAGTTCAGTCGTCGCCCAAAGTCTCCTCAATTCATCTTTTACAGTACAGAGGCCCAAACTCTACCAGGCTCAAGACCACAGCACCCTGTCAACATATCTTCAGAATCAGGCTCCACACCGGTATCGTCACAGGGCAGTGTGAGGCACTGACATACATGTGCATTAATCACAGTCTCAGGTAATGTCACATTTGAACAAATACAGCATCGTCACACACACGGCTTCAGCCATCAAAGGAAAAAACTGTACAAATATCAGCTTTACATCATCAAGTCAGCTGAAGTATGACAGTATGGTAGAATTCCATATTTCAGGTTTACATTCATTTTGCACACTTTGCACAGCTTATGCAACAATTCCTCTTCGCACTCCATCTGTTTCACTAACAGCAGCTGGATCATTAGTACATTACAATTCATACAGCACTTCAGTATGTAGGAATACTGTGGTTATTATTTATTGTATGATATATTATTTCTTCCCATATGTTGTGCTGCTGACAAGATAAGATGTACTGACTGTTGTGTTGTACTGATAAGACAGAAGTTGAATTCCTTTGTTGCCATTAAAGTGAAGTGTCTGTACATAAGTCATTAGGCTACTCAGGGTTACAGTATTGTACCTTCATGGAAAAAGACTATAAATAGTGTATCCATGGTGATATATAGAGACTTGGTTGCCAACTTGGCAAAGTAGGCAAACATTCCAGACCAATCGGTTTAAAATCATCTGACATCTGCCTTGGGGCCATAACAATGTATTTAATAATGCTTTCATTTCATAATTGGTGAATTGAGTTGCTCAAAAGTTGTTTTTCATGAAATGATCAGATATGTGAGCTCTGTTTCGATCTTAACCACCTCCTGACAGAAATATTAGCTGTTCATTGCGCTACAAACTAACTGCCAGTTGCTAACTGCTAACATGATCTGCTGTTAGACATGAGGCTAATGAAAGGTCTGAGACTGCGTCAGCACAGTAAAGTCACATGTTGTGAAAAAAGACACAAAAGAGTAAAGTAGAGAGGAATGCAGCGGCGCTGCAGTGTCACGACACACAGTCATTAGATCCACTGTTCACATTTAGAGGAATCAAATAAAACATGATGTCCAGCTATAAAAACAAAAGTCATTTTACAAATGATCTCTCTGCATGTCCTTGTTTTTGTGAAAGCATCAAAGTATTCACTCCTTAGTTTGTTATTGTCTGGTAAGTGGTGCAGAAAGTGAAATCTCCTGTTGTGATTGAGAAGAGTGATGCTGCCATTCTGTCTGTCTTATCTGCTTCATACAGCAGAGAGGCGAATGCTCAGGTGGCCTAATTGTACATGCTTGTTATTGAGCTGTGAAAGGGTCCACGCATCCTGACTGCCCTGAGTTCCATCTGGTGCCCTTAAACTCAGTGTGCTGCGATGGTAATCAATCAAGCCGCAATCATTAGACGATTAATCAGTCTAAAAAAATGTGTTGGTAAAGATTGGTTGCATTTCTTTGACATGATAGTCTTTGGGTTTAATAATAACAATTTAAAGATGTCACTTCGAACTCAGCTGCAGCTGACAACTTGACGTCAACTTGACAACATGCAGCAGTTACAAAACATACACACACACACACATTCGAGGATTTTCAGTCAGGATTTAGAGTGCATCATAGCACAGAGACCACACTAGTCAAAGTCACAAACGATCTCCTAATGGCATCAGACAAAGGACTCATCTCTGTACTCGTCCTGTTAGATCTTAGTGCTGCATTTGACACCATAGACCATCAAATTCTTTTACAGAGATTGGAACATCAGATTGGCATCAAAGGAACCGCCCTAAGCTGGTTTAAGTCAGATTTCTTAGATCGATCTCAGTTTGTTCACGTCAATGATGAATCCTCCATGCATACCAAAGTTTGTCATGGAGTCCCACAAGGTTCTGTACTAGGACCACTTCTATTCAGCCAATATATAGTTCCTCTAGGGAACATTATTAGGAATCGCTCCATTAATTTTCATCGTCATGCTGACAACACCCAATTATATTTATCGATAAAGCCAGATGAAACCAATCAGTTAACTAAACTCCAGGCATGCCTTAGGGAT
This sequence comes from Nibea albiflora, assembly GCA_014281875.1. Lineage (NCBI taxonomy): Eukaryota > Metazoa > Chordata > Actinopteri > Sciaenidae > Nibea > Nibea albiflora. The sequence continues at coordinate 6,830,611 of CM024802.1, forward strand.
ATAAAAAGTTGGATGACCTACATTTTTCTGATGTTGAACTCAAACACCTCAGAAACTCTCTTTCCGGAGACTTGGTTACCTTAGACAGGATCACCCTGGCCTCCAGCTCCACCAAGAATCTTGGGGTTGTTTTTGATCAGGATTTGTCCTTTAATGTCCACATAAAACAAATTTCAAAGACTGCATTCTTCCACTTACGCAACATTACCAAAATCAGACGCATCATGTCTCAAGCGAATGCAGAAAAACTAGTCCAATGCATTTGTTACTTCTAGGCTGGACTACTGTAACTCCTTGTTATCAGGCTGCTCCAATAAGTCTCTTAGGACTTTGCAGCTAATTCAGAATCCTGCTGCACGTGTTCTGACAGGAACCAAGATCAGAGATCACACCTCTCCCATTTTGGCTTCCTTGCACTGGCTACCTGTTAAATCTCAAAGCTCTTCATGGCCAGGCACCATCATATTTAAAAGAACTCATAGTACCTTACTACCCCTCTAGACCACTGCGCTCTCAGAATGCTGGGTTCCTTGTGGTTCCTATAGTTTCCAAAAGTAGACTGGGAGCCAGAGCTTTCAGCTATCAAGCTCCTCTTCTGTGGAACAAACTACCTTTCTGGGTTCGGGAGGCAGACATGGTCACCACCTTCAAGAGTAGACTTAAGACTTTCCTTTTTGATAGAGCTTATAGTTAGGGCTGGTTCAAGCCTTCCCTTTGTTATGCTGCCATAGGACCCCCACGTCTCTTTCTGGGTTATGCCACGTCAGGCATGGTACTGGTTGATGATACATCTCCCTTTACTGAAAACCTTCTTCCTTCTCTCTCTCTCTCTCTAATCATCATTACCATCACTGCATGTTACTAAATAAACTTCTTCCACTGAGTTTCTGTGCTTTCTCGTCCAGCAGGTTCTCATGGATCGTGGCTGCTGCTGCGGTCTCTATTCCACTCAGATGCTGTGTGTTCCAAATTCCAAGTTTTACCCCCAACTGAATTCTGTCCAGTTAATATGACACATTATTTGGTTGATTTCAGTATTATAATTTGACTGCTGACCCCCTGATGAAGTGTGGTTGAATGGCCACAGCCATTAAAATCACAGCTGCATGCAGAGCAGGTTTGAAGTGTGCAGTGTTCAGATAAGACCCACACATTCAAATAGAAAACTTCTGTAGTTTTCTGATCTGACGTCATGATAGACAGGATGACATCAGTGTTTTGAAAATAAATCTGATCTCTGCAACAACATGTCATGGTTACAGTGATAACTATCTGTGCTTATGGAATGATCATGGTCATGTTTTGTTGTTGGTGAGAATCAGGACATGGACCTCCCTCTGAGAGCTTTGTCAGAGTTTGTCACTCTGTCATATGGTAAGATAATAACATCACCTGACTTCCTTCCTACACTAGATGACTGTGACATCAATACAAGCGTGTGGTTTCACTGAAATGGCTGATGCTGTTGTTGGGAGGAGGACAGTCTTACACACACTCACTCACAGTTTCAGTGACTTCACTGGTTCAATAAGGATCGATGAGAAAGAAAGAAATATACACTTAGTAGCTTTATCCACTTACTCATTGTCTCTCTCTTTTGCATTCTCTCCCCCTGCATACTGAATCCACTGCATCATGAGAACTGCTGATCACAAAACACACACACTGACTCAGCTAAACACAACTTCACACACACTGAATACTTCTCAACAGACACATTACAGCTGTGACTGGTGATATCACCAGAAGCTTATACTTCCATATACCTTATACTTAATCAACAGATATTGTTTGATTGAGCATGTATCAGACATGTCATTGCTCTCATTTTAAGCTGTGTTTCATCCACAGACGACACTGAGGTCACATCCATGCTTTAGCAACGTGGGGGGAGTTCAATAGTATAAATGGTGACTATATAGTTGATTCCAGTAACATCTTAAAATGTGATTCAAGCTAACTAAATAAATAAATATGGGATTCAACAGCTCCTGAAGATTACATATTACATATTTACCTCAATAGAATGCAAGAATGCAGTAAAAAAAAAAAAACAGTAACTTATATTTACTTTGACCACCACCATGTTCCAAATTATTTTTGTCTACAATGCCACAGTAAAACTCTGACCTGACCAGGTGATTTTCTTCCTCATTGTCTTATTTGTGCAGCCTTGGGTTGGAAATCTCATTGTAGGTCAGTTTCCTTTTTAGATGTGGTACTGCAGTTTTTCCTCACTCGAACCGAGGGTCGAAGGACAGAGGGTGTCACTCCCTGTACAGACTGTAAAGCCCTCTGAGGCAAAATGTGTTTTGTGACTTTGGGCTATACAAATAAAATTTGATTTGATTTGATTTGACTTTTGACACTATCTAATGATAATATTGTATAATTTCAATTTCAAATTTGTGATATGTAAAACGTTCAAGATCCATATCCTGAGTCTTTTGTCTCCCCCTACTAATTACACAAATACTGTCGATGCTGTTCTATACTGAAGTCCAGTGCTGGACAGACCAGATACACAGAGAACTTGACCTGCAGATGATCAAGGTTTAATCAGCACTGAGTGAACTTCTTTGGAAAGGGATATGTGTTCTCCTTCTGCTCCTGCTTTAATATTATGTGTGTTCAAGTTAAACCACGTAATCTTTCAGGACATTCAGGATTCTTCATCTGCCCCCCAGAATCTTTCTCCTGTCTTTGTAGACACTTGAAACCGTATTCAGACCTGCAGACTTGGAAATAATATTATACAACTATAAACAAACAGAATATGAAAAATGGCAATGGAGGCGGGCAGGTCATAACCTCAGTGTATTTCTGAAATACATTCCTGCATCCAGCTCAGATTGTAGCTAATGCTTGATCAATGATCAAATGTTTGTTCTGTCTGAAACTGCACACTTTCTTGGTTGATGTATGACCAACATGATTAAACTGATGAATCAGCTTGTTTCAGCACTAGATGAATGAATATTAAGTTATTATTATTTTTTAAATTGCACGTTACATGAGCATTAAAGTCTCACAAGCAGTCCAGAAGCCCAAAGCTGTTCCAGCAGGAGATTCCAGTATGATCAAGGCTCCCTCTCTCTCTCTCCAATCATCATTATCATCAATGCATGTTTCTAACTAAACTTCTTCCCCGGAGTTTCTGTGCTTTCTCGTCCAGCAGGTTCTCATGGATCGTGACTGCTGCTGTGGTCTGCTGCTGACGTCCACAATATATAGCATTACTGTCATTATTGCTACTATTGCACAGAGACCGCACTAGTCAAAGTCACAAACGATCTACTAATGGCATCAGACAAAGGACTCATCTCTGTACTTGTCCTGTTAGATCTTAGTGCTGCATTTGACACCATAGACCATCAAATTCTTTTACAGAGATTGGAACATCAGATTGGCATCAAAGGAACCGCCCTGAGCTGGTTTAGGTCATATTTCTTAGATCGAACTCAGTTTGTCCACGTCAATGATGAATCCTCCATGCATACCAAAGTCTGCCATGGAGTACCACAAGGTTCAGTACTAGGGCCACTTCTATTCAGTCTATATATGCTTCCTCTAGGGAACATTATTAGGAATCACTCTATTAATTTCCATTGTTATGCTGACGACACCCAATTATATTTATCGATCAAGCCTGATGAAACCAATCATTTAGCCAAACTGCAAGCGTGCCTTAGGGATATAAAAAATTGGATGACCTACAATTTTCTGATGTTGAACTCGGATAAAACTGAAGTTCTTATAATTGGACCCAAACACCTCAGAAACTCTTTGTCCGGAGACTTGGCTACCTTAGACGGGATCATCTTGGCCTCCAGCTCCACCGTAAAGAATCTTGGAGTCATTTTTGATCAGGATTTGGCCTTTAATTCCCACATAAAACAAATTTCAAAGACTGCATTCTTCCACTTACGCAACATTACCAAAATCAGACGCATCCTGTCCCAAGCGGATGCAGAAAAACTAGTCCATGCATTTGTTACTTCTAGGCTGGACTACTGTAACTCTTTATTATCAGGCTGCCCCAATAAGTCTCTTAGGACCTTGCAGCTAATTCAGAATGCTGCTGCACGTGTTCTGACAGGAACCAAGATCAGAGATCACATCTCTCCCATTTTGGCTTCCTTGCATTGGCTACCTGTTAAATCTAGAATAGAATTTAAAGTTCTTCTCCTTACTTACAAAGCTCTTCATGGCCAGGCACCATCATATCTAAAAGAACTTATAGTACCTTACTACCCCTCTAGACCACTGCGCTCTCAGAATGCTGGGTTCCTTGTGGTTCCTATAGTTTCCAAAAGTAGACAGGGAGCCAGAGCTTTCGGCTATCAAGCTCCTCTTCTGTGGAACAAACTACCTTTCTGGGTTCGGGAGGCAGACACGGTCACCACCTTCAAGAGTAGACTTAAGACTTTCCTTTTTGATAGAGCTTATAGTTAGGGCTGGCTCAGGCCTTCCCTTAGTTATGCTGCCATAGGACTAGACTGCCGGGGTTATCTGGGTTATGCCGTCAGGCATGGTATTGGTTGAAGATGTAGTCACATCTCCCTTTACTGAAAAACCCTCCCTCTCCCTCTCTCTCTCTCTCTCTCTCTGTCTCTCTCTCTCTCTCTCTCTCTCCCTCTCCCTCTCTCCCTCCAATCGTCATTATCATCAATGCATGTTACTAACTAAACTTCTTCCCCGAAGTTTCTGTGCTTTGTCATCCAGCAGGTTCTTATGGATCGTGGCTGCTGCTGTGGTCAGCTGCTGACGTCCACTTGACGTCCCTTTGCTGAAAACCTTCTCTCACTCCCTCTCTCTCTCTCCAATCATCATTATCATCAATGCATGTTACTAACTAAACTTCTTCCCCGAAGTTTCTGTGCTTTGTCATCCAGCAGGTTCTCATGGATCGTGACTGCTGCTGTGGTCTGCTGCTGACGTCCACAATATATAGCATTACTGTCATTGCTACCATCTCCACTACAGCTTAGTTGGTTAATGACTTATTGCTGTTGTGCATCTGTCTATCTCTACCTCTATCACAGATTCCACTGCTACTGTAATTCACTCTACCATCTATTGTAATTCATTGTAATTGTACAATATGTTTGTGTTGATTGTTCTGTACATGTGACATCCATTGCACGTCTGTCCGTCCTGGAAGAGGGATCCCTCCTCTGTGGCTCTTCCTGAGGTTTCTTCCACATTTTTTCCCTGTTAAAAGGGTTTTTTTGTGGGCAAGTTTTTCCTCACTCGAACCGAGGGTCGAAGGACAGAGGGTGTCACTCCCTGTACAGACTGTAAAGCCCTCTGAGGCAAAATGTGTTTTGTGACTTTGGGCTATACAAATAAAATTTGATTTGATTTGATTTGATTTGCTACCATCTCCACTAAAGCTTAGTTGGTTAATGACTTATTGCTGTTGTGCATCTGTCTATCTCTACCTCTATCACAGATTCCACTGCTACTGTAATTCACTCTACCATCTATTGTAATTCATTGTAATTATACAATATGTTTGTGTTGATTGTTCTGTACATGTGACATCCATTGCACGTCTGTCCGTCCTGGAAGAGGGATCCCTCCTCTGTGGCTCTTCCTGAGGTTTCTTCCACATTTTTTCCCTGTTAAAAGGGTTTTTTTGTGGGCAAGTTTTTCCTCACTCGAACCGAGGGTCGAAGGACAGAGGGTGTCACTCCCTGTACAGACTGTAAAGCCCTCTGAGGCAAAATGTGTTTTGTGACTTTGGGCTATACAAATAAAATTTGATTTGATTTGATTTGATTTATTACATGCAGTAACAGACTACTTTTAGACTGCATGGTACTTCGTGCTGCTTAATTACAGTAAGATATTAGCTGCTGCATGATTTTCCTAAAACACTGGCTGTCACCTGACTGTGTCATCCACACACAACACAGTGAGTGGACTGAGCTGCTGCAGGACTGACAGCATGAGGCAGCAGGCTGGATGCTGACAGACAGGGAGGGCACCTGTGGCAACGCAAAACGCATCCTACTACACCGCATCGAGCATGCACATGAAGCTCAGCTCTGAGTTGAGTTCACTCACCGTGGATGCTGTGTCACCGAGGCTCCTCTCATGATCTGTTCTGGTCCCGCGTGTTTGCAGTTCAAGCATCAAACTATGGGAGCTCTGTGTTGCGCCCCTGTTGCACAAAGCTGCAGCGTCCCTCTTCACACCACGCGCAAACATAAAACAGATAAATGCATGATTAATTAATCCACGCAGCGAGTCAGCTGTCACTCATGTGCGTGAGGACAGGGAGCAGGAGAAGTTCATGAAGCAGAGCTCCACAGCGGTCATCAGGTGCTGCTCGTCTCTCCTCCTCCTCCTGCCGAGGATGTCTTACTCTGCTGCTGCCTTCAAGTGCTGTCGGGAACATTTATGACTCGTGCGCGTAGAAATGACTCAACAATACAGTAGACAGCCCACAGGTGACATTTTCATTGAGTTAGACCACTGCCATCAGGTGATGTTTGTTAATGAATCAAATCACCCTCCTTCCTTTTCTATTTGCCACTGTCCTGCAGAGTGAACAGGTCACATTATCAAATGGAAAAACATGTTTAACACGTTGATATTTAAGGATAGAAGGAGAGAGCAGAAGAATGTTTCCTCATATTAAAGTCACTGACAGTATAAAGAGTTGATGTATTCTCCTTGACATCACCCACAGGTTTCTGAGGAGCCGTTCTGAAGCTCCTGCCTCTGCCGCCTCCCAGCTAATTTAAAAATTTGGCAAAGACATGGGTCATTGGTGGACCTGAGGCAGCCTGAATGAAACCTGGTTGCTCAAACAAACCATCTGTAACGGCACCCACCTGTTGATCAAAACATCCAAACTCTTAATTCTACATAACTTTAAGTTAAATTCACCCTCAGTACAGTTCATTCAATATTCCAACCCTGGTGACACACACACTCATGCACCTTGCAGATATGACAGTTAAACATTGATGTCAAAAAGTAGGACAGCCTGACTTTGTGTCCAAATAACATGAATAACTACACGTAGTAACAGAAACAGCAACATCAGCTTCCCTTTAGGGTCCAGCAGGCATCATCGTCAAAGAATATAAATATCTTATCTGTGATGCATGTCAGCACTGAAATTATTCCATTGCCAGGTTTGACAGTTAAGAAGAGTGACACTGCTGCACAGTGACAACCTGTCACACACATCCTGGGAAACACTGGGACATGATGTCACACAGTGAAGTGATGGAAGAAGCCTCTCCTTTGAACTGCCCATTAACCTGCTGTACAGTAACACTGCACGTTCTGCGTCCAGCCAGTGAAATGTTGTGGTCAGGTTATGAGGCAGTAGCTGGCAGACATTTCTCAAAGCCCATGTTTGCATCATCACAGTACATGGCTTGTCTGAACAACAGCCTACAGATATTTGATATTTAGTTTAAAGAGGGCCTATAATGCTCTGACTTATAATGTTACAGTGTCATAAGAAATGTGGCTAAAGTTACGAATAAACACTCTTGGAGTTTGTTTGGTATGTCTCACAGAAATAACTTCTTTAGTGGGAAAGAAAGTTTCTTCATAGATGCTTTACTTGTTGCTAAAGTAAATACTAACTATGTCCAAAAAACCTGCCAAATAATGTGAGACGGAGAGCAGATTCGAGACCTGCGTGGTAATCTTAATGTCAGGGTCATGTTGTGTTAAGCTCCAGTCAGACTAGTGGCTTTGTGAGATTCATTCATGTGCTTGTAAAATATGATGCTGGAAGCCTGGTGATGTTGTGACTACTACAAGCTTATTCGTAACATGCTATCCTGGAGCTAGCCGTCCACAATAGCCTACCAGTTATTTCTGCCACTTAGCAAGCTAGCATGTGAACACAGTTCATTCAAGAGACGTATTTGTATGGACTGTAATCCATTCTGCATCTCTTTGTGAAGGAGTTTATACTGTACTGCTTATACTACTATTAAAACTGATTAAGATCTATTAAGACCTGAGGAAGTGTTTCAATTTTACAGTTTGGCAACAAGAGAAGAGTTATGTTGGATGGAGGGAGGGGGAGAGAGATAAGCATGAGTGTCTCTTACCAACAGTTAACTTTCTATATATGTAGTTTAGAGTTCTACTGTTCACTGTTAATAGTGTATTGTTTACAGTCTACTGTTTACTTTATATATTTATATTTAGATAAAAGTCGATTGTTTATCTTATAGTGTATTCTTTTTCATTGTATGCTACTGGAAATTCAATTTCCTCGAGGGAGTCATCCCAAAGGGATCAATAAAGTGCAGTCTAAGCCTAAGTCTAAGTCTAAGTCTATTGTGGCCCTGAAGTGATTATCACAACAGCAAATCAGAAAACACAACAACACAACAGAAAACGTAAATGTAGCAGTGCTGGGTTGTCAGGTGATTTTTAGGTGTTGGTCACATTTGGTATTGCAGGTCACATGACATCCACCCAATTACATCACTGTGGAATGTCACCAATTTTCTTGTCATTTAAGTGCCAGGAGGACAGCAGCTCAGCCATAGAGGACTATAATGCACATGCTATATGGGCACCAAAACAGAGAAGCCTGAAAAACCTATTTTCTGTGTGTGCCTGTGAATACAACACTATGTTATGACACTACCAGGATGGTTTGCTATTGGCCAATGGCGTACTGTGAGAATCAGTAATCCTGTCTACAAAACATAATGTTTACATATTACTAATCTGCAACAGCAGAAACATTCTGGGAGAACTAATGACACTGATTGTGTTTTTATCAACATAATGAGGAAACATTATCTGACTGTGAAGTCACAGAATGTTCATTGTGCAGATCTGGGGAACGTTCACTGACAATATATTTCATTTGTTTGCCTAGAATATCTGCTTCTGCGAAACAATGTCCATCTGCTCAAGCATACAAAGCCATTATCAAACCTTTTAGCTTTCGCACCCAAAGCTCTTGGTTAAGGTTCAGGAAAGATGGAGTATTCGGGTAAAATATTGTATCAATATTATATAATATATTTAAATCAACTCTGACTTGATGCTGCATCCAGAGTCACTTTTTACTATCATGACTACACATCAGTGTAGTGAACATAAATAAATGAATCCTGAACACGTGTCTATTTCCACATAATGATACACATAACCCTCCCACACTACAGAACTGAATAACCGCGAGTCTTCTCACTGAACATGTGTTACACTGGAGAGGTCAAAGGTTTGCTGGTGGCACATCAATGATACTTGTTGAGGAGAGTAAAGCAGCTCCACTTTACCAGGCTGCTCTGCTGGGATTTTCAGCTGCAGCCTTTTGATCAACCCAACCAACATTCAGGCTGCTTCAACCCTCTGTGCCCACATGACTGTGTCATCAATCATGTGTGATGTCATATCAGTATGGAGCAGCAGTGAGCAGGCTCTGCATTAAGTCAAGAGGAGCTGCATATGGAAAGGTGCTTTTTTTGAATCACTTTGAATCACTGTAAATGTGAATCAGGTTGGAGCCTTCTCGCAGCTCTGGCATTTGGTTCTGTTAGGTTTAATAACATGGTACTGAGACGTTGGAATACAGTGACTCAAATTAGTCACATGGGACCAGAAACATGTGCAGCCAGAGTGCTGTTAAAAATCATGATGGACCCGAGGCCTCATGTTAAAATAAACATGACATTTATCAAAGTGAACCCAACATCCAGGTGGGACCCGACTCAGATCACATTTTGCTCATGTCAAATTGCAGGGGGGTTGTGTACTGGGGTGTGGGTATGAGACAAACCAAAGGAACCTTCTTTGTGTCTCTATTTTGCAGCATAGACTGAGAGTCAGACACAGACGTAGAAGCTGCTACACACATTTAGATCAGGTTACTAGTCGTGGTGAATACTACCCAGAAAACAGCTGTATGGAAAAACTTTGTTAAGGCTGAAAAAATAACCAGATGATGTAGTGATAGTGATAGTAATATCATCATGATCATTTTCTCAGCCTTAACTACACTTGTGCAGCCTTCCAAACTGGCACCACAAGATATTGCAACCTCTGCTTTGTGACTCACAACAAACACCAACAACATGACAAGATCTGAAAGTGCAAGAACCAAGTGTGAGAGCTGGGACATGTCGGAGCACACACACACACACACGGCTCTTCCTTCCTGTCTATCACCTGGACTGAGGTGTCATGGTGACGGGTTAACCTGCTGAGTGCTGGGACAAAAACAGCTCCTGGCTCCTATTAACACACCGTGTGTACTAGGTGTGTTTTCTATGGTGGAATACTACCTCCCACCAAGATTTGCTGTCTAGTCATTTGATTATAGATGAATATTTAACGTGTGCACAAAATGAAATATTTAAAAATATGATGTTGACACAGATTCGTTTACAAGCTAGAACCAGTTGACACCTGTAGATTTTGGTATGACCTGGTCATTTCACAGTCAGCAATTTAGGATGTGTTTGTGTGTTTGAGTGTGACTTTCTAATCAATGAATAAACTTTTTTAATAATATTGTACTTAGAATTTTTGTTTTTGAAGTGTTTGAAGTGCTGTCAGCAGAAAGTCCTGAGAAAGGTTTACAGCACATCTCATATCTTCAGTATGTAAAGAAACATGGCTATATGCCGTAAACTATGGTCAAAATCAATGAAAAAGTTAATGTTGTGTTCAAACGGTACTGAAATGCATATACATTATATATAATTATATTATATATATATAATATTTTATATTTTGTACTACTTTTATTTTAATATGTCTCATCTTATATGTTATGTTTATACTACTACTTAATATACCTAGGTTGTTTTTATTTACTTTATTTCTATGTGTATATTGTAACTACGCATGAAATGCTGTTGCTGCAAAGCAATTTTCCAGTTTGGGATTAATTAAGTATTTCTAATCTAATCTAATCTTACTGAAGGACTTCTTTCTACGACCATGATACCATGTAAACACAATGTTGCTGCTTTGAATCCTGTCTGCTGCTCTTTTCACATATTCCTCTGTCTCTCTAATGCAAACTCACCATATGATGACACTTCTGTAAATATGTGAAAGATATTCACTCTCATCAGTTTTTCTGTTTGCAGTTAATCTTCATTAAAGTTCATCAAGGCAAAGTTGTGTCATTGCTGTCTTCTCCTTCTTCCTCTTCTGCTTCCTAAAGGTCCTCTATCAGTCAAGCTGAATCCTGCGAGAGGTCACTTGCAGTTCATGTTCATTATGGACACCATGCAACGTGAACTATTAGTCTCAATCATGTTGAAATGAATGATAGAAGTTATGCTTTGTTCAAAATAGAAACTGTACACAGAAAGAGAAGATCTGTTTATAATCATCATTTTTACTGAGATGTTCGTCTGTCAGTAAGTAAATACATGAAGTAATTCAAATGTTAACCTCAACTCACTAGCCTTGCATTATTCAAACTGTATGTGAACTCTCTCTGTGTAAAAGACGTGCTGTTGGAGATTACGCCATATTTTTCTTTGACAGGATCATGGTTTATTTTGGTTACTCCTGGGTAAAATGTTAGTGAAAGTAGAGGTCACAGTCACAAAGACGTGTTTGAGGTAATAACACAGGAGAGCAGCAGTTCAAATAAAATGTTGTCCAATATTAATATCTGATTTTAAAAAAGAAGTGTGGTGTTCCTCCAGCCAGGGGCACTGACTGACTTCTGCTCTGTGTTGAGCTCCAAAGTCTCCATGTGGTGAATGTTACTGTTTTCATATTAAATGATTGTATTTCATTTTGATTTAATTTCTCTAAGGCTTCATGATAAAAGACAAAAATCAAATTAATAATAACTTTTATCTTGTGATGCAGTATGTATACAGTAGATAATATAATGGATGTAGTTCAATAGATAGAGGGGATCAAACGGGACGTTACACCAACAAAAGAATAATTCAAAGTAGTTAATGATATTTAAAACAAGCACAATCATAAGATAAATGAATATTAGGAAATATAATATTCAATCAGTTGTAAATGTGTGTTATCTTCCTCCTACTTTTTAACTTTTCTTTGTCCTTTGACATTCTAAACATGTAGGCTTCCAAAATCCAAAATAATTCAATTTTCAATTGAATTGAATTGAATTATTTTGGATGAATACTGTAAATTGTGTGGTAGTTAAATAGCTCATTGTCTGTGATCTCTATTTTGAGGGTATTATGTTGCAACTGCAGCCTCACAAAGAGCAGCAGACTTGTGAATTGCAGGCAGGCTGTTGGATTAATGTGCTTACTCAACTCTCTGCTTGTCTCCATTTTTATTTCTCTAATGCCTTTGTATTATTATTGTGTTAGTATTGAATATATAATCATTTGATCTCACTTAATGTCACGGCTCTGCTTCCTTTTTATACTGGCAGTTTGTCATCTATTCCTGAGTGGTTTCAGTTCACTGTGGCACAAGCAGAAATAATACATAACTTCAAGATAAATGACCAGCCCTGCCCAAAGAAACAAGCAGAGAACTGTAGACTAATCATCATTATCGACAGAACACTGTCATTAAACCTCAGGTTCCTCAGTTTGTTGCACAGTAGCTCATCTGTTATTGTTATATTCTAAGGAATGACCGTGGGGGGTGATGAAGAAATGACGGGTTCAAGCAGGGGCAGGAGGAGGCATCAGTCAGCACCCACCTCTGGAGGCCTGTGTGGAGGAGCCAGACGTGGCATGAAAACCACCTCAGTGTTGCACTACAGTGGCTCAAATCTTGAGGGACACAGTGGTATCATGACACGGGACGGGGCAGCTAGCTATCCATAAAACTGTTTCTGTTTCTCCTCAGCTTCACTGATAGACAAGTGAGTGTGTCTTTGCTACTGGCCCTCCTTATAATGCTTATATGTAGAGTTTGTTGAAATACTATCTTTCAGTTGTTCAGTTGTAGAATATGATAATGAGAAATGGCACCACGACAAGGATTTCTACACACAGCCACGAGTCAGTCAATAGGTTCAGCATATAGCAGCCCTTTGAAGTTGAACCATAGCTGTTCGAAGTTGTTCAAACTGTCCCCTTGTAGTGTTTATTAAACCCAGGTCACAATGTTACAGAAGGTTCAAGAACCAGTAATCAGTCCAGTAAAAACATTTCTTCTTAAGGAAAGAATGTTCTCCAGAGAACTAGAACTAGAATCAAGAACCAGCTGTTTAAGGTCTGTGTGAAGTCAACATAAATATGTGTTTTGAGATTGTCAGACTAAAGAAGAAAGTGTTATTAGCCACATGGCCAAATTTGAATTATATGTCTATAAAAATAATGACAAGTTTATGAAATTAGGTGTCAAAACTTAGAGGCAGAGTTATGCTAATTGTATGTTAATGACCACTGAGTGACATCACACAGTCTCGTTTTAGGACAGCCCACAAAATCCTGGACTGAAAACTGGTAAAAAAATGTTTGAACCTCTACCTCCACATTTCAGTGATACATCGTTCATGTTTTCAGCAACTACTTTCCAACATATTTATTGCGATTTGAAAGAAAACATGGAACTGCCTTCACACTGACTTTAAGTGTAATGAAAAGATGGATGTGATTTGAATGCACTATAATAACACATGCAGCATATTCTACTTGATGAGTTGGGTTGATTGAAGGTCTAGGTTTGGATTTCAGCAGGAATGAGTTGTGAAGCCCAATGTGAAGCTTCCATTACATTAACCTGCCAAAACATCGACTTCATTTCATTAAGCTGTTGTGTCAAACATGTTAAACATTGCATGACTATGATTTCACAACAAGAGGTCACTTGCCAGAAAAGATCTTAAGAATTAAGTCTTTCCACATTGTTTCCTGCTTCGAAATATTTCTTTTATACAATCCTAAATTCAATTCAGTCATGTTTTGGTGAGGACAGTTGTATGAAAAGTATCTGCTTCAGTTTGTTTGGGACATTGTTTACTATTCACTACACTATATTTCACTAACTACCCATTATCATCATCATCATCATCATCAGAGTCTCCGTAATCTAAGCCACATACACATAGTCAGGTTGAGTCCGTAGTTAATTTTAAGGCGCTTGATGAGCTTTAATGTACAGTAGGAGGCTGAAGAAACTCATCAACACCCTCAGTGTAGAAGCTCAGCATGACACTCTGCAGCACAAAGACGAGCTCATCTCCTTCCAAACAGATCTAACAAATGTTACAGACTGTTGTTTCATGCAGTAACAAAGCCAACACAGTTTTTAAAATGTAACCCACCATTATGAAAAGCTTTAGCCTAACTGTGCTCTTCTCACAAAATATCTCTCACAGAAGATCTCTAATAACAGATTGACAGGAAATCTACTATGAATAGCATGATTTTTTTTCCCTTTTCAAGCTTTATTTGACAGGGACAGCTGAAGAGTGACAGGAAATGCGGGGAGAGAGAGAGACGACACGCTGAAAGAGGTCGACCCCAAACCCTTGGTCCCCGCAGCTAGGACCGAGCCCCTGCACATGGGGCGGCTGCTCCACCATCTGAGCTAATCACAGTCCCAAACATGATTGATTTTTTTTCTTTTTCTTTGGTTTTGTTGACTCCCCAACATTTCCATTTTTAAATGCAGTAAACAGAGTTCTATGAAATTTACATCCAAAGGTGTCAGTGATTACATTATGCTGTGTTTGGCATGATCCATTGCATTTTTGACAGTCCATGTGATCATTGCCAGAAGCATTTTCAGGTTAAAATAGCAAACATTAGCGTCACTACTGATGAAGATCTAAAAAGAGATCTGTAATTATTTGTAAATGTAGCGCTGTTGTAACTACAAAAAAACCTTTACCTGCATTCAAGCCACACAGGACAGAGCGACGTCTAAGGGTCTTATGGCTTGATTCCACTGGGCACAGTGTTATTGTGACCGCTGGAGTTGATTGTGGCAATTCTAGAAAACATTTGTGACCACCAGGTGTGCCATGGGTTAAGAAGAGGCTCTCCACTGTGCTCCACTAAAAATATGCACCTAATCCATATTTTAATCAAAGTCACATTGACTGATTGAGCTGACAGGAAGTTAGTCAGTAAAACTGTAAAATGGTCGAGGATTGGCTTGATCCGTTTATATCTACTTTAATGACAGCTCAATAGGAAAGCGTTGTGTAATCAGGGCAACAACACATTCCCGGCCACTCACATTACAAAATATTTGTTACTGTGGCAACATTCAACAACTGTATTGTGAGACCAGATGTAAAAAACTATTTACTTAAACCTTATTAAGCACAAAAAATCAAGGAAAACTGACCAAATAACCAAACTCTGTGTAAGCCAACAAAACTGGTCATGCAAAAACATCCCATAGGGTATCAAGTCAAGCGGAGGATGGTACAAAAGCATTGGATTCACAATGTTGGGTGTGAACAAAAACAAAGAAAGTGTAAAGCTTTTCAGTAGGGACTGTGCCAATCCCAATATTGAATAATTCTCATGTCTTGTCTCTCCCTATGATGACGGGCTTTCCAAACCAATTTCCTGTGTGGCCATTTGGTTGAAGAATGACTCCATTATCTTCTGCTTTTCAAGGCTTCTCTTTCATGAGTAACATTCATCTAGCAAGCCATTAACACAAAATGAATTCTCTGAAAGAATAGAGGATGGAAATGTAAAACAAACATTTTTACAGAACTGAAAATCAAAATGCACAAATACATAAGGTCATCTTGTTAAACTGCACCAGGCTATGGACTGACCATCTGGCAGAAGAGCTGCTGAGCAAGAGGCCACGTGGAGCTTTGAACATGAACTCACTATTAAACTGAAGGAAAGAAACAGCAGAAAAACACATTTTTTAATGAATATGTCTCAAAGGGCAGCTGTCTCGGGGTGAAAAATGTCCTCATGGTTCTGCCTCAGGTAATAGAGTGGGGTGACAGTGGCTGGAGAGGTGCCAGCTCACCTCCTTGCTGCCAAGGTGTCCTTAGGCTAAGCACTCTAACTGCTCAGGGTGCTGTGCAGCCGAATCACTCTCCACAAATCATAATGAAACAGAAAACGGCAATGCAGTGGAAAAAACAAGCAAACAACTTGAATAAAGTTGTTGCTGTTATTGTTCTTCTTCAACATGCATGCTACATCGACCGTGAACAGCAATCAGGCTGCTGGGCTGGTGGAGACTGCAGGTGGAGCTGGTGGAGACTGCAGGTTCATTTTGAAATAATACAAATGCAGAAATGACCTTTGCAGGCCAGTGGGAATGAAGCAATGTGTGACATGTGGCTGGCAGTATTACACAGACTGTGTAAGAGGGACGCGTGGGATAAAAGATGTTCTTAATTTTCTCTCACAAAGAGCAAGTCATTATGTCGAGAAATCTAAAAAATCTAAAAAGAGAGAAAACTCACTTTCTGCTGCCAAGGCCACAGAGGAGCGCTTGAAGGGAATTTTGTTAACACTGCTCCGTCACGCTGAGCGTACTTTCCATCTTGTCTCACCAGTCTAACAAATTTCCGCAGATTTAAACTCACAACACAGTCAGCCTCGAGCTGAATGCAGCAATATGAGCTCAACGTTGTGTCAGCGTCTCAGTCGTCTCAGTAACAACAAGGATATTTTCAGAGCATGTCATGTCATTAATTAGTGACATCTCTTCTAATCTCATTTTAATCTAATTTAATGTTTTTAGAAGGATTTTTTGTGAATTTAGTCTAAATACAAAATCTGTTTGATATGCTTTATTGAGACAGATTGCAAAGGCTTTATGTCTGCAGTTTGCAAAACTTCAAGGTCCACTGTGTAAGATTAAGTTGCCTCTGGTGGTATAATCACTGTATTGCAATCTCCTCACATCACCTTCACCCACCTAGTGTAGAGGAAAAACAACACTTGACACACACTTATCTGACTTATTCTGAAAATAGAGCCCCCCCATCTTACACACTGCCCCCCCATCTTACACACTGGACCTTTAAAGCTATCTCTTTTTGTGATCCATTGTCACCCAGCCCAGTATCGGAATTATATGAATTATTATATTATGTATTGGCAATGGGGTTATGTCAACCATGAGCTCTGACCAGGTCGACCAAACAGATGAACTTTTTTCATCTGTTTTGTCTGAAGTTACATTCCTACAGTCATAAAGTGATTCAGGAGCATGTTTTCATATCTTGTTTTTATCTTGCAAAATTAGCACTAATAAAATAATATGTAGCTAGTAGTGATATCACATTCGCACACTGATCTGAGTTCAGTATCCACCATCATGGAGAAAATAGACAGTAATGCTGTTCTAAATATGATCCGAATTTTCCAGCATGTAGTCTCAACAATAGAAAGAAGCTCTCACTGTCACAATCCATACTGACTGGTCAGAGGGTGTTTCTTTTGTGTGCATTGTTTCTGTAGCCTGAATATACTGCAATCATCTTCAGAGCAGGTTAGTTGTGAAGCCTGAGTTACCATGGTGATGCACCTGCTTGAAAGTGAGTCGCTATTGAGAAACAGAAATGCCAGAGTTAAGCCAGCAAATGTGGCTTCATGAGTCTGGCCAAGCAATCACAGCTGAATGCTATTGATCAACAATTCCATCAGGCACCCACAGAAGTATCATTATGGTCATTTTGTGCTGTTGTAGTAACACTGTCTTTATTGCTTTTGCTTTTGACACATAACACATAACATCAATTTTAAGATTATTGTAATGTTACAACATTCTCTCTCTCTCTCTCGCTCTCTCTCTCTCTCTTTTTTATATTTATTTTTATCTAATTCATTTCTAACCTGCCTACAGTGTTTCCTCACTGTCTCGACGACAAGATGGCGCTTCATCAGTTTGTGCTTTGTTTATAATGGGATGGGTGCGAAGTGATTAGGCATTTATATACTCATAGTGTTCATAAAATTATGGAAAGGCATCCATATATTATAAAAATGCTCACTCATTCCTACATTTAATGATAAAAATTATATTAGATGAGAGTAAGTATTAATTATCTTATCATTTTTACCGGCTCCAACTTAGTATACAGACAGAAATTCTGATATGATGATGATCTGATAAAAGCCTGAAATCAGCTAATAAAGGCTGGTAGCTAATAAAGGCATCTTATTTATGCATCACTATCTCTGCTGCTGATGCTTCAAAATATTATTATTTCATATTTTTATATTTTGGCGGCAGGGTGGTGCAGTGGGTAGCACTGGGGTTTGAACCTCAGTTAGTGTTAGGTTAACTGGTGACTCTTAATTGTCCATAGACGTAAATGTGAGTGTCTCTATGTGTCCTGTGATAACCTGGTGATTTGTCCAGGGTGTACACTGTGCCTCGCTCAAAGTCAGTGAGCATCATGAGCGGCTCCTCTTGCCCCCTGCATGAGACTGTGGAGGCTTTACAACAGAAATTACCTAAGCTCTATTTTGAAAGTGGATAATGATTATATAACCTGTATAACAGCAGAGATTTACCTATGGCATTATATTTTGAAATTAAGTGTCCATGTTTGACGAGTTGAGAGTGAAAATTTGCTGCCTATAAAATATTACATTAAAAAAAACGAAAAAAAAACTCATACAGAAACACACCTTACTATTGTCAAGGTGCAGATCCACAGTACATATTACTGGTCACAGTACTTTACATCTGACAGTACATTACATCTGACAAGTAGTCAGATGTATAAAATCTATGATAACCTTGAAGGTTTGTTGTGGACCTTGTAAAGAGTTGTTTTATACAGCAGCCTCTGTAGTGTTATTCCAGGCTCTCTGGCAGAAGCCCAAATAAGCTCACCTCATGTTAATGAAGCTATCTGGAAAGCTGCTGAAGTGTGAGCCCAGTTTACCACATGGAGAGCAGAGTAGCAAGATAATTGGAGACATAAAAATGTGTCAGCTGCATGCCGTCTTCCCATCTGTCTCTGCTACAGCATCAGTACTGCTGGATTAAAACCCTGTACCCCGAGCCCCTGAAGGTCTCTGTGTTTCTAATGGAGGTCCAGGAAGGTTTGAAAAGCCTGAAGGTTATGGAAGCTCATCAAGCAACAAGGAGACCCGCACACAGTTAGGTGGAAGAGGAACACAAATTTTTGCCGTGAAGGGTATTAGCTCTGTTTAAGATCATGTCTTCACAGTACAGCTGTGCCCTCATTCACTGCTCAATACACACGCATTACTTGAATCAGTAGTGAGCAGTTATATAACTATAATTTGCCACTTTTTACGGTCCATATCAAACCATGCAGAACCAAAATACAAACACAACCCTGCTCTTCACCCAACAGCTATCAGACAAGTGAGACACAGGCTGTTCCTTTAAAGGTTGGGGCCTTTATTTTCAGAATAAGGCAGACATGATATATAATATCCATGACTATGTTTTCATGCATGTACCTGAAAATAAGAATATTTTCATTTTGTTACTTAAAAATTGTCTTTCTATATCTACAGTGGGAACGAGTCCTCTTTCCGCCATCTTGTAACACTGTGTTTCTACAGTAGCCCAGAACAGACAAACAAAATGCTGAAATGCAGCCGATGCAGGAGCGCTAAAAACTGTAATTCCTTGAGCGGCCGCCTGAGACAGGCTGCGGAAGAGAGCGGGTCTCCATAAGTGGCCCAACTTCACAGCAGAAGTAAACATGTTTACAGCTGCTGCAGGTAGGTGCTGTTACAGAGGGCTTATTAGAGTCCCCATGCTTCATTCAGGTCCACCGATGATGCACATCTTTGCCAATATTTAGTCGTGAATAAGAAGAAGCAGTACATTCAACATGGCAACAACCAGCCACGCATATTTTCAGCTTCAGAACACCACTTAGGAAACCTCCGGTTGATGTCACTCAGACTCTGTCCATTCTTTATACTCCAAGGATTTGGTTTCATTGACTGATGACACATTTCCTGATAACTCAATGATCAAAAAGATCACATCATCAGGTTAGCAGTTCACTCCCCACGTTCGCACTCACACACACACACGCACTCTGTCAAAAACAAGTCATCATCTGTCAGTAATTTTTCATTTGTTGCAGCAGTGTGGCGGCAGACATGGTGAGAAGTTGAAAGGGAATTCAGGGTCAGGGGGCCGGAGACTTGTCTGTTATTTATTACATTAGCACCAAACTTGGCTAAATAGATTAACGTAATCAAATTTAAAGAATCACACATCAGTGATGACACGTGTCACTTCTGCATTCTTCTTTGTGATTGGCAGGTTGCCATGGACTCTGATTGTCCTGATGAAGTGAACATCACCTATCTGTGTGGTTCTTAAATCCAGCAGAGATTAACAAAGGCCATCCTCACTTCATTCCTCTCCATATGGCGATTGTGCTGTTGTTGTATTATTATTTGACTTTTGACAGATGGTTGGATATTGACCGTTCTCATGAGCTCTTATAGTTCATTTTCACACAGTGAGACAGAGAGTCAACTGTATCATTAAACTGAATGCGTTTATTCTTCTCTATAACTGTGACATTATAATACATACAGTACATAGAGATATTATATTCAATTACTACCATATTGGGCCTCCAAAATCTGACACAGCGAACCTTTGAACCACCCTGAAAAACCAGCTGACTGCACTAATTTAAAATACTTGAACAAATAATTATGGATAGAACATCTTGGTATATCATACAGTATTACTTCAGAGACAATAAAACATGTTTTTAAAGAGTTCTATTCATTTAAAACATTGTACGTGAATATCTTAATGTGGATTCACGTGTTGTCCTCTAAAAGACTCCATGTTTCTATGGAGATTCAAACATTTCACATCATGCAGAAGCAATCACACCTAACAGTCAGCAGCGGTGGCCTCTCAGAAAGCTGGGTCAAAGTACAGTATCACACTTTCAATGTGCAAAATACCAAGACTGGAATGCTGCTCGTGCACGTTCAGATCGTTGTGACAGTCTCATTTGAACAGCTTATTAGCCAATTGTACATAATTAATATAATAACTCCAAGCCGTTAAAAGCCTGTTAACTGATTTCCATGCAATGCCTTTTTTGACAGTCTCTCTCTCTCTCTAAAGCAATGCCTCACAAATATTAATAAGATTGAAGGTACAGTGCATCTACAGCGACTTTGTTTCCAAGCCTAAAATATTCATCAACAGGGAGCATATCAAATCATAAAGAATCTACATATGACATTATACACTGTGATTTATAGACAGGACGTGGCTATGGCCAATAACCTATGGCTAAGGTTACCCATGGTTAGGGCTCTGAGGTTGGGAAATATCATTGTTGTCAACACAAAAACAATACTGCCTTAGTTAGAACTGAGAAGTACCTTTTACTTAAAATAAAAAATAAACAGGTCTAGGTGGTCATTATAATTAGACTAGCTGTATCACAGAGGCCAGAGCTGCTGACAAGTTGCTCCCGCATTGGTATATTGCATCAATCCAAGAGTTTAGTCTTCCTGCCAGTGCAGATGAATGCATGAGCACACAACTGATATATCACAGCTGTAAACAGGTCAGTCTTGACCTTGAAATAACAGCTGGACAGAAAGATGTTTCCCTGAGCTTTCATGGTTTACTGCGCTTTAGCTGTTGTGTTTTATTCTGGAGCACTTTTAGCATTTCGTGTCCATCAAAGCTCACTCTCAGTCCCACCTCACGGTCCACCAGCAAGCTTTGTTCTTTAACTAATTAGTAGAATTAAAATCTGAGAAATATCAGTAAAAACAATAAGCTTCTGGTAATGACCATTTGATCTTAATTACATTTTGATTTACTGGATCAAAATGTATTTATTAATATTAACTTTATGTTTATGTTATGTAATGTGTAATTACCAAACAAACCTTTACTGGACTTTATCTTAATTATTATGCCTGATTAACTTGATTTGCGGATGAGGTAAATGTCGGGTGTCTTAAAAAGTAAAACTCCTTCATAATGTTACATTTTCTCTCACTTTTATTTTGAAAATCAGCTCTGAAATGTTGAGCTGTGTGAGTTTGGGCTCAGACATGTTCAGTTTTTACTTTATTACAGTGTGTCTTACTTGGGTACTTTTGGGCGCCTGTCCTCTCAGTTATAACGATAACAATGAACTATTTGGTCCAACATGGAGGTTTTTTTTTCCAGCAGGATCTGCTGCAGCCATGGGCACCTTGTGGAATATGGATCTGGGGTACAGGTGGGTGAGCCACACAGAGGATAAGGAGCTAGTAAATAAACAAAGAGGGGAGACACTTGTTGAATAGATGAGAATTATTTTCTAAATCCACCCATCCATCTTTGTAGGAGTTATTTCTGTTATTACTTGATCCCACAGACAGCTAATGATTGAGTTCAGTTCACTGATATCACCTCTCAATACAAATCTTTACAATGTAATCAGACACATACGGCATCAGAGTGTGAGTGTGTGTAGGCAGGTAGAGCTTTCAGTGATCCATGACATTAGTTCGGCAGAAATAAAGTGAATTAATAGACATACAGTATTTAAGCCATATACACTAACAATCCGGAGCTCATTCATTGTCAGACCTCGGTCACATAATATCCAGTTTATTCAGTTGAGAGGGCTGGCTGAGCCCCGCTGTGTGGGTGAACAGACTGGTAGTTAGATGAAGCAATTAGCCAAAAGAATCACCAGCTCTTGTAATTACATCTCCAGCAACAACTGCAATTATTCTCCTAAACAGGGAAAATTTAGTTCTTTTTCAGATCTTGGCCTTTGTCAAGAGAACTAATTTGTCACTTACAGAGAAAGAAAGTTTGAGTTTCTCACTGCTGTTAGGTGGATGTGATAGAAAGGACACATTCTGCATGCTGTAATTAAAGATGTTTAAGACTCCCATAGTGATTCCTCCTTCTATTCTATCACTTTATCAGTCTGAATATTTCTTTATTGTGTACCTATGTTCATACCTTTACACTTTGTGCACACATGTGATTTAAAGGATTATCATGTTTGTGTGTTCAGACCCGGAGTGAGGACGTGGTTAGCCTAGCTTAGCATGAAGACTGACTGAAACAGCTAGCCTGTTTTGGGTTGAGGGATGTACACATTGAACTATTAAGTGGCAAATGACAATTTATTCATGTCTGTGCAGCATCTCTGGCTGCGCAATGGGTTACCGGATACATGAAGGCAAGAAGTCCGGGGTAGAAGCCAAGTTAGTAATGTTTATGAAAGGGACATGAACATTATTAACATGTGTACAGATGAAGATGGAGAGAAGAAGTATGAAGAATCTTCCACCATTGCCAATTTACAGCTGAATCAGACAAGTGATTCATCAGTACCCGTGTTTAACCAGCTAATTAGCTCTAGCATAAAAGCACTCTCCACTCTTAATAGGCTAACTAACTTACATTTCATCAAGGCGTGGTCTTTTATAACCCCGTTTCTGCCCTTAGAGGCTGTTTGAAGCAGCATGTAAGAACTATAAAGCAAACACTTTTAGTTTCATCTGTATGAGCCCATGTGAGATAAAAGGACACCTATCGACCTGCAGTACTGTGTGAAAGGCAAGTTACATTACCTCACTGCACAAGCGGGGCTCCTTCCTCCAGGCCTAACGAGCTCTGCTGGGTCATGGGACAGGTGGCAGCATGAAGAGCAAAAGAGCCCCCCCCACCCCCACACACAGAGGATGGAGCAATCTGGCAAAGACTGAAGCTACATTTACACGTAGCCAGGTATATTGGGAAACGAACATTCCCCTCCCTCCGTTTTCCAAAACAACATTGTGCTTGATCTTTGACATGGTGTCTGTTAATTTAGAGTGGTGTAAATGATTCAATAAATGATGTGTCAGGACCAGGTCAAAATGAAATAAGAACCACTCTCCTTATGAAAATGTTACGAGTTTCAAAGAATAGAAATTAAGTAACAAATGAACTTGGCGGGTTCACTGCTCTCAACTCTCTCCTGAAAAACAGAATTATGAAAACAATGCGTGAAAGTGCAA
Source organism: Nibea albiflora (assembly GCA_014281875.1). NCBI lineage: Eukaryota > Metazoa > Chordata > Actinopteri > Sciaenidae > Nibea > Nibea albiflora. Next base: position 6,854,517 of record CM024802.1, read on the forward strand.
ACCACCATCTTCTCCTCACAAAGTTTGTCTCTTTATTTACAAATTCATACCTTAAACCAATAAACATCCCCTAGTGTAACTGTCTCTTTTTCAGTCCTCTTGTTATTTCAAACTTAAATACATGACCACAGTTGCTTTCACACCAGTGGGAAGCATCTTCCATGCACATTTTCACAGAAATAACATAATATGAAAATAACATCATTATCTTTTAAGTACAAGAACATCCAAAGAATGGATCATGTCTAGCTTTATCCTGGAAGCTTATATAAGTATTTGATTTGTTTAACTCAAAAATCCACCATTATATTCATGTAAAAATCTAAATCACAAACCCTCTTTGACTTGTGATGAGTTTAAATGACTTTAGAGCCAAATCCATGAAACGCAGTACACATAGGGACAAATGTTCAACTTATCTTTAAACACAAACCAAGCACTTAACTGCTCATGTATAACTTCAGAAACGTTATAAACAGTCAACCCATTTTGCTTTAACATTAACCATCATTCATAACATGTCAGGATACCTCAAAAACTGAAATACAAAACACGCATCACACACACACACACACACACACACCGTCTACATACGCTAATTAGCCATTCCGCATCTTGCGCTCATAAGTGCGCTCTTAAACCCAGTCACATATATCAAAAACAAACTCATTACAGCTTTAAATCATAGCTACACACTTAAGGAATCTGTCTTATTTTCACCCGGGTACTAACCTGAAAAACAGAATTATGAGGGAAGAGGAAGAAGTCGCTCACCTTAGGCCCCTTGGTGAAACTCTACCTGCACCTTGGTTCCGCTTTCTTTTCTTTTTTTTTTTTTTTAAAGATTGTCCTTCACAATAAAATGTCGGAATTACATTTCACATTGGTTCATACAGGCAGTAATAAAATACGTTGTAAAATTATATACTATATGTAAACATTGTATTTGGGAACAAACAAAAAGTGATTGTGCTTTAAGTGACTGTGCTTTTCCATTAGGGTGTATCAAAAGCAACACCAGTGAATGACTTTTTTAATTTTTTGTAATTGTTTTTTTTAATTGTTTCACATCTGTCCATTTATCACAACTACAATCAGTGCCAGGAAAGATGAAAGCTAGCTTGCTTTTGGACCAGTGGAACTACTTTGCACTCCATGCTAGAAATCGATGAAGAATGGACCCATTTCAGAACAGACTCTCCACAGACCTACAGTAAGCAGACTTCATTCCCATGGTCCACCTCCCATGGATTAGCCAGGAGGCGGCAGAGGCAGGACTGCCAAGATGGAAATGACCATATAGCATATAAAACATAATATTTGTTTTGAACTTTCAAAATAAAAGCTCACATCATTAGTCACATTAAATCACAACAATAGACAACCAACAAATTCAGAGCAATGATAATACACTTTTCAGATTTTTGATCTCTGCCAAGACTAAATGAGTATGTTTCAGTATCATATATGGCCATAGGATTTTGAATGAGGTTTGCAGTATCATAAGCTGAGACGCTCCAGAGAATTGTCCTCAGTCTTGTTCTGGTGTTTCTTAAATTATCCTCAAGCCCCATCAGAGTGTCAGTTATGTATAAATTGACCAACTCAGTGAGCTGCACACTTCCATCTCAGAAAAAAAAGAAGAAACATAGCAAGAGTAATCAGTCTTCAGGAACCTCTTCACTCACAGCACTACATGTCTATTTTTAGTCATCCAGTGCTGTACAAATGAAAGCTTTTAGCATTGTGCAAATGAAGGCTCACTCAGCACCTACCAAAGCAGAGACCTTGGACCAAACGACCTTTTCACAGCGCTGTCTATTATCATTTTACATTTGGGCTTTACCCAAAGGCTGACTGTGTGTTCCAGTGCTGTTGTACAAACTGGTAAATGGCTGCTGTAGGCAGGCCTCACACTGTTGACTGTGAACTAATGTGCGAATGTGAACAACATAACAGCCTCAGACAGCAGCCCCACGCAGCCACAGCAACACCCACATCTGTCCAGCAAATGTCCAGTGCAGTGTTACTCAAAGCTGCCAGTCGTTCTCAGTCTGGGCTTCCTTCCTTCTGATGAGTAAATCCTCACTGGAGAAAACTGGATATGCATAGTCTGCTCCGTTTACATACAAGTTAACTTCTGTTTTGATGAAACATGATGAGATTTACAGACTAGCAATATGTGTGACAAATTGTTTATAAAAATGCTGTCTTTTAATAGGAAATTACAAAAATCCACTCGTTCTACTAGGCTGTCAAATAAATCTGTTTGATATGGGGGGGTGTGTGAGTCCCACACTCTGACAGCTTCCTGTCAAACTCTCTGTGTCTGTGTGAAACCACAAACCTGCACCCACGCACTTCAATACATGCGCTAACTTACCCCAGGCAGCCTTAAATAAAAGCAACAGCTGATTACAATTTGGGTTTTGTTAAGCTTCTACTGTGTCATTCAGGTATTTAATGACTAAATGTACTCACCAATGTAAATTCAGCAATCTCATCTCAGACTGAGCCAGCTCATCTGTGCATTATTTTATCAAAATGTTTCTTACTTGGTGAAATGCTAAAAAGCTTCTTCATATGTATCAGCCTGCATTTTTACTTTGTCTGGACTTTAGTTGTAGTAATAAAGCAAATATTTAGTAAAGTAAATAATTAAAGTTATCATCAATAACTTTAAAATTAGCGCTCTTTTCTCAACAAATCACATTATGGCCTGTCATCAGAGTGACACCGGTAAAGAAAAACTTCCTTTAAGAGGCAGAACTCGGCTCACTGGCTGTATGTAGACACACACACACACAGATGTGTTAAATGTCTTCATCTCTTTATATGCTTTATAAATAATAATAGTGCATCAAAGAGACAATCAGTGTCTACATGATTACCCTATCCTGTGTCTAATCAAGCCAATAATCTCCTGAATGGAAATATTTCTGGAGTGCAATGCTGAGAGTTCTCCTGTAAGTGCTGAGTCACAATCAGTTTGCTATTTGGAAAATGAGCATGCATGCAGATTTGATGAATAAACATTTCCAATGAAGGCACAAACTGTTCCAATCACAAAGAAGTCCACTCCACTCCACAAGTAGAGGTGTTATGCAAAGCTACTATCAGAATGTCCGTGTAACCAAAACATCTGCATTTACTTGATCTTAAAGTTAGTGTGACTTGTACTGAAGGGTGTTAGATATAGTTGAGATTTAAACGCATCACAAAAATTGCATATCAATGTTCAGCTGCCAACAAAATCATTTCACCTTGATGCCATAGTATCCGGCAGACAACAGGGACTCCTGACACTCCTTAATTCATTCCTTTGTTTGTGAAGCCTAAAGGGACTACAGCATTACTGAACTCCAACCAAAACACACCTGAATGTCCCATGTGACACCTCAGCTAATTCAATTCACTCACAAACACCAGAGTATGCATGTAGTTGAAAACTCTGACTAAGCTTCACTGTCAATGCGCACACTTATCATCAGACGTCATACATTTACATTTAGTCATTCATCCCTGCTAACACTTTTATACAAAGTGACTTACAAAAAAGGCAAACAAACACAACAGTCATGAGCTAACATAGCCTGTGTCTCTATAAGGGCATCCAAATAGGTGGATGCAGAACTGGAGACTACTTTGTAGTCAGCATTAGCGATTTGTGCTGCTACAGGTAGCCAGTGATGAGCAGCGGGGTAAAAAGCTTTCCAAAAAATACATTTCCAAAAGATAAATTAACAGTTTTCTCTTAACCTCAGTAATCATTTGTGTGATTAGAAAAATGTTCTATGTTCTCAGTGGTTCCTTCAATATACAGTATTTCATTTGGAACTTCATTCGGAGCCACTCATTTGTCTTAAAAGCACACAGTGCATAATATCCTAAACCACATTGCCCACTATGGCTGGAGAAACTTTATTTTCTCCTTTCTTTCTTTGACTTTCATGTTTTTCTTTTGGCTAAAATATCAAGGATTCATGCTCATTCCTCAATGGACACTGCTTGCAGAACAAAACAGAACCAGTCTGTTCAGTCAGTTTTCAGTGTTATGTCCTTTTAGTGACTTTCACACAACTTTATCTGGGATTCAGATAAAATGCAGAGGCAATTACTGTTCATCAGAAGCTTCTTAACAAGACACTTTCCTTTATGTAACCCGATAAGATCAGGTGAAGTCCTGCAGGTTTCTTAGAGGATTTCAAGCTGAGCGTTCAGCCTCCACATCCCACTGTGGCCATTTCCATTAGAGCAGAGTGGGAGCCAAGAGCAGACACTGGAGCAGACTGAGTGCCTGACTGAGGACTCTCAGTGAACTGATACATATGACTTTACCCACCTTATCTACCTTTCAATTTAACATTCTAAATCTATTATTAACTGCTAATGCTGAAATAATGACAGAACATAATATCAGTGTGTGTTCTAACATTTAAGTGAAAGAACACAAACCTGACCAACACTGAGCAATATTTTGGTTTGTATGTTTAGGGTTTAATCAATGATTTCCTGCGGTCATCCAGGCCTCATTTATTCAAATATATGATTTTGAATTATTATTTCTTAGTAACAAGGTCCAAAGGGACTGAGGCAGAATCCAAATAGTACAGACTAGACCAGAATCAAAACTCCTGGATGTTTTAAAGCTAGAAATCTGGCAGAGGATATAGCTGATGTATGTAATATACTATATGAGTTAGGGAATACCAAACAGGTTATGTGCTGAGCAGGTGAGATCTTTTTATCATCAGAAGAATCTGTAGATACAACAAGAACTAGCCAGAATGAATGTATGACTGTATCTTCTACTAGAGCCTGCAGATTATGGCACAGATGTCCTGTCAGACAGTGAGCTTACATCTCAAACACCTGCAACACCCTGTGTGTGAAACGCCTTCACATGAACCAGGATAACAGCATGGATTTCTGTGCATCACCAGCAGTGTTGTAGCCCGGCTTTGACCGCCAACACTAACTGGAAACAAAACTGCAATAAGGACACTGTGACACTAATAGGTAGCTATGGAAACACTTCTGTGCACACATGAAGACAAGTCTTACATCCTCTGTCAGCTATAAATACCCATGCTCACTTGGCTCTTAAAATGTCACTGACCATGTAGCTTCTTTTCTGTTACAAGAAACTGAGGATTAAGTTTGAGGCTGTGTTCAGACTCACATTAGCACTTTGTCAAAAAAAAAAAAAACAACAACTCCCCATTAAAGACCCTCTGGACTTCTAGAGCAGCAGTGGAGCAGGTTGATGAGAACATGAATACACATTCCGGAGTTTTCACTATTCCATTGATATATGCTGGCAGTAGGAGGAAAAAGACTGCAACCTATCAAACATGCATGTAAACACTGCACAATTTAGAACATTAATGAGACTTGAACGTGCGCCCTTCACAGATTTAAAAAACAAGTATTCTAAACCCTGTATTGTAGGGGCAAAAAAAAAGATGCTGGCCAAAGTTAAAGTGGGCACCAGACAGGAGCATGTGGCACCCTGTTGCTTATTTCTTCTTCTTCTTCTTCAAAAAAGAAACAAATATGTAAACCTGAAAACATCTGTAAATCCCAAAAAAATTCAAGTCCAGCTTGCTCAAACCCTAGCTATAAAAGATGTCTAACAAAATGTCTATCAGCAAAAAGATTATTCACCAATCATAGGCAAATCAAAAACATCAATCATATAAATCACTGTGGACAAAAAGAGTTACTAAAACAATTACCACATTTTCCAAAAAACAATAATAATTCACATTTAAATCCCAGTCCCAAAGTCCATATAATTTGATAACAAAAATCGCATTCACCATAAAAAAAAGATGAGTGAATGGTTGCAAATTCGGTTCAGTTCGGTTGAGAAGAAGCCTGGAGAGGGACAGGCCGAGACCACTTATCTGCAGGGGTGGCTGAGGTTGGATTGGGTGTAGCTGCGGCAAGCGCTGCGTAACTGGGCATAAAGTGCCCTGGACACACACTCTGGGGTTGCTGCTAGTCCTTCCCAGTGTTTTTTTCCACAGAGTGATAAGTTGGGTTTTTCTCTTTTCTTTCCCCTCACTTCCTCCGGATCTCCACCATGCTGCCTTTTGTCTCACTGCAAGTTTGACTTCCTTCCCCCAGCTCCCAGGTGTACTCAAAAGGTTGCTAGTCCCTCCCCTTACCTCTGAGGAGGGAATGCATTGATATCACACCCTGTCACAACCCTAACACACACCATATCAGTCATTTCTTATGCTGTTCACGTATTTATGACTTCCTGTCTGTCTCGCTATGCGCCCAAAAACTTGTTACATTAATTAAACGTTAACATCTTTTATGTGACTCAGCCAGGTGTCATCTCAGTGTTATGTCAATGCTTTCCCCTTTTAGTAAAGTTGTCACCAGCCTCTCACCTTTCGGCCAATCACATGTCCCCAGCTGCCCATCATCAGCTGCTCATTAGCTAGCTGTCTCCTGTTGGGTAATATATTCAAAATGAAAGGGTGCGATTGCATAACATTTTAGACAAGACAAACCTCTCCCACATGTTCTGCAACAACACAGATTAAACCCCAAGCCAAATCTCAGCAGTCTGAGCTTTAAGAAGTGCTTGCTCTCTCTTGCAGCAATTCATACAGAGTAGCATGTGTTTGTGTATAATCAACTTAAACTACAATAACAACAAGACTGACTTTGAATTTGAGAGAGCTCATTAGAGTTCATTAGAAAAGACTATTTCATGAACACTGTAGCCAGAACTGAAAAATAAAATGAAAAGTGCTGAGTGACTGTGTGTTTTCACAACGGAAGTAAATGTATGGTGCACATGTTTGTAGCAGCTGTAGTCTGGATAAAACGTGGACACATTGTGACGTCACCCTCGGGTTTCTGAAGAACCGTTGTGAGGCTCATTGTGGTGGCTCTGTTCATCTCGATCTTGACTGTCCTGCTTCTGCTGAACTGAGATGGGGTAAATGAGCATGGTTGCTCATAGCAAATGGCAACCTCCATGGCCGTGTAATGAAGTGGAACTGCCAAAAACTGCAGGTCCTCTAACGGCCACTTTTCTGCTGTGAAGTTGGACATTTTAACATTGAGGCTTATGGAGACTGACCCCAGAAATCCACCGGGTGTGGACTTGCCCCTTGCATCTTAGCTGCAATCGCCAGTCTAAGCAATGTCCCAGAAGCAGGCCTTCCCTTGGCTCTGAGTTGAATACTGCGGCTGTTTTTGACAGACGCTGTGAGCAGTAAAAGCACCTCTAGCTGACAGGAAGTCAGACACAGAAACAGCATAGAGAATCTGGTGGATTTTCAAAATAAAACACCCCATGCAAACTGCCGGTTGTAAAAACAGGCAAAAGACAAACAAATGAACTACATAGCATATTTACACATGTAGAAGTATATTTAGGAGAGCATAAAGCAGGAAAATGACCAAATCTGAGCAAGTTAACAAAGTCTGGAGGGATAAACGCTTCTGAAACGCTGCTGGTGGGGTTTGAAGTTGCGTGCAGGACGGACCAAAACAGCACTGCAACGTGACAGAGACGTGCCTGGTAGGGTTTCAGGGTTCTTGCTTTATGTCTCTGATCAGTGCCCATCTAAATAGTTAAGATTAACACAAAAACGTTCCTTCGCACAAATGTGACATACCAGAACTTAATAAAAACACAGTGGTATGACATAATATTGTATTTAAAGCCCATCATTTGTGAAGTTTATGTTGTTAATTGATCAGTACAGGCAAAAATCAGGCTGCAGTATCAGTATTTCATTTGTAGTCACACAGTGTAGTGTCTGAGAATGAATCATAGTTAACATAATCATATACAGCCTGTATAATATGCATGGTCAGATCAAGAGCCATCCTGTTACCAGCTCAGTCCTTTGTAGTGCTTTAAATGCACAATTACAATGACACAATAACCCCATGAGTGTTTATTTGATGTTATGTAAATGTTTCATAGCACAACCAGAGCAAACGCCTCTTAGTCATCAAGTGAACTGAATTAATAGATTTCCTTTTCATCCAGTTTTGTGTCCCCGATCTAATGAAACTGTATAAATATCACACACACTGTTAAAGTTTGCATCAAACATAAATATGAGTATTATAAGAAAAGCTGCTATATTCAGCACAAAACTTATTTTTATTTATTTCTGTGTAGCCTGTTTAAAAAGAAAGAAATCAAAACTGAAAGATTGTTTGCTGACCACACACCACCTCACTAAGCATGAATAGAATTAGTAAAGAGACAAAGCAAAAAAAAAAAAAAAAAAAGAGAAAATATTAAATGGCACATGCCTACTGGCCATCTGGCCAAGGAAAATCCAACTAACTATTTTTATTTAAGATCTTCTGTACTTTCAGTTCATATTCAATCCCACATCTGTTTTGAGGTTTGTATGAACTCACTGCAAGACAAGTCCTCACAGGGAAATCCGATGGAGGAGCCCCTGATAAAAATCAAGGAATGAGCGTTGTCCTGGACTTGACTCAGGGACTCGGTGGACACAATATCAAATGCATTTTTTTTTTTTACCATGCAGAAGCTGGGACAGGAGCTCCTTAAGAGGAAGCTGACCATGGTGGAAATGATAACAAGTCTGAGCTTCCACCTCAACTGCTCACTACAAAGAACAGGCCTGTCAAGTCTTCCAAGTTTGTGTACATGGTTGACATGTCATTGGTATCATATGTGCCAAAGAAAGGCAAGAACGTGATAGTCATGAGTACACTGTACAGTGATGGAAGAATCTGTGGCCAGCAGCATCAAAAACCAGAAACCATCCATGTACCATGGATTATATGCCACACAAGAAGGGGCGGACAACATGGACAAGCTAGTGACAGAAATACATATGCAACACACACACAAAAGGTGTAAAGGTGTAAGGTGGGTGGTATGAAAAGGAATGTGTCAAATGGCGCTGATGTGTTGTCTGACATGGTTACAGTATGTGTTCAGCTGTGTTTAGTGACCTGAATGAGTTCAATTTCTAATGTTCAAAAAAAGACAGAACTGTTGGTGGAGTTGCATTGTGGGCAATGTAGGCTCTGTGTTTTAACAAAGAAGAAGGTGGCGTGCAGCAGAACGGACTGAGACAGAGTGATTTAGTCAGCTGTGAAGCTGAAATGAAATAATGCTGAGATTAGACTGATAACGGAGATGACCTGAGTGATGTGAATGCTGCTCTCTGACTCACTGCTGAAATAATGAATACATCCTGTTGCACACAGATATTGTACATTGTAGTGTAAGGCAGCAGCACAGCCGTGAATATCCCACATACTGAGGACAGATTTATTCTGTCTCCACAGAATCCTTATGCATTTGTGATTCTAACAGTGCTCAAGGGTCAAAATGCATTTAACATTCTTTCACCTGCCCGCAGTCAGAGCGCTGGTGTGATGAATATGTGAGTTTATGCTCTCTGTAAATCCTCTGTATTTGTTTATCAGTCTGACTTTTTCATTACAGCTTGTCAGTAGAGGGATGATGGTGATTAACTCTCCTTCCTCCATATTCTGAATGCCTTCCAAATGATCCAGCACACGCTTGTCCTTGAGAGAGTAAATAAATCTTAACTGCTGTGCTGCTCCTCTTCTGTCAGATATAAAGCACAATGCAAAACAGGTGGAGCTAAATAAAATGGCCTGTTATGTTGGAGGACGTGAAATAGAACTGTTATATACTGGACAATTTAAAACAAAATTTCTTTATGACTCTGGCTGTCAGAAGAAACAAAGTAAAGTGCAATCCGGTGATAATCAGGATTCAGGAACAAATCTAAAAACCAGTTCTGCCTTTTGTTCACACTTGGAGTCAGATATCAAAGAATAAATTATATGGACCATGTTAAACTTGCATGAAGTTTATAGAAATGTTAAGCTCATGTTCACTTTAAACATGACTTATTATGAGTAATGTAAAGCGTGTTAACATTGAAGTTTAAAACATATCACGCTTGCTCTTTTCTTTAACAAGAAAAGTTATAAAGTTATAGAAAGTTATATTTGTGTCACATCTACAGGCAGTTATGTCTCTAGAGCATATGTGTCAAACTCAGGGCCCGCAGGCCAAATGTGGCCATTTTATCTGGCCTGCGAGAACGTGATAGGTGCATGATTGTCTTAACATACATTCATTCCCAACTCGTAAAATACTGACGATTTGTCATGCCCCTAGGTGTCTGATACTGACGCAAAAGGTACTCTCCACGTCAACATAAAACACTCTGGGTTCTCAACTGACTCGATTGTAAACCTGACTGTAAACCGTCCGCAGTGGTAAGAGACCCCGTCCATTCACTCTGATAATAACCCGTTCATGGTGATATATGACGCTGTGAATATCAATCTGATTAGCAGAGGGTCCTCGGTTCTCCAATCAGATTGAAGCTTACATATTTTTCTATATTTGCTTAAATAGTTTGAGCACTGATTCAAGTAATGTGGGTTTCAACCCATCCATCCATCCATCTTCTTCCGCTTATCCGAGGTCGCGGGGGCAGCAGCTTCAGCAGGGAGGCCCAGACTTCTCTCTCCCTGGCCACTTCGTCCAGCTCTCCCAGGGGGACCCCAAGGTGTTCCCAGGCCAGCCGAGAGACCCTCCAGCGTGTCCTGGGTCTTCCCCGGGGCCGCCTCCCGGAGGGACGTGCCCAGAACACCTCACCAGGGAGGCGTCCAGGAGGCATCCTCACTAGATGGTTTCAAACTGAACATTTATTTTTACATCTATGCAGATGCATATGTAATATTTGTAAGCTGAATACATAATAAATACAGAAACAGTTATTTAACAATATCATAAGGTGTTTAATTTATTTTAAATTACAATTTATTTTAAATTACATTGCATTTTGCTACATTCATACTGTTAATGTGGCCCATCGAGGGCAACCATTGATGTGAAGGTTAATGTATAGCTCATTCAAATGCTTCATTATGTCAACCAAAAAAGTCAAATCTGCCAGCCATACAGTATCTGACAGTCCTAGCAGGTCATAAATAATATAATATGAAAATGAAGCTGCAGGCTGCATGAAATGACTGTGGGATGTGATTGGCCCCGGGCTGGACTTTTGACATGCCTGCCTTAGACCAATACCATTAAGGAACCACAAAATTTAAGGCCTGTTCTATTGTGCAACAAATATGCAGTTAATCTCAGAATACTAAGTATTTCCTACTAGTGTCTACTGAGTCTACATCATATTGTGTATCTGACTGTATCTCTCATGGTGTTTGAAAGTAGCTGTGGTGTCTGACCACACTGTGCTCTGGGTCTGCCTTTAGCATCCCAGTTCACAGTTAGCAGTTGTGATTAAATTTCCAGCAGCACTAACAGCTGCATGTCCCTGCGCTCCTCTCTCCTTTTGATCTCGTGGCCTCATCAGGTATTGAGATTGACGGTGCTATGAACAACAAAGGAGCTCATTAATCATTTAGAGGGTGGGTGGTGAGAATCAGATCAACGGGAGTCTTTCAGATGTGGAGAGCACAGCCTTCATGGGAGCGAGGGCCAAGTACAGTAGCAACACATCACCTTCATGCTGACACTGGATTATATTTTATTCAGAGATCTTTACCAGAGGCTCAGTGAACAGAACACCACAAGGGTGATAAAAGGATATTCACGCTTGCATTTATTAGTTCTATAAAATAGTTGAGCACCTCACTGAGTATCCACAAAAATCATTTAGTAGTTCATTTTGTTATTCAGGCCTTTTCTGAACAAGACTGTGTAGGTGTGGCTGATCCAAGCGGCAGCCTCCAGTGCTGGGAAATGCTGCTAAAAACTACAATTCCTCGAGTGGCCATTTGAGACAGACGTGAAGTGAGTCAGTCTCCATAAAGGGCCATATTCAAATGCCCAAACATGTTTACAGCCTATTTCAAGAGACAGTTCTGGTCTATAATTTCCCTGTTCATGACAACTGTTTAACTCACACATTCAGATGATATTAAACCTTAAAGTTATGCATATTTACCAGCCTCACTGCTTTGATTGACAGACAGATTACAGATTAGAGGTTACAGATGGCTGGTGAAACTAGGCATCACTCGGCCATTTGAGTCTGCCATGAATTGAACCTGCCCTTTCTCCAAAAGTTAGCCATCTTTCTTCTGGGCATCCTGCTCATGTTATAAAGAGGGACATGTGAGACATCCGACAGCTGCTCTTCTTCCTGAAAATATATAGATAAGCAAAATGATCAATATTCAAAACAGAAGCTCCAAAAAAAGAAAAAGATCCCACCATTGCCCTCCTCTAATAGGTCTACCTTGACATATTAGAGATGTCTAGGTAGACATTAGGTAGAAATGAACAAATGTTCATTTTTAAATCCAATCATGCATTATCTAGGTGGACATTGCTTGGCTTCAAGTTTTCTATATGTCAGGATATATTTTCTTCATCAGTACTAACTTAAGTGAAACTCGATAAAACAAGACACTTAGTAATTTAATACGTTATGTTTGATGAAGAAAACATACAATCACAGCAGAATTCAACTGGATTCGACGATTTCTGCGACAGTTAGAAGCAAAATATTCTCAAGTTAAAAAATAAAAATACTGATGGTACAGAAGCATTTCAGTTACTATTCGTTTTGTTTATATACTGTAGTATACAGCAGAGGTGGAAAAATAAAGTAAAAATGTCCCTGATTCCACTTGCGCACTTAAATAGGTTATATCACTAATTAGCTTGTTGAAACATCCCGGTGTGTTGCACCGTGTTGATCCATGAGCTCAGAAAGATGTTTTCAACTTTGTGACTATGCCTGACAAATGCATGGAGAGTTTACAAAAATGTTTCATAACCTTACATACAAACAAACGCTAAAACACTAAAAAGTTAAGAATCCTCAGGTGTTGATGCTAACCACCACTGGTGAAAGTTAACTTTGAAGTAATTGAATAGCTTCAAAAGGACAACGCAAAGCGACATGTAACATTCGGTAATTAATGACCTCCCCAAACACGAGACAACACACTCACCGTGGCAGAAGCAGTGGGCCCGGAGAGCACAGTCTGCCGCCGTGGCGTCGTCAGTCGGCTTACTTCAGCAGTATTATGTTTATCATGCACCAAACAACATTATTAAGTAATTAATGAGTATTTATCAGTATAACTTCTACAAATACATTGCAGTTCATAAAAATAATTATAATAAAAAAGGCTGCAGTATCGCGATAATACCCGGAACCGTGACTCTTTGTCTGGTATAGTATCGTGGTTACTCATTTTGGTATCATAACAACTCTACTTCAAACTCTACAGGAGTGTCACTGCCACATCTCCAAGACATTTACCAGACCAGTAGCCCCAGGTGGTCCAAATAATGAACAGTAGGCACCTTACATAACCTGCAGAGACTTTATCATTCTTTTAGCGTTGTTTATTTATGGTCCCTGATGTAAAATCACGTTACTATGCACTAAGTCACCTAACGTTACTTTAATTATAATACACGTGGTAACACATTTAATATTTTTGTGTCCTGTTCTTCTAAGACGATGAAATCTGTAAAAATGACACTATGTCACATTCACATATTCACACACATACACTGATGGCAGAGGCTGCCCAACCCGGCCCTACAGCCTTCAGGTTGAGCTGAAGATCACTTCAACATGTGAACTGAAACAGCGACCTTCTAATTAACAACCCGCTCTACAGCTGAGCCACTGCCACACCTACACAGCATGTGAATGTTTTCATTCATGTGTGTGAGCTGCTCACCTTACACTGATGGAAATGGAGCAGCTGAAATGTGTTTGTAGTGTGCCATCTAGTGGTCACTAGATGTCAGTTTTAATCACTTTTAAAAAAGAAGAAACTTAATTTTATTGCTAAATGATACGCAGTCATTCTTATGGTTGTAATCTCTGAAATAGAACACCCAGTTATTGGGGTCATCTTAAACAAAGCTCTACACATATTATTTTTTATTACTATTACTATTAAACATTGGGATAAAAGAAACTGGTTTTGTAAAAAGTGAGGAAATCTGTACTTCAAATGATTATAAAAATGTTTGCATATGTGTGTATATTATATATGAAGGTAAACATCAAACACTGACTACTGGGGCGGCCGTGGCTCAGTGGTAGAGTGGGTCTTCCAATAACCTGAAAGTTGGCGGCCCCTTGAGCAAGGCCCTAACATCTGCCACCCCCCCTCCAGTATATATGTGTATATGGCATCTATGTGCGTGTTCCTGTGCATGTGCATGTGTGTTTCGACAGGTGCCAGCTGGATGGGATTAATGTGCAGGAATAATTTTGTGTGTATAAACATGATGAATAAAGTTTCAACTTAACTTAACTTAATACATTACTAACCATAAAACAAAGTGTTAAAAATAGATAAAATAAATCAGCACAACTAAATAAAAGCTCTGACAGAAGAAGCAAGAAAGTGTCTATTCCTCTTGGAAATTTAAGACAATAGATGGCAGCATTTGCAAATAAAGATCTCTAACAAAGCTCATCTCTGTTCAGCTGTTTGATCCCACGTCCTCATCTTGTTGTAATTAAATAGATACCGTATGGGTCCAGTTTTGTTTGGGTCTCCATCTCTGCTAACACATGTGCATCATGACATAGCTATGTTTGTTCACAAGTAAACACAGCAGAAGCAGTCATCCGACATAAAAATCATGCGGAGTACAAGTCATGTCTTCTCTGGCTCTGGAGGAACTTTGTTATAGGTGTAAAAATAAGAACAGGATGACAAACAATGGTCAAAGTGTCAAAGTGGTCTACGGACCACTCAAAGTGCTTTCAAAACACGATCACCGATTCACAGATGCAGTAATGGCTGAGGCTGCCATGCAGGTGCCACCTGGTCAGCAGTGCCTCTTATCCAAAGCTCACCCAAGCACACGTTGGTGTCAGCCATCAGGAGCAATGCTCAAGGACACCTTTATTGGATAGGTGGAGCTAGGAATCAAACTACCACCTTCTACTAGACTGCCTAAACTAGGGTCCAGTACTATTTGAACTTTTTGGAAGTACTAAACTAAACCATCCTAACAAAGGTACCCAGTGGTGTACTAATGGTACTGTTGACATACCATGTTTCTTATGACATGCTCGGTAGGGATAATAGCATTTTCAAAGCAACATGACTGACATTGGGCAGATTTTTCACTTTTATTAAGACACAGTCGAGGTAGAAAACATGGTCAAGACAAATAGAAAGCTAATACAAACCGTGCAAACACGAAATAAAACGAACAAACAGAAAACAAACACAGAAACACTTGAGTACATGTGACAATTATGCAAGTTAAAGGCTTACTCTTGAATTTGATAGTGCAGCCATTAGCAGCCCCAAATCCAAAACCTTTGGCTGGACAAATTCCTGCTATTGACCTAAAGGGAATGAAACTGTGAGACAACATAAACTCCAGTGCTGTGTGAAGTGGATAGCATGGTCACATGCTCTAACAGTCCAACAGAGAAGGAGAAAAACAATGGCAAAGAACACTTAAAGAACACTTAAAACACCCTAAATAACAATCACTCAACACAGTGTGAGTCACAGATAAATGAGAGACATCCTGGAGATATAAATGAAACAGCTTCTTGAAGCTGCACTGATAAAATTTTGGACTCAAACGTCACTTAACCATGCAATATGCTACTTTAGTACACTTTCCGAAATTTGCAGATGAACATTTAGTGTTCAGGAATACACATTAGACACTACTGCTCACTATGCATGGTCCAAGATAGGTCTCCAGTCTTGTTCTCCAGCTCTGAGGTTTACATCCAGTGATTTGGGGGTGCTGGTGGCTGCTATAGCAATGCATGTTTGTATATATCTTTAACTTCAAATAAGTTCAGGGTTGGTTATAGAGTCAACATTGAGTATAGATCAAGTATGTCCTAAAAATGGATACAGATAAATTCTGAAAATGTTTTTAGAAATCAGCGCTTAAAAAAACGCCTGGATTAATATTAGAAATGTATTTATAACTGACTGATTGAACAAATCCCTTCAATCAGGAAAGGGAAGAAAAGAGAAAGGGGTTAAACCTCAATCTTGTTAATCCATAATCCTTTTCTCCATTCTCCTTCCACCTCATGGTTCACTAGCCAATCACAGCGTTGTTAGGCTGTTGTCACAGTGGCACTTGAATCCAACTGGGTGTTGTCTCCTGTCATCAGAGGACTGCCAGGCCTATAGGAGAGGAAGGAAGGAGGAGAAAATGAGTCTTAGTGCATGAGCGGATTACATGGAGTAACAGGCACAGGAGCTCATCTAACCACAGGGGTGGAGAGGTAGGGTAGGACGGCTAATCCAATCTGGATTAGGCCAGGTGGTTTCTAGGGGCAGGAAGTGAGCTGATAACATAGAACATGGCACTTTGGCTGTAGTTTTGCAAAGCTGCAGGTCTCCAAACTCTTTGTGATCAAATCAGACTGACAAAGAATTAGAAGAACAAATGATAAAGATTGTTGTATAGAACAAACTGACGATACAGTTCTGTCTTAGATGCCCTGAGATTTTATTTTTATTTTCTCTACCATTAACCCCTTGGCATAAGGTTTTCACCGGCTTTCTGACAGAGTGCTACTTTGGTGGCTGTGTGTGCTGCCACTGCAAATGGTCAGATGTGCTGATGTCATTCACTTAAACAGGCAACTGAAGATGGCAGCTGATTGAGGGCAGTCTAATAGCAAAAAATCAGGAACAAAGACCAGAAAGGTTGACCTGAATGCACTACTTTATGATATCACTTACCTAAATTTTGTGGTAACAGACTCATTTCCCTTGGCCTGGCTGGACACTGAACTGTCATCTTTAGTAAACTCTGAATGGGAGATCAAACTAGGACTCTCTGATTGGGTGCGACGGGTAGAGTTGTCTATTCTTCTCATGGACAGCCTGCCTCGTGAGGTCTCTCCCCATGGTCTTGGAAGTACAGACCGTCCAGAGGAAACAGAGGGTTGAGAGTTTTGTAACTCCTTTAGACAGAAGACTGAACGGGCATCACTAAAGGACACAGATGGAATGATCTCTTCTGTGTTGTTATCTGTGGCACGTGTCACCATTCTTGGAGAACCTGGGCGAGATGTGGGCCTAGAAGGGGTCTGAGGTCTGACCACAGGAGGGCTTGGAAATCTGTGGCACACAGAGGGACAAGATGGCGGTAGGCGTACTCTAGAGACAGGAGGTGCTGTCACAGGCAGGCTGCACGGGGACATCTCACCCTCATAAAATTCATTGCTTTCACATCTCTGACCCAATCTGGCTTGAAGGGGAGAAGGTCCTCTGCTGCTTAGTTCTGCATTATTATTCTTGTCAGGACATTTTGCTGCATTGCGGAGGTGAATGATCTTCCTTGCCTGTTGGTAGAGACAGTTAGCCTTGTCAATCTCTGAATGCAGATCAGTATCTGGTTGCAAGTCTGCATCTTGCACCTCCATATCGGCATCCTGCCTGACAGAACGGGCAGATGAGATACCAATCGATCTTGATGTCACGCTGGCACGACTTGGCAGCACTTCCACATTCTGCACGGATGCCTTTAGACGCTGGGAAACTCTGGTGTTTTTAATTATCATTGGCAGACTCTGAACTGAATCCTTTTGCGGCCTTTCCTCATTTTCGTCATTGCCATCAGTACTCTGAAAGGAGTTGTCCATCAGAACCTCTGGAGGTGGAGGCGGTAGGTTGTCTACATCCAGATCATCCTTGCCGTCAGGCCAGCTGTTGTTATTATTGTTGCCATTGATGACTAAACCCCTCTCATTACCATTTACTGTGTTAGATAGGAGAAGGATCTCACTTTTCCTGGGCCTCCTGATATGAGGTGGAATATTAGCAAGGCTCTGCCCTGGTCTTCCATCAACACCTTGGCTGAAGGTATTTATCAGCCTCCTGACAGACTGGCGTTTGGGTGGTTGGGGTGTTAAAGTCGGTAAGGAACAAGGCGATTGATTTGCTTTGATTGGGCCTTTTTGTGCACCTGCTGATAAGCTTAATGAATGACGTCTTAGTCCAGCTCTATACAGGTCATAATGAGGCCCTGCTAACTCTTTGTATCCTCGGGTTTCAGCCATCTTCTTTATTCGCTTATCCAACTCCCTCTGGCTATTTTGTAGCTCCATAATTATGTTTATACATCTGGTGGATGAAGAGTGTTCCGATTTTCGTACAGTGACTGCAGTCAAGGGTCGTTTGACTGTAGGCTGAAGATCCCGCATGCAATTTGCATGTGTGTAGAGGAGAGGTTGACTGGGATCTGGTGGGGAAGAGTTTGACCTCTTCCTTTCAGGCCGATCACCTTCATCATCCTCATCCTCTTCATCATCATCATCTTCCTCTTCATCCTCTTCATCATCTTCATTGTGACCTGCCAGGTTGGGTAAATTACTGGGCAGAGTCTCAACTGCACCACGAATGTTGATTCCAGACCCGCAACTTCCAGATCCAGCACTCCCTCGGTGGTGGCGGTGTCTCTCAGACCCTGTCAGACTCTCATTTTCTCCGCCAATACCGCTGTCCTCACTGTGCAGAGCTGAATCCTCTGGGTGAGATTTCCTCATCGCAGCTCCCTCTACCCGTGCCAACACTTGAGCCAACCTCCGTTCTGCTGATTGCTTGGCCTGCAGCTTTTCTAGCAGCAGATTAGAAAGGGAAGAAAAATATTCTGCTGCCTCCTCAAGAGTGGTGTCACCCAGTGCCAGTACAGAGCCCCCGACAAGCCTCATTTTCTCTGTTGAATGCTGCAGCAGTTGTTGTAACAGATCTGGAGGTGGATCAGGACAGCCAGCTGTTGCCGCACTAGGTTTAGCTTGCATAACAACTGGGCCCAACATCCCAGAAGGCAAGGCCATATAGTCCCCATACTCCTTCAACATCAGCTCCCCCTCCTCAGCCATCTCCTCTAGACCCTGGTTGATCTCCTCAAAGCGCAACACCAAAGCAGATAACAGGGGCTGAAGGGACAGCTGTGTCTGGGCAGCCTGGTCCAGCAAGTTCAACAGAGTCTCATATTTGGAAATGTTTGGGTTCAGAAAAGCATAAGCTGCCTGGTGAGCCCTCACCATATTGGGTGGGAAGTCTATCTTTGCCTGGACAATAGAGGACTTCTGCTTTCCCAAAGACCGTCTCTGCCCTTTATTTTTCTTTCTTTTCTCCGTCCTTTTAATCTTAACTGGTTGTACAACCTCATCTGTTACTTCTCCGGGCACCTCTGTTTCTTTAATCTCCTCTTCATTTTGGGAAGCTGTTGTGTTTAAGGCCAACTGAGAACCTGCAATCTCTTCAATGGGATGTTCTTCAGTGGGTTCATTTTCTTTCGCATCAGTCATCAAACATTTCTCCTCCTCTACAGGCCTAGAATCAATGACATCCTGTGGTGCTTCAGCCAGCAGAGCCTTTTGCAGTCCAGGGGCTTCTGGTTTTAAAAATAACTTCCCTTTGGATGGAGAGCAGCCCATTTTCAAACAGTATTGGAGAAAAATGTATTATCTTTGTTGATGAAAAAATTGTCAGGAGAAAAAGGTGAAGACAAAGTGTAAATCCATAGGTTAGGTTAGATCTCTGTAGGTGGTAAGACAAGGTCTTTTAGAGCCCTCCAACATTCCAAATCCAGCCTCCACATAGTTTTCATATATTTCTTCAGTAGACACCTGCAACCTGTTGAGTGAGCTGTCTACCTAGCAGGGCTTGCAATGGTGAGGAGCTGAGAGGATAAGAAGGATCGAGGGTTGGGGGGTTCTTCCCTCTCTCTCCGCAGCACGCAGATGGTCATGTTAAGTGCATCAGCACATACACACACACGCAGGCATTCACGTGTAATACTTTAAGCTCATCAGGCTAATCAGAGCTGAGTTTATCAGGTGGCGATTTTAGCTTCATCCACTGTGCTGTTTATATCCTGTTGGGTTCACTTGAGAAATAAACAACAGCTTAGATTCCTGTCATGCTACATACTTACCCACAGGTTTTGATGATGTCTCCATGTTACGATGAGACTTTGTGAGGTAATCAAGGATCAAGATCTCCAGTATGTCACAAGGTGCTTATACAGTTCACTGTTAAAAAGTGAAGAGGAAGAACACACTTACCGCAAACAATACCAACTATAAGACAACAGACACCAGGCTGTTGGCCTAACAATTTATCTAGTTTGATATCCCATATTTTTTTGCATGACATTTACTGTCTGTTATGTCAACATTATACAAAACATGCACGTTAAAGGGTCGTAACCAGAATAAGTACATTTTACTTTCACTTTTCTTAATAGATTTACTGTTTAATTTCATTTTCTGTAAATTCTACTTTATTCTACTTTTTTATTTTGTTTCTCATGGAGATCTTAGTGCTGTTTAAAGCTCCGTTCACACTGCCATGGTTGTAGCCACAGCCTGCTATGGCCCACTAATAAAAATATTCTGTTGGATGAGGCTTTGATGCTTATTCTTGGTCTTTTCACAAATAGCAGGTAACCCAAAAAGCTAAATCCAGACACTGGAATGCATTTGGGTAAATGTGTTCAGGCCTATACTGATAAAAGGCAGGTTGATCGATTAACAAATATATATATATATATATGTATATATATATATATATATATAAACAGCACTCTCACATAGGGGGTAATCTCAATGTTACAGAATCCCAGAAAGCCTGATTACAGAGATGCTGTCTCGAAGCATCTCTGTAATCCTTGCCACCCACAACCAGGTGTATGAACCGGTCAAGCTGTTGGCCAACAGAGCAGAAGGAGCTTAAGCTGCTGGAGGTCTGACATTTGTTTCATGTGTTCAGAAGAGTTTAGACAAATTTGAGGTACTTAAGTATTGTTACCATATGCTGTGTTACGCTTGTAGTCCATCTCAGTCATTTCTAATTTGTAATAACTATAATTAACGTTGTTGTTCCTAAAACCCAAATACGATCTATCTTCAGACTTTATTGGAAGTGTATTTAAATCAAATCAAATTTTATTTGTATAGCCCAAAGTCACAAAACACATTACGCCTCAGAGGGCTTTACAATCTGTACAGGGAGTGACACCCTCTGTCCTTAGACCCTCGGTTCCAGTGAGGAAAAACTTGCCCACAAAAAAACCCTTTAACAGGGAAAAAATGTGGAAGAAACCTCAGGAAGAGCCACAGAGGAGGGATCCCTCTCCCAGGACGGACAGACGTGCAATGGATGTCACATGTACAGAACAATCAACACAAACATATTGTACAGTTACAATGAATTACAATGAATGGTAGAATGATTACAGTAGCAGTGGAAGCTGTGATAGAGATAGAGAGACACAGATGCACAGCAGCAGTAAATCATTAAGTAACTAAACTGTAGTCGAGATATGGCAGCAATGATGACAGTAATGCTATATATTGTCGACGTCAGCAGCAGACCACAGCAGCAGTCACGATCCATGAGAACCTGCTGGACGAGAAAGCACAGAAACTCCGGGAAGCAGTTTAGTTAGTAACATGCATTGATGGTAATGATGATCAACCAGTACCATGCCTAGTTAGCGATTGTATCACACATTCTTACAAATGCATAATGCATATTGAAGTGTGGGAATTGGTTGTGATCAGAAATGTTTTCAGTTAGATAAAAGATAACCAAATCTATTTTTAGACTAGATCAGCAATCTGTTCACAGAAACATGCTGTCAGAGACAATAGCTGCAGTGTCATTTAATGGGAAACTACAGAGTGGTTGAAAGAATGTTGGTTTACGATCAATGCGGTGTCAAAGAAGTATGCATGTGCAAGTATGCAAGTATGACTGTTAATCGCACATGTTTTTGAAAAGCTCACACTTGAATGGTGAAAATATGCTCTGAGTGGGTAAAGGTCTAACCATTCCCCTTAAATTTACTAACACTTTTGACCCTTTTTAGGTGTATTTGCCTCCAGAAAATGATTTACAGAAAATTGTTGCATGAGTTTTTGTGTCAGACACTTTGTTTATTTGTTGTATACATAAATAAGCCCTTGATAATGAAAGCTGACCTGTTCTCAAGCGCCATCATCATGCCAAACTTAAACCGTCAGGCCAAAATTAGAATTCATTTATCTTGAAAGGTTTTCACTCTCAAATCTTCTCAAATTTATTGACAGCATTAATGACCACAAGAGTATGTACCCTAGTGGTTTTGGTGATGATATGACCTTTCCTGTAGCGCCACCATCAGGTCAATCTTTGAGTTTTAGTGTTAGTTCATCTTGAAAATCTTTCATCCAAATCTTTTCTAATTTGGGGTGCACATTTCATGACTCTCACAGAAACAACCATATTGATTGATGTTGGTGACCTGATTTGTACACCCCTGTCAAAATAAGCAAGCCAATGTAGGCTTCCAAGTCAGCTACATCCAAGTCTCTCTAACTGTCCCAATACACACGCTTTCCCTCTAAATGTGTCATCCCAAGCACAATATTTTCAATTGATGGTGTTATGAAGAGTCTGAATGATGATTTGATGTCTTCAGTGTGGCTGATTGCAAATCTGGTGGGGCCTGGATCCATTTTGATAACATTAGTAGCACTAAGTCTACCCTGCTGTTGATGTCGGGAAAGGGACCATGTTATCTTTCCATTTTTGGAGGTGACCATGTCTGCTGGTTGTTGAGAGACAACGGGAGGGTCAACATTCTCATTCTCATCAGATGAGAATCCCTCAAAGTCACGGTCCACCTCAACACAATCCCCAGTGTGAGTTCAGATGGTCACACACACAGACCTTCATGTCCATGGTTGGAATAGTTGTTTTCTTTACCCCCTTTCATGTATCAACTCAAAAGTATCACCTCTCCACCTGCAGGTGTGAGGTTATTAGGTCACACACAGAGACAGACACATTTTACACAGCTAAAACAGCTTGGGGTCAAATTGACCCCAGAGGAACACCAATGCGTGTAGTATGTGTTCAGCACATTAGAAAAATATCATCATGTTATGCTTAATCAGTTGTCCCCATCAAATTAGGAAAAGTCATGAAATATGAAGCAAAAAAACCAAAGGCAACTGTTATTTTTTGAATGATAAACATTGAAAGGGATTAAATTGGCCCAAGGTTTTAAATTTATTTGGATCAGTGAAGACAAGCCAGTGTGTTTGTGTGTCAGGCCTCATCCCCACCCACAACAGTGGAATCCAGAGTCCTTGGCCTACACACCTGGTTGAAAGACTACTGTGCTCCCTCAGGGATCCCCTTTATTAACAAGTTTCACCTGTTTTTGCCAAGGCCCATTTGTCTCCATAAAAATGAGGGAATGACAATGACAGCACCACCATCCACTCCACAATGAGACTGATACATTGTCTCATATAACTACCATCATTTCCTACCATAGACTCTCTGCACACCCCTCTTCTGCCACTCGCAAAATTTGAATTCAAGAACCAACAACCAATTTCCCCTGCCTGTAATTTGAATCCATGAAATTTTGATACTTTAATCATCAATAATAATCATTAATATATCAGGTTTATCACTTCCCATAAGTTAGGGTTAAGCATTCCTCCATCACCTCCATCAATCAGTTATTTGTTATTTACAGAAAACATTTTAAATTCACATCCATTTTATTAAATAGGTGTCTTTTGAATGCGTTGGTCTTATTTTAGGTGATTTAACATACATGTCTGCTGCCCATCTCAGCCCTTTGTTCTGTCTCTCAGTCTTTCAATCTCAGGCAATACAAGAACCAACACATTTGGAGGGTCACGCACTGGACCTTGTATTGTTTATCTGGGCGTTTTATTCAGTGTGATTTTAACCCGACTACTTTTTAATCATAGTATTCCTATGAAGTTTCCTGAGCTTTTTTCCTGCTGATTCTTAAACTGACTCAGCCATCACCTCATCCATCTATCTTTTTACAAAGGCCTCACAAGACCTCATATGTGAGGAATTTTTTGAGGTAAAAAATTTATTTATAAAAAAGGGTCAGTGATCTGGGTAAACAGACCATGTTCTCCATGCCAACAGACATTGATAATTACTTTGTCTGAAACTCTATTAAATCAAAGAAATGCTACAAGAAATGTTAATGACCGTATACATTTATTTATTGAGCATGGCTGATAGCATTCCTGCGCTGTGCTGGATCTCCGGCGTATCGGCATGACTGTGTGCTGGATCGCCGGCATGCTGCTGTTGACTGTGAAAAAAAGGAAGTGTGTGTCTTTCAGTTCGGCCAGATTTATCTGATTTATCAAGACATTTTTCTGAAGCCAATAGAAGTGCAGCTTTCATTCTAGGCCTACTAAAAAATCAGAAGTAGGGTGGGGCGGGACTTGCACCCTGCAGTAACAAGCATTGTAGCCTGACCCACAGGATGGACTGCAGCTTCATGAGCCTGGGGATGACACGAAAGATGTTGAGAAGGGTATCAAAAATAAATAGCGCTGTGTGTGGATGGAGGAGGTAGGAAGTGATGGAAAGCCCTTTGGGCGCTAGTGCCAAAAGCTTCTGGAGGCAGGTGTGTCCTTCTGCACGGTGCGTGCAAGGCCGCCTCGGCACGACTTAGACCCTCATCATAAAGCAGCTGCCTGCCACTAAACATGCATCATGTTTGCCAGGGGCTACAGCCACGGCCGACATTCAACTATCAATGACGGTGTGTGTCGGATTTAAAATTTTATTTATGCCCGTACACGACTGTAATGCAGTATGCATAGAGCAATGTGGTAATATGGCAGATAGCCTAAGTGACAATATAGTTAATATATAGTATTAGCTTTTCTAATAATGTGTATATGTATAATAATGTATATATGTTATATGTTGAATTGCGCCACATAAATCCCACCCCCCCAAAAAAATTCAGGCTCAGGATTTTTTTGCTACAGTATATCAGCCCTGACTGACTCATTTTGATTTTTAGCAGTAACAGTCCTCCAAATATACTCAGCAATGAAACATATACATTATGACAGACACAAATTATTTGTTTCTTTTATTACTAGCACTTGAACAGTACTGAGCTGTCATTAATATTATTAGGAACACCTGTGCTTTTCCTGCTGTTACATGTTAAAATATTTGCTGGGGAAAAGGCCAGTGGGTTGCCCAGAAGTCTTACGTGTTTGCATGCCGATTAGTGTAAGTCCCTGTTAAAGAAAAAAATAATATTAATAATAAAATAATAATAATAATAAATAAAATTATAATCTCTCAATCCTCTCTTCTGATTTTGGATTATGATTCATGAAAAACTGTGCACCTGATGTAAGCAAATTAGAACAAGACAACATGTAATGATCAGCTTTGTTTTAATACAACTTGTAACTGTATACAAATAAGTCAACTTTCTATATGAAAGAATTCATTACAGAATAGCGTTTTCAGCAGAAAGCATATTTTAACTTTACATTCCGAACACAAAAGATCTCACAAAAGTTAAAAGACTTTAAAGAGCAAAATATTATAATAAAGTCTCTGTACATATAATTTTTTCCAGGAAGTAGTTTTATAAAGATATACTCCTACATCTCTTTGTCATTTTTGTTCCTGGAGTGTTAAACAGAGGAGAGACATGAATCTTTTCACTGGACCCAGGCATTATGAACACCCCTGAATTAGTTGGGCTGACCTCGCTCAGTGTCCCTGAGCTCCTCAATGTAGTTGTTGTGCTTGACATAGAAAACCTGCCACTTGATTCTGAAAGTGTGCTCATTCCAGGGGTATCCATACCTATCTGTATCTCTGAACCAAAATCTGGATTTGTTCGGACTCGCCATCTCCTCAGAATACTCTCTAGTGTGTCGGTCTCCGACTCCCAAAGTGCTTCGTAGCACTTGGGTATAAAATGGCAGAAGATGACGCCATAGCTGGATACTAGAATAGCTGAAGGTTGCACAGGAGAACCTTTTTCACGATTGATGATATAGACTGGGACAAAACATGTCCATACAAACAAGTACATCAGCATACTAAAAATGATGTAGCCTGTTTCACTGAACTTCTGAGGAACCTTCCTGCCTTTGAAGGCCAAGAGGAAACCAACCAATGCGAGCAGACCAATATAAGTCAACATAATGCCGAAACCTATGAATGTGGTGCCTTCACTGCATTGGATTACTTTCGTCATGCTTTCTGGGGGTGGAGGTGTCTGATCAATATGAGGAGAATCAAATATCATCCAGAGAAGACAGATGATCCCCTGGAAAATAGTTATGACAAATATTATTACAGGGGGCTTGTAAAGTTTGTGTAGTCGCCTGTTTGTTATCTGACCAAAGGGAAGGAAAGCCAGGAAGGTACGATAGGCCTTGACTAGGATGCAGGATACACAAAGGGTGAAGCCCATTGCATACATTATCTGGCGGGCCCGGCAGAGGTGTACACTGGGCTCGCCCATGAAACATATCACACTTGCAAAGCTGACTGCGAGACCAAGCATCATAATGCAGGACAATCTCACCTCAGCTCTTTTCATAGGTGGGGAATTTCTGTACACGATAAAGATAACAAAGACAGCCAACAAGAGCACGACTCCAAAGGCTGCAGCTGACATCATAGTGATAGGATGAGGATCACTCCATTTCAGGTAGGACAGCTCTCTTGGTTTACAGTGACTCCAACCCTTACCAGACCAAGTTCCATTGGGGCACTTTTTGCAGTCATGAAGATCTGTTAGAGAAGATGGTGAGAATTATATTAGCAATGTTGCTAAAGGGATCATTTGGTAAATGGGAAAATGGACAATACTTATATAACACCTTTCTGGTCTTCTGACCACTCAAAGCACCTTTTCACTGCATTTCTCATTCACCCATTCACACACATTCATACACTGTTGACATTGGCTGCTATGCAAGGTGCTCGTCAAACTGCTCATCAGTTTGAGGAGCTAACCATTCATACACATTCACACACTGATGGTGCAGCCTTCAGGAGCAATTTGGGGTTCAGTATCTTGCTCAATACTCATTGTGTTCCCTACAATAAACAGTGGTCAGTGCACTCCCAGGTCCTACACAACTGTAGAATGTATTCTTATGCCTTAGCCCAACTGTGCTGTGCATTGCATCTTACACCACAGTTCTAACGGCAAGTTGAAGCAGTGAGAATACGCTCACTACAGCATACACTTTAAGTGTTTTTTTTAGGTGGGCCTTTTCACTGCTGACTGGCTAAACCACATTTTTCTGCCGACCCTATCCACAGCAGTGCTTTGCTCTACAAGACTCTGCTTCTCCAAACTGGGAGTACAGTACACTGATTACTAACACAATGTCTATGCTAAGCACATCATACAACTCCACTTCAGAAAACCCTTTAATACTCACTCTTCAGGTGAACAACATTATTCAGGCCTACTCTATAGATCCAGCCAAAATGCTGTCAGTCCCCAAATGTCTGAATCAGAATATCAATCAGGCATACCCCAGGCATCTGAGTAGTTCCCTTCTGTACATTTGATGCAGCTGTAACAGCAGGATACGTTCAAGATCTTCTTCATTTTGCCAGGGGGGCAGTATGGTGAGCATCTTGACCAAGGGATCTGAGAAAGAAAATACAAGAAGACAACCTTTAACTGATCAGTTTGCCATCTTGGCTTCCTTCTTGCTACATCCTATTACCACACTGACAAGAACTATTTGTCTTTTGCACATTTTTGTATTCCCAACATAACTGATCACACCAATTGGGATAGAACAGTATAAACAACTGGATAGACTTGAAGATATTTGAAATATGATAGAAACTAACCCTGAGAAGAAGTACAAACCTGCCTTATTTCACACCTCCACAGCAATGTGACCAATCACTGTGTGATGTCTGTTTCAGAAAAATGTTTATGAAGATGTCCACTATCAGAAATTTATGACTTAACAAGCACTAAAGCATACTGAAGATGTTACATATGTTTTTGGTGACCACATGACCTTTTCTTTTGACTCATGAACTGTCTGGCCTAAGGACAGAAAGACAGTGACTACACTTGTGAGTGGATGATGTGAGCACAGTGTTGTCTTACTGTGGCATTGATTGTTGAAAGCCAGGTGATATTCATCACATCAAGTTTTATTTTTTCATCAGATACATGGTATTTCCCAATCCTTTGAAATCTTCTGTGCTGTCCATCCTTTTTCCACACGATCAGATCATAGCCGCTCACAAAATCACCATGGTCATCAAAGAAGAATGTTTGGTCGTCAAGCTTTACCTTAACCTTTTTCAGTTCTTTGAGAAGCTGCAAAGCAAGAGAAATGTGTGCCTTTAGAGAGATTAGCTAGAGTGACAGATCATTGTAAGTATTATTCATAAGAATTTGAAGGGTAGAAAACACACATTTCATTATAGTTCTTAAAACATATGCAAATTACACTTTTAATCTGCTTTCATCTGAAGATGATATCAACCCTCACCTTCCATGGTGGGAAGTTAATTTCTCCCAGGCAAGAGGAATTGTCGCACTTGAGCAGGCTTTTCAGAGCATTTGCTATTGCCCACACAGCCATTTTGTTAGGCAGTGTTTCATTTGTATCCAGAGCTGTTACGAGATAGTCATCATTTTGTTCTTGGGGATCCTTGATATTGCATGCATTCTCAGACTTCATTTTTAAGACGTTAGCTTCAGGACAATAGGATGGGGGCTTGTCTGAAAAACATTCTGGGGTGCAGTTGAATCTCAGGTTCTTGTATTTTTCAATGAAGTGGTTGTATCCCCCTGGGGTTGGTGTAAGATTCTTGAGATAATTATCAAATGATTCAATTTTGCCTGCAATAAAAGTAAAGCCCAAGATGTCCCCAACCTCATTAATACCATCCATTTGGGCAAGCATCAAGTTCCTGGACCAGGCATCACTGGCAATCCATGTCCTTGATGTATTGGTCCTGATCATTTCCTTAAAAAGGGCCTTCACCAGGTCTGCCTTGAGGATTAGAAGTACCACCTGGGCACTGGAGGAGCGGATCCGCTGTGCGGCTCTCTTTATACATTCCACGCTGTGTGCATGATCGAGGTAATGAGGCACCATCTCCTGGTAGGCCAAGCACACACTATTTACGTCAGCATCCTTGAGAAAGCTCTGGAAAGCTGCTCTGCCGTAGTCATCGTCCCCATACACAACACCGACCCAGTTCCAGTTAAAATGATGCATGATTCTGGCCACTGCTTTGGTTTGATGTTCATCACTTGGGATAGTGCGCATAAAAACCGAGAAGCGTGTTTTATCCCTCAGTTCTGGTGAAGAAGATGTGCCACTCAGCTGATAATGAGATGAGATGAAAGTTTTAAACGCACAGACAACAAACATAAATATACATTTTAAACATTACAGTCTGTAAAGCCACACTCCTACAATTTGTTACAGCACCCAAAGATCCTTATAAATCCCATAATTCTCTGCCAGCACACTGATTTGAATTCCAATAAAACTGTCCTTGAAGTAATATTAAAGTATTTACTAGAATATAACAAAAATTTAGGAGAGACACTTTTTTTGAGGTCTTAAAGATCATACTAGATAATTTAATCTCTGGGTTCAGTGCAAAGATTGTTCCAGGATGTACTTCATCTAGTTTAAAGATGGAAAGCTGCGGCAAACAGCTAGTCAACGGGTCCAAATGTGTTCTAAATATTGCAATGTATCAATACACCAACAATTACTTGTGTTTTTAAAAAATTGAAAAAGCATGCAAAATCATAATAAATACCTTCTAGGTATTAATATATAAATATGACAGCTTTGGAGTTTCTGGAAAATGTATTGTATTGTATGTGTTTCTCTGATGGAGCTTGGCTTGCTGTTTCCATCCACTGTTTGTGCTGTCAGATAAATGTCTCAGGTCTGTACTGAACACAGCTAAAGCATCATTAAATTAACATGACACATGACCACTCCCAGTAATAACTGAATGAATGAATGAATAGCTGAATGAGTGATCCATGAATGAGAACAAAACAGTGCTTCATGTATTTGCTTATCAGAAGGTATTTCTCACTTACCAGAGGGACCATGTACACATTCAGCAGTCTGGCCAGAGCGATGGAAACCTCAGAGTACAATGCCCCTACAATGATCTTGACTCTGGGCCTGAAGTCGGTGTAGTCACACTTAACATTTAGAGACATGTTAACTGCGAGCATGTGCCCCACATTCTGCAATGCTTTACTTGCATATGAGCACGTGTCACACATCATATACCCAAGTCGCACTCCTGGGAGAAAGCCGGCTGCGTTTATCTCCTCAATTTCGTGGATTACAGCCAAAGATTTCACAAATGACTCGAGATCAAAACTGCAAATGGAAAGTGTAAAAAAACATGAAATTCCATGTGTTTGAGGATCTGTGGCAATAAACACATTTTCAATACACAATACACATTGTAGACAGGTAACGTAAAGAGACAATGATAGTGTCTGAAATTTGAAGGCATAAATCATATATTTATCATATAGACAAGATCTAAAACACAGACAAATAAAATCATAAATATATGACTATATGAGTTCTGCATAGTATGTTGTGTACACTAAAACTGACACTGAGCCTAAAATCCATTTAGTTGCTGCCCCCGTCCACAGCAGTACTTAGCTTAGCTACATGCTGCTCCTCTGTCTGTTTCTCTAAAGTGGAGGTGCACCGACCACCATTGATCATATAACCTCACACATCTGTAATTTAGAATTTACAGTTTAATTTTATTGTGTAATTATTTATTTGTTGTTTTATTTGTAATTGTGTGATCTTTGATTTGGGCTTTAAGTTTAAATAAATTACAATAAAAACAGAATTTCCTGAAGTGGTCTCACAGACAAAACAAATCCACACACCAAGTATGAAATATGAAAAATATATGCTACTGTTTTACATATACACTGTTCTCTCTTTGTATCTTTTCTTTACTTTTTATTCATAAAATACTATTTGAATGTATACTTTACCTGTATTCTTGATTTTAAAAAAGATGTCTTATTGTGAATTTTCTATACTAAATATTGATGAAGGAAGATAAAAAAATAAAATAAAATAAAAGACAGTGATGTACAACCCTCAACCCGTTAATGTGAAAGATACCCTCCCTGACATATGGATGTCATCTAATGAGGCAGATATGTTTTTGTACTCACTCTGAGCAGTGGAAGCTTTCAGGTGTGATCCGGGCATGAAGAGTCGTCACTTTGCGATGACATGGCAGCAATATTCCAATCTCAATGTCACCAGAACTGTGAGCACCGCAGATGCATTGTGCCGACTCGTGCCCGTACACATGAGCCGGGATGCTGCTCAGAATTATCAGAGCCGAGAGGAGACTGCTCAGCGGACAGTGCTTCAACATGCTGGATGGTGTGTGTGTGTGTGTGTGTGTGTTTGTTTGTGTGTGTGTCGCAGCAGGCTGTTAGGCAAAAATGAAAGAAAACCTGTTTTTAAAGCGGAGCCGTAAACAAGACACGCCTAACTCTGACACGCATGAGGAAGTGTTGAAGATGAGCTTATAGGACTGTTGTACAGGAATGAATGATGACTTATTTGTATCATAAAAATGACAGAAATATGCTTTGAACTCTTTGTTTGCTGTGACAGCTCAGTCTTGACTTAGTGTTCTCTGCTTGTCTGCACTCTATTCTCGCTCCAGGGTGGAGCAGCATGTGAATAGGCTGCATAACATGTTTTCACACCAAAAATCAGGCCGGACAAGAAGACCGGGCAGCATGCAAAAAAGGGCCAAAGCCCCCAAACAAGTAACTAACAGGACAAAGACAACATTCCATAGGCTGCCTGTTGTTTCAATCAAATCCCTCTGATAGTGTCATTCTATTTTCTGCAAACAGCTTCATGTGTTATTCCATAATTTATCCTGGTTGATTTTGGTATGTGGTCTGAGTTCACCTTCCATCCACACAGGCGATTTATGTATCTGTCTATCCTGTTCCGGGTCACAGGGGATTGGAGCTAACATAATTTAGGATCCCAGTTCACTTGACTAGCATGCTAAAAGTGTTGACCGTGTCTGCCTCCCGAACCCAGAAAGGTAGTTTGTTCCACAGAAGAGGAGCTTGATAGCTGAAAGCTCTGGCTCCCAATCTACTTTTGGAAACTATAGGAACCACAAGGAACCCAGCATTCTGAGAGCGCAGTGTTCTTTTAGATATAATGGTGTGATCTTGATTCCTGTCAGAACACGTGCAGCAGCATTCTAGCTGCAAAGTCCTAAGAATAGTATGTTAAAAAGGCTTAAAAAGATGATTTGGTTTAACAGAATGGGTCAGAGAGATGTGGTCCTGAGACTGTTTGGATGGGAAAAAATGGCATGCTCGTCATTTTACTATGTGTTGACCTCATCAAGTAGAATTCTCCTCCAGTCTGTGGGTCCATTTCAGATGGAATCTCACTGTTAAAAGTTAATTTATCCACCTTTTGCTTCACTAGCACGGACCACACTATCAACAAGATATGTTTAAATGATTTATTGACTAAATGAAGGATTGAGAGTGAAGCTTGAGCGTGTGTTCTTGGCATGGATGCCCCCCCTCCTCGGAAGACTATAGAGGGTAGGAAAGGTGAGCGAGAGGTCTGCGGGATATGAGAGTGAACGAAACCAGAGGGTTAGCAGGGTATTTACAGGACTGTTGGAAGTGAAACTCTGTACAGATATGAATGGAAAGTCCCTGATCTTAACTACACAGCCACCATACGCAGACGATACCACTCATACCTCGTGCCACGTACTGCTCATCACACAGCCCGAGGTGCCTGTCACGTGACAAATGAACGATCCAGATGAACCTGTTACAATATTGTGCAATTGGAAGACTACAATTTGATTTAAATCACACGATGCATGCTTTTTTTTCTCCAGGGCTGTTTCTAGCTGTTTGGGGGAATCTATTTTGTCAAACTCTGAGGGAGAGATTTCTAACCTTTCCAGATGATCTGTGCCAATGCAGCAGTCTGTTACATTTTAAGAGGAAGAAATGTAAAAATGTAAACTTTGAAAACAAGGTGACATATCACGAAAATGCTTTCCCACCAATACAATACATAAATAAATAAAAAACCCAACTTACTTAAATAAAAACAAATGGACCAGCATCCATATTAATGTTCAAACAATTAAAAATAAAAAATTTCATGTAACACTGTCACCCTTTCAGCATCTGTTTCTCTGACTGTGGTATGTAGATCTACAAGTGTGACGTTTGAGGCCACTGCACAAGATCAACAGAAATCAGCAAAAGCAAAATGATCTTGAATACAAATACATGAAACCAGCATCTATTCTAAAGTGCTAACAATGACAAACAAACTAATAATCAGAATGATAGTTTTGTTGTAGTTTAATAGTTGATTACCCCGCTAACACAAGTGTCTTAGTATCGTATCTCTCCCTATCACAGCAGATTAGTTTTGCGTATAACCTATAAAAAGATGTAATCTTTTTTAAGCATAGAAGTGCTTTACGCAACAAATGAGTTGGTTTGTCTTTCTACAAATAAAGACAGTACTTTTAATTCTCCTGAAATGTATTGAGGCTGAACTTGGAACCTGGGGGCCCCCTGCTGGCTGCGGGCCCTATGCATCCGCTTAATCTGCATATAGCAAGAAACAGCCCTGTGTACTCGTATTAAAATACAAAGCAAAGATTAAACCAGTAGTTCTGATCCTGGTTTGTGATGTCATGTTTCAGATATCTGGACATTGCCAGCTGACCCCAGGCGTGCCCATGTGTTATACACAGACCACATAGTGTCTGTATAATTGGTACAAGGCGCTCTTGTGATTTTAAACATTCTTGTAAAGAAGTGGCTCATAGCGGTGGGAGAAATGCACAGATACGACTGGATAATATGCAAAACATCCAAAATAAGTGCTTGAAGTGTTTAATATCCATTTATCATTGGATATTTGACAAATATCTGAAAAGGTGGATGTTGTCCTTTTCAGTTAGCATTCTCCAGCGTGTAAGATTTAATTCTTTTCAGCAATTGAATACAATTTTTATTCTTATGTTTTCATTATTGAGCAAGATACAAGACACTGAACCCCAAGTTGCTCCTGAAGGCTGTGCCATCAGTGTGTGTGTGTGAATGGGTGAATGAGATATGTACTCTAAAAGCACTTTGAGTGGTCTGGAGACTAGAAAGGAGACACATAAGTACAATCTATTTACCATGTCTACAAGTTGCTAAGACTTCCACCAAAGAGAGTAAAATTTTTCAAACTAGCTCTACTAGACAACAAAATGCTTTGTGTCACATTTTTATATTTTCATATACTGCTCATGGTTTCATTTTTATTTATTATTTATTGGTATTTTTTTCTTATGCAAAGCATTTCAACATACTCCACAGCAATCTTTAACTGAGCCATCTGTGAGTTCATTTGTAGTAGCTAGCACTGACACCAAAGTTACAATGAGCTTCTCATATCAGGACATGATGAGTCTGAGGGACATTTGTGATCAATATTGGATGATGCTGCCATCTACTGACAGCGTACAGTAACACATGCTGCTGCAAACAGTAGAGACCCAACATTTTTCTTTCTTTAAACATGAGGAGGATGAGCTTAATAAGAAAGTTGAATTGTAATTAAAAAGTTTTTAAAAATAATTTTCAGTCTCCCTTTATATTTTCCCTGATCATCCACTCAGCGCGTAGCTCAGTGCCCCACCAGTAAGGCCGACTTCACAATTTGAGAACCATAATGTCACTTATGGGAGCACGTGTGTGTGTGTGCTGTCATCACACGTTTATACTCTTTTGTTTACATGTAGTAGTCATGTAAACTGTTAGAGTAATTCGGTGGAGGAGAGCAGTACAGCAGCAGTGACGTGTGGAAGCACAGACTAACAGATAACTGTGTCCTTCATCAGCAGTCAGCCTGGATGTCATACGTCTGTGTCATGGCCAGAGATGTATAAAGTACTGAAGTAAAGGAGTGGAGTAGAAGTACAAGTGCTATATCAAAAAACTGACTTGAGTAGAAGTTGAAGTGTTCGTTAAACACCATACTTAAGTAAAAGTACTAAAGTATTCAAAATGTTTTGTACTTATGTATTGAAAGTAGAAGTATGTAAAAAATTGCTACTCAAGTACTGAAAGTAAAAGTAGAAGTAAAAGTACAAGTACTGTTGTTTATATTATTTCAAATATTTATTAAGGCACAACTTCTTTGGCCAAAGCAGCAGTACAAGGAAATAAAAGGCCACATACAAGTGTTAAAAAATTAAAACATCTCAAAGGCCAGAGGGGTATTCCAAGAATATAGCTAAGTGACAAACCTGGGCAAGTCAAGCCTAATGGTCAACCTTATAATAGAACAGCCCAGAAGCATCCTTCTCAGAAAGCCAAAGGGCTCTTCCATCATCAGGTTAACCACTG
The DNA here is from genome assembly GCA_014281875.1 of Nibea albiflora. Classification (NCBI taxonomy): domain Eukaryota; kingdom Metazoa; phylum Chordata; class Actinopteri; family Sciaenidae; genus Nibea; species Nibea albiflora. The sequence continues at coordinate 6,889,861 of CM024802.1, forward strand.
CCTCCAGATTAATTTATTCAGGGTTGTCTCTTAACCAGCTACTTAGAATACCCCCCCAGTAGGCCACATACTTAGCATTTATGTAAAAACACGAGTAGAGCACTTTACAACCCTGAGCTCTCAACAACAGCATTTTTCCCCTCCACTGTGCATAGTCCCTTAAGCTGATCTGTATAAAAACAGTCAGTTAGGCAGTTACAAATCATTTCTTTAGTCTCAAAAGTAGTTGGTTTTCAAAATTGGAGTCCTGCAGCCTCGCTCTTCTTGGGGTAAAGACTAATCCTGTGACACTAAAAAGCCTCTCGCAGGCTGCTGATGCTGGAAGGGGTGTGTTTAACTTAACAGACATCTTACACACAGCTGGAAAAGACTTGAGCAAATCCAGGTTATCTGCTGAACAGGACAAGTAGGCCATCCTGCGCCTTTGAGCCCCTCATGCCAGAAAAAAAGTCCTCTTCATCAGATGAGCTCGACCTGTTGACCTCACTAGACTGCAACACGAAGTCTTCAATGTGTTGTTTGATATAGTCCATTCTAAAATATAAGAGTACATTATAAACAATAGTCTCAACCGGTCATAACAGTAACCACAGATTTTAACATGACATGGTCAGTAAGAAATATTGATTTTAATGGAAATGACGGCTTTATGCAGGCTAAGGCCACTCCCAAAATTAATAAACAGCTGTTTTATTATTTTTCCCGAGGTAATGTCAGTGACGTGCGCCTTATAGTGCGGAAAATACGGTACACAAAGATTACAAGTCGGAATTGTCTTGACTATAACGTCAAGATTAATTGACTTAGTGCAATGTGCAGTGTGTAAAATGTGTGCGGATAGCCTGCTTCAAGCAGGAGAGTAGAATTTGCCAATTGCTGCAAGTAAATACAGTGGAAAACATCCTTGTGGTCCACCACCACCACGAACAAGACAGTAGCCTCATGCTGCTAACGTTAGGACCCAATGTCGGCTGATAATGCAGTCTACGAGCACAGACGGCAAGAAACCTGTAAATTCTCCCCTTAAACTCTTAAAATAAATTTTTAAAAGAGTCAATTTGACTGTCGACAACCTTTATTACGACCTACAACACCCACAACGACCATGTTGTGTGATTTGATGCATTTTTCAGGGGCTTCAGTGGTTACAGTGAGTTAATCCCAAAGTACCTAGCATGCCTCGTTCATCACTTCGAGTTCATTACAAAAAAGGTCGGAGGAGAAATGGTCATAAATTGACCTAGGTTGCATGCATCACAAAATGTCCAAAATAAGCCATTAGTCAAATAGCAAATTAAAAGTGTCTGTAGCTGCGAGCAGGCTTATGTTGAAAAGTCACATTCACTGCATGTCGGGGCATGCGTGTCACACGAACAGATAACGGATAGCTAGCTGCTAGCGCTTAATAGCTCAAGCTGATGTGTCATAGTGTGTATTAGCTGTATTTGTAACTTACCTTGATATGTTTCTTCAAATTCGACGGTGAATTTTAGAAGGCCATTATTTCACAATCTTTCGGGAGGCAGAGTAGCCACTTCATTCGATAAGAATTGTCTTTTCGTCCGTCAAATGAAAACATGGACTCTAAGTAGGGCCAGGGCTGGTCGCTTTCATCATCCTCGCCACGATCATCCGAAGTCGAAGAACTTGGTGTTGGTAGCGTTCCTGGGTCTTCTTCCATCTTGAAGTCGACTGACGCTGAGTGCTCACAATGCATGCAGGTTGCAGTGCGAAAGGCCGATGGGAGCATGCGGTCTTCTTATACACTGCCACCTATCGCTCTGGCATTGATAGGCTATGAGTTTGGTATGCTTGGTAACATTTTTATAATAGTAACGAGTAACGATTCAGCGTATGAAAAATGTATCGGAGTAAAAGTATTAAATTCATCAAAAATATGTAGTGCAGTAAAAGTGGAAGTTGGGGAAAAAAATAATACTCCAAAAAAGTACAGATATTGCATTTTAGTACTTAAGTACAGTACTTAAGTAGTTCCACTTCGTTACTATACATCTCTGGTCATGGCCTTGGCTACAAAAGATGAACAGAGAATATCAGCTGATTGTGATGTGATCAGACCTGTGATCACCCTCTGCATTTCTTTTTAATGGCTTACGTACATTTTCTGAAATGCTGCTGCATTTAACAGCCACCACCCCATTTATAGAGCTGCTCAGTGAGCGCTTCATTTGTCCTGCAGAAGATGGTAACTCACTTTAAACATTGAACTGGTGTGTCAGAGATAAATCACTTCACATCATTAAGTTAATCACTCTCTTTATCGCTGGATGAGTGTCATTCCCTCACAGTAAAATCAAATATTCAACATGTAGGGTCAGATCAAATCCAACCAGGGCTAGAAAACATGAGCTGACTGTTTGCTGGATTTAACAAATAAAAACATGTTTTAAAGTGTGAGGAACTGCACATTGTTATTACCAGAACTACATGAAAGATTTTATGCAAAGACTTTAGATTTCTGCCCAGTTCATGTTGGTTTTTTCCCCTTTAACATTAAGTTTGAATGAAAAGTACCCTCCTGCTGTCATTCACTGTCACTGACACTCACGCTGTACCACTGAGCTCTTGGTGTGTCAGTTAGATTGGTCATTTTATTCACAAAAATATGTAATACTGTATGAAACACTAAGACACTTGGAGTTATACTCAGTGTCAGGCCTCACTTCATATTGATTGCGTTGTTTTAATCTGATGGAACAGTTTAAATATATTCATGATGAATCGAGGTACTACGAAGTCATAAAATCACACGATGAACAAAGCGCAGGAGAAACGGTGGGTGGATTTTTCACACACAGGATCCTTACAGTGGCTTCATCTGGCACTCATCCACAGGTGAGCATGATTCAACATATGAGGAGAAAACAGTTTGTGGTATTAAATCATTTCTCAAAAATAAAATATTCACTTGGTAATCTCTCTGGAGCTTTTCAATAAGTAAAATGAACTAAACGAATACTAACTGTTGCAGAACTGCTAGAATTGGTACCAAATTTATTTTCAGGAAACTTCAAAGAAGTTCTAATGAAATTATGCCATGATGACTGAAACCTGCTAACCACTTTATTATATGAGCTTCTTTCACGGAGGGAGGTTTGCTCAGTTGTCTAACTGCGGGTGGAAGTTCCAAAAGAAGCTGGCTCAAGAACAAACGTTCATACTCAGCGGTGTGTCCCTTTCTTCCGCCATTACGTGATTTATTGTGGGACGAGAAGCAGCAGATATGACCAGACGTGCTCAAAGACATTCACAGAGTCAGAAAAGACAAGACGAGGTCATCACTTTCATTCCGATTCTTTTTAAAAATAAAGAGTTTTCATGTCACATGATCTATAAGATCACTGTCTCCAACAGTCCTGTTAAATACAACCTAAAAACAACAGTAACACAGCTCATGAACACTGCCCTCAGTAGTGGTTTAAATACAGCAGTATTTAGTAAGTAACACTTTAGAATGAGGTTAGACAAATAAACTGTTGTTAATGCCTGAATTAGTGTAAAAAGTGAAAGATTATGGCTGTTTATTCCTCAGTCTGCAGCTCCACCTGCAGCTCCACCTTAATTCAATCAGTCTCAGCCTCAGATAAGACTCACTCGTTTGTTCCCTGACTGTTAGTGTTTATTTGTGCAGCCCTATAATGAAGTGTTACCGCTTTCAAACACACACACACACACGCACACACACATGCTAAAATAGATCAGTTTTCATTCAGTGGAGCATGCATGCTGTCATACTGATGCTACGCCACCCTCTGCCTGTCCCGCTGCGTTACAGGCAGACCCGGCGGTTTGAGGGAGGAGGGGATGGGCAGATCATGCAGGCTGTCCGGGAAGGTCGCGGGGCTCAGCTGCTTCAGGATAGTCTGCATAGCGACAAGGACGAGCGGCGCCGGGCTCCTTCCTGCCAGGTACTCGTAGGTCTCCTCTCCCAGCACCTGGCTCCAGCGCTCCGGCTCTCTCCCCAGAGCTGCTTTCATTTTAAAATGCACCTTTGGCATGAACATGAGCAGGTTGTCCAGACACTGCCTCCTCTCCCCGCTGCTCGCCTCCTTAGAGTCCCTGAGTTTCTCCAGAATGACGTCCAGCGGGGTCAGGCCGTTGTGGTCCAGGGCGTGCGGGGACGCTCCGTTTCCCAGCAGCATAATGACTGCCTCGGGCCGCAGGAGCTCGCAGGCCAAATGTAAAGGGGTTCTGCCGTCCTCCATGTGGAAACACCCGGCTCGGTCCGTATAGGGTGGCGTGCTGGATACCCTGTGGGTCTCCTGTAAGATGAGGCCGAGAATGCAGCGCCTGTCATAGCGGACAGCCATGGCCAGGTGCGGGGCGGAGGACGGGCAGCAGCAGAAGCGCTCCCCGGGCTTTGCTAACGCTTCGTCGGTATATCGGCTGAGCAGGTACTGGGCGTACGCCTGGTGGTCATGAACTATAGCATAGAGCAGCGCCTCTGACGGGCTGTAAATCCTCTGGCTGACGTCCTCCTCCTGGTAAAAAGTCTCCATCGTCCGCATGTCTTCCAGCATCCAGACCGGCTTCAGGTCCCGCACGGCCCGGTAGAACAGCAGCGAGAAGGACTTCCGATGCTTGTCGATGCTCCGAGCCGCCGAGCTGACGGTTAAAGAGGCCATGGCGACAGGCGACCCGGGTACGTAACTTAGTATGTCCTCAGCGGGTTAGACCGAGTCCTTCATCGCTGTGGACCTGTGGACAGACAGACAGCATGTTTAATACAGACACACACACACACACACACACACACACACACACACACACAGACTGTAGAAGAACACACACTCACATTCCTCAACCGTGCCCGACAGCTGCGGGATTCCTCTGCAGTACAGAGATAGTGCGCATGCGCCACATAACGTCAAACCAGTGTGAGAAACTTTATTGACAACCAGAATGAAGCAGACATTGAACATCCAAACTGTCAAAGCATGAAGAGACTGCATCAGCACAGCACGCCTCTGCTCCGGTCCACACCAGAACGTTAAAAGAACCGGATTCTTCAGATAATATGACGTACCTGAAAGTTTTAGGACAAATGTAATGCTGTGTAATTAATGAATTATTTTGTCCAAAAAATATATTTACAGATACTTAGTTCGTTTCTTAATTTAATACAAGAAGTACAGAATAATAACAGAAACTCTGCTCTACTCATGTCCTTCATTTTATTGAAGTTTAGACTTTTCTTCGTTCAACTTAGAAAGTTGTCTCACAACTTTCAGTACTGCCATTTGACTGCTGATGTTGTTTATTAATGCATCAAAAACTAATCTTGTACCTGTTAATAAAACATACAATATCCTCTGTAGGCCGACTCTTCTATGATGCTTCTTCACTACTCATCACTATTATTCATATTGTGTCTGATCCAAAATCCATAAGATCATTTTTCTTTTTTGCTTCATTCATAATTTGCTTCAGTTTAATTCAGTTGTATTCATTTGATCCTACTACATCTTCATACATGCTGTGTTAACATGCACATATCATTTGTAAGTCACTGACTTTAAGTCACCAACAGCCTTGGATCTGCACAGGATCAAGTTAAGAGGACTGCTTCACTTTGCACAGGTCCTCTATCTAATTCTGTGTTTGTCTGGAAGTTAATTATTTCACAGCAGAACAACAACCTAAACATACACTGACAGCTTTTTCTTGTGAAGTAGTGTATATACCCAGTTTTTGCTGACTACATCTTGTTAATGATACAATAGTACTGTACTGGTCAGTTTATTGGGTCACACACTAAACAAGCTCTGGACCCGCTGCAATGTTTGTGCCTGAATATGTAGAAAATTCAACTGAACAGAGAAAACCACCATCTGCTATGAATGTAAATGTTCCTCCCAAGGACACACGGACACACACACACACACACACACACGGACACACACACACACACACACACACACACACACTGCTGAATGATAATACAAACATCTGTGAATCAAGGGTATGGCACATTTAGAAGACTTGATAGTAACAGAGTATCTCTTAAAGCGTTTCACTTGATAAAGTCTTTGGTAAATAATTTAAACACATTCTGCTGTTATCTCGCAGTGACAAGCTCAGATGATAGCTGAGAGAAATATATTGTTAATGCCTTAAGTCATAAAAGTATGAAAAGATCCTGACCTTCAGGCCTGTGTAAAAGTCCACACCAAGGGTGTTATTATTTTATCTGACAGATGTATCTTAATAACTTACGTCTGATGAAAATCTTGTAAGGAACCTTTCAGAGGTTACCCTGGAAACAATGTCTCTCTCTTTTCTGGCTTTTATTAGACAAGAACAGATGATGAGAGAGAGAGTACTGATGGCTCAAAGAGGACATGTAAAACTATGTTCATGTAGTGTTTAGGAAAACACTATGTGAGTGCCTCTCGACTTTACAGTCCAATAATTTGATATAGTTTCAGTGCAAATAAATGTACAGTGCAATGAGACTCTAAGATGAAATGTAATAATGTGTTCTATTAATTGGAAAGCTGCGACAGAAGTCAAACACATGAAGACACATTTAACAAGATTCACTTACTGTGAAAGAAGCTGAAGCCACTCGTTTACCCTGGGAGATTGTGAGAAAGCAGGCCCCTGGGCTAAGACAGATAAAAGGTCCTGCCCTTCTAACTAACCCCCTCCCTCTCTATGAGCAACATTGATCAGATTAACAGAGTGCATTTGAGTCTATATGACAGACATGAGCACTTGCTGAAGGACATTATCTGCATCAGGAGGAGCAACACTTTAAAGTCTGTGTGTGCGGGATTTAAACATCAACAACAAAAACCTATCATCAGAATCATTTGAAAGATGCTGTAATTACATCAAACCCTACACAGAGGACAGTCACTATTTCATTTCAGCTGTTTGGAGTTTCAGCAGCACTGTGACGTTTGATTTCAGTCTGACCTGCAGCCAGAGTTTTCAGAAGATGACTGTCAGACTGACAGTCTGACCTGCGATGACATGCACTTCACAATACAGTTGGAATTTCTACAGTTAGTGTTAAAGGAGGTTTTATGGTGGCTGTACATCACTGGAAATGTGGCTAAAATGTGCTGAGCCATGTCCACAACACAGCTCACTTGCTTTAGTACAGGCTAAACTGTATCCACGGATGATAACTGAAAGATCCTGCCCCTTAACTCTATACCTTCAGAAAGGGGCATGTTTATTTACAGTTTGGGTAAAACATCATTAAAAAATGACCAGACTGACTCAGTGTTCCAATTTAAATTAAACTAATCTTTCTAAAAGTTTTTAAGATTTCTCTCATAAACCAAGCATGATTTTGTTTAAGGAGTCTTAGTATTTCTGACAGCAGCATTGACACAATGGTCACTTTATCATTGCAGAAGACACAGACTGCAGAAAACTGATCAGGTCAATTAAAGTGGGAACTTTGGATTTGGACGAGTAGATCAACTATGTCATCACAAAGAGATTTCAAAATCATCAGATACTGGGTTGAACCAATCCCAGTTAAAATCACCAGCTAAAATAATCCCGTTATAGTGGAGTCTAGATAAAAAGGACTGCAGCACAGTAGGTGTGGTGTGGCACAGGGAGGCCTATTGGCCTGGTTTACTGACTGATAGAGATCAGAGAGGCCCACAGTAATGCAAAATGATGATTTTATATAAATAGCAACTCCACAATAAGCTAAACTAAAATATTAAAATGTCCAATTTCAGTTTAACTGTCCTCAGTCAAACAGACTCATAGACCTGCAGCTCTACATCCATGACACAGAGTTCAGTGATCTTACCTGGTCACTATGTTTTTTGAATCCTGTCTGCACACTGTTATTGGCTGATGGATATACACACCACTGCCCAAAGGTGCCAGCTACATTCTGGCAGAAAACATGTATCCCAGCAGGTATTGAAGAATGGAAATGACATTTGTGTTCATGTTACACAAGCAAACGTTTAAAAATGACAGGCAGCAGCCAGGTTGTTCACAGGTGGCCACTGTTTTCACTAAAGCACCAAAAACACACAAAAACACATTTTTTTCTTTGAGACTTTTATAATTAAAAATCTTCAAAAAATGAGAAAAGCCCAAAGAGTCAAATAATCTTGGCTCAAGAACTTCATCTGGTGAAGTTAACAAGCTAGTCGCAACAAGTTAACCAAGGCTAACCTTTACAGGTGAACTTTGACCTTCTCTAAACTTTTGAATGCTCATGTCCAACTGTTCAATGTTTCACTACTTATTGCATAACATGCTGTTCTCTAACAAGGTGATGAAAAATCACAAGAGTCTGATCCATGAATGGAACACTAAATGTTCTGCTTCAATGACCGTTTGTATTTAAACAGCATGAGACGTCTAGTCGAGCTGTGATCGATGCTCAAGGTCACATGACAAGTTACTGAGACATTTTTTATTCACTGTTGTTAGCTTTTGTTTCAACTACCATCGCATGCTTCTATTAAATGTCCTACTTTCACGATATAACATTACTGTATAAACTTTTACATTTTCCATAAATTCCACCCAAAAATCAAATATCCCTAACCTCGTGTGAGTAGATCCAAAAATATAGGTAAATATATATGTATACAAAATACTGGCATGTTTATTATTTTGATATCTTAAACATATACCTCTGTTTTCATGTTCTGTCTTCATGCTTTAAACCTTTTCTAATGATTTAATCACGACTCCAAAGAAGGCAAAGCTCTATATTTGATTTGTGTCAAAATGTAATAGTTGAATGCTGATTTTAAATATGTTTCAAAGCTTGTTCAAGTCATTTCAGAAGTTGATAGTTGAAGATGTGAGTCAGTTTTTAAGCTCTTCATATGTGCTGTTTGATTTAAACTTGTTGTTCCTCGATCAGTCTGAAGTTATTTATTTATTAGTTTGTCCTGTTTGAATAAACATGCTGTGAGTTCTGATCTCTTTTTTTATCTTCTTGAATTCAGATTAAACTTTTGATCTTACATTACACAGTTAGTAATCAGTTGTAAGGTCAGAACAGAAAGCATCCTTGATGATGTAGTTTGTACTTTATTCAGTGATGTTATTCATCGTGCTGCAGCTTATAAAATGTAAAAAGAAAACATGAAATATGATTAATGTGGTAAGACTCCAGTCTGTATTCAAAGGCACAATGCTGCGACATCATTTTGTCTCTTCTGTGTCAAGGCCTCTTCAGCTACAGAGAAGCAGCATCTTGAATAGCGAGTAAACAGAGCAAAGAAAAAGAGCAGCAGAGTTTAAGTACAACTGGAATAATGCAGACATTTCTGTGGAAAATGTAATCTTCTATCATATATACTTATATACCCATTAATGCGTGTGGTTTGTCTCCTTCTCCCTGAAAACTGTGTTTTGTTCACTTCATCAGGGTTGGCCTGGGGTCTGTTTCACAAAGAAGGTTCAACAAACTCTGAGTCAAATCCTTAACTCTGAGTTGATCTACTCTGAGATAGGAAACTCTGAGTTTCTGTGATTCCAGGGTTAACAGACTCGGAGTTTTCCATAAACCTGCTTTGTGAAACGGACCCCTGGTAGAATCCAAACTAAGACACCTGGTGGAAAACATGCACATTTCTCTGGCCCACGTGAACCAGCTGTCCATCACTGGGCCCACAAAGGGAAATGACAAGTAAGGACACTTTGCCCTAAGCATATATTGTTCATATCTAATACATTAGAGGGGGGGTAGACATGGTTAAATGTTTCTTTGTCAACTCATTGTCTGTATTTCTGTCTGTTTCAGAGGAGGAATGAGCATCACATGGAAGATGGCCTTCTCTTCAACATGCAACATCTGACCTCCTCATGTGTTTTTTTCTTTTTTAAATTCAGTACAAATTGAGCAGTGTGTTGTGACATTATGAATAATATTCATTTTGTGATGTTGCAGTCTACAGCCTGGCAGACCGTTGTGATATTTATGAGGAGAGGATGTCCATATTTGCCACATATAAAAAGAAGAATTCTGGGACCACTAATGGTGACAGAAAGAGACTTTTCAAAGTTCCAAATCCTGCAGTGAGCAACCCCATCTTTACCACCACAGACCACGTGTCAGCACAGATCAACCAGCCATTAAGAAAAAAGCTGGTTTGACTCTGAGGTGACATCTGAAAAGTGCAGAGCTGGCAAGCTAAATTGTAGTTTTTGTGGGTGGACTATTTCTTGGCGAGGTGAAGTCGCTATCTGGAGTCTAGTAACTTCACCATGGCGACAAGACCCGGTACATACCCCCCATAAAACCCCAGCGAGACATTTTTTACACTTGTGCTTTTGTCTGGATTAAACACTTTTGTATGGATTATCTTTGGACAGAGCTCGGCTGGATGTTTCCTTGTTTCCAGTCTCTGTGCTAAGCTAAGCTAAGCTAAGCTAATATTTATCACACACTAGAGTCTAGTATCAATCTTCTCATCTAACTCTTTGCAAGAAATCAAATAAGCTATTCACTGTACACGTTTCCTCTTCCTGTAACATGCTTAGTATGTGTGGTAAGATGTCAAACAAAACTAAATACATCAACAAGCTCTGCTAAGATTGTTAAGGCCTTTGAGACTAAAGCCACCTGCACTACGTCCTCTGCAGGTGTCAGTAGTAGTCCATCTCTTAGTGTGAATTCACTAAGCACTAAGTAACCTGTTGAAACTGAGCTGAGACGCCAAGCAAAAAGTTAAAACCTGACCTGGTACTGTATGCTAAACATCTGCGTTCTATGTTGTCTCGATGTAAGTTCATCAAGTTTCAGCTCCTCGGGTACGGCACAGAATTAAGAATAGAAACTTCCTTATAGCTGCACACAGACATCCTCACACAGTACTCATGTTGAGATCCATAGAAGGCTTAGACTGATAGAGCTGGATGAATGTGACACTTTTCACCACGAGAGGGCAATGCAGCCTTTCTGCTGGCCTCCTCCCAGACAAACACACTGTTCAAACGCTTCACTTGGTGACAGTAAAACCTGATGCAGATCAGAGTTAAGGGAGCATCTTTACATTCACTCATCTTTTTTCATTCATCTTTTTAGAAATGCTGAAGTCTTCACAGAAAGAAAATACAGATCTGGATTCTTGTAATTTTCTCCTTAATGTGCTGAGTTGCAGACCAGACAATAGTAGTGAGGTGCAGATGAATCAGCATTTGTGACGTTGATCTGTCTTATATATTTTCATGTATAAGCCCGACAAGGTCACACTGTATTCTACAATACTCCTTTATACTGTATAACCAGTAGCATACCATCTTTATGCCATCCATGGGTGAATGGGTGTTTCATGTTACTCCATGAACTTGTAAGTCTTACAACTCTGTTCCTTCTTGTATCTCCTACAACAGACATAGCTGACGGAGGCACTGACTGGTTGGATCACATTGTTGTCTTCTCACTCAGATCAAAGATTAAACTGTCCGGCCTCACCATATTTTTATTTTTACCTTTTTGTTTTTTATTTTGTCTGTCTGAGGGAAGGTAGATACACCATGAACTTTAATGTGTTCATCCATGTATCCTCTTCTTCAGCTGGACATTTTTTCACTTTTTTTCTCTTCCCTACCCTTCCTCCACCCCCCACTCTCACCCCTCTCCCCCTCTCTCATAACTAAAATGGCTGCGGCAGATGGCCATTTGCAAAGACAAACAGCACATAAAACAAAATGTTTTACTCTCAACACAACACAACAGTTGATCACAAAAGTTTAAGTATGAGAAAGACAATCTGTGTTTAAAGAAAAAAAAAGTGTGAAATACGTGGCTGTTTTGGCGGATGCTGCAAGCAGCCCACGTCACTTTATTAACACAGAGCACCTCGAGCGGGCGGAAGCCAGACACAGAAAAAGCATAGAGAATCCAGGGGATTTTCAAAATAAAATACACTGTACAAACAGTTGTAGCAGTTGTAAAAACAGACAAACGAAAAACTAATTAACTAGGAGGAGCATATTTACACACGTAGAAGAATATTTACACACGTAGAAGAATATTTACACACGTAGAAGAATATTTACACATCTAGAAGAATATTAGAAAATGACCAAATATGAGCAAGTAAACAAAGTGTAGTGGGCTAAACGCTCTGTCTCTGAAACACTCCCAACGTGATTGAAGTCGCATGCAGGATGGACTAAAACAGCATCACAGCGTGGATCTTCGGGGTAATTCCTATCATCAAGAAAAGTCTAAAAATGATTTGAGACAGATAACATAAATATATTCACCACGTGATAAAATAATGCAGGAAAAGGAATTTTAAGACACTACAGAAACAAAGTGCATCTCATCTGTTTGGGTTTGGGACTAGAGATGGGTCGGTTATGAACGATTCGTTTGTTATGAACTAATCTTTTATATAACTCGGGAGTAATGAGTCGTCTCAGTGAGTGATTCATTTTCATTTCATGCACTACCTTCCCTTACAGGCTGTTTCAGTGACCAGTTAGGGTTTTTCTTTCTTTAACAGAGTGGTACAATTTTGTCCACGTGTTTAAGCCTACTATGTGGGCCCGCACAACTATTCATATCCTTGTGGGTCCTTCCTGTGAAGTGTGACTGCATTTGTGTTTATCATTAAAACTTTAAATGAATAATGTCTGAAAGAGAAGTCATTACATGCAGAACAATTACAAAAACAGAACTTAACCTATCCACCATTTGTAATCTGTAATGTGATCACATGTAATCCACTACACACCAGTCCATGTGATGTCTGGCCTGTGTATAGCTCCCTTGATTTATTTGCCCCCCACCGCCCTGGATCACACACTGAAGCAGGATGAGGCTGTGAATCTCTCTAATTTCAGTGTGACTGATCAAATTGCCATGACTATTAAGATTCCTTTGATTAGAGCTGCAGCCTCTGATCACCTCTGGCTAAGCCTTTGATTGAATTTGCATTTGGTGGGTGGTCAGCGACGTGTTTCAGCTGTGACCATGTCCCTTTTATCACCAGTAATTACACTCTTCGTTTCTGACCAATTGAATTAAATGTCAGAATGAGCTGGCTCAACAAGCACTTTGTCTCGCTTTGAAATATAACGTGAGCAGAGCACTGCGGATCTGTGCTGCTGCTGATTTCCATGCAAAGTGTTTGTTTAATTCTTCCGCAAATGAATGTAGTGCCCGGTGACCCCCTGCTGCTTGCAGATGTTAGAGGTCATTGCTGTGTGTGAAGGTCTGTTTGTGGATACAGGTCTGTGAACAGTACACATCACATTGCATGAAAGCATCACATTCATCTATTTGTCAGGGTTAGACCCAGTAAATATTATGGCATGAGATTTGTCTTTTAAAGTAAACATTCACCACCAAAACTGGACCATTTTATTTTGTCAAAAAGAACATTAAAAATGTATTTCGTTCCTGTTTACAGGAAATACATTGTGCTGACTGGAAGGCTGTGTTCACAGATAAAAAGTCTTCTGTGCTTGTAGAATGCAATCAGAATGGATATTGGTTTCCTCTCTTAACCATGACCTCTGTCTTTTCCAAACTCCAACCAGGTCATGTTTGTGCTCTAACTGAATTAAACCTTAAACAATGTATAATCTATGCAGCAGTCATTTCTAATAGATATATGAATGTATAAAACACTAACTGTGCAGGCTGTGAAAATATGATGATAAACATGGAAAAAAACATCTTGTTGTGGTTTGTAGCAGAGGACTTGTCTGCTTCCATTAGCCCCTCGCAAATAGATCATCTTGTTGATAGTACTACAGGCTCATTACAGACAGCTCTCGACTCTATTGCACCTCTGAAAAAGAAGATAACTAAACAAAGGAGGTTAGCACCATGGTATAGCCAGCAGACTGTAAATTAAAGCAAGTGGCACGTAATTCTGAACGCAAATGGCGTGCCACTAAACTGGAAGAATCTCGTTTAGTCTGGCAAGATAAACTTAAAATTATTAGAGACAAAATTCATCACCTCTTGCCCTCAACAGGCACTGATCTGCATTCTGATACAGCAAGTTTGGAAACAGCTGCAAAACCGGATATATATTTAGACTGTTTTTCTACCATCGACCTTCATCAAATAACTTCAATAATTTCTTCATCTAAGCCGTCAACCTGTCTCTTAGACCCCATCCCAACCAAGCTGCTCAAGGATATTTTACCCCTACTTAGCCCTTCTTTATTGGATATGATTAATCTGTTAATCTGGATATGTACCACAGTCCTTTAAAGTAGCTGTAATAAAGAATGTAATAAGATGTAAAGTTGGTTGACCTACAATTTTCTGCTGAAATTTCGAGGACTGGTTTCTTCCACTTACGTAACATCGCCAAATTCAGACACATTGTGTCTCAAGTGGATGCAGAAAAACTAGTCCATGCATTTGTTACTTCTAGGCTGGACTACTGTAACTCTTTATTATCAGGCTGCCCCAATATATCTCTTAGGACTTTGCAGCTAATTCAGAATGCTGCTGCACGTGTTCTGACAGGAACCAAGATCAGAGATCACATCTCTCCCATTTTGGCTTCCTTGTACTGGCTACCTGTTAAATCTAGAATAGAATTTAAAATTCTCCATAAGAACCAGCAGCAGCAGTTCAAAGCAGTGAAAGCTGAACTGATCATGATTTAATGATAATTAAAGGATCCTGTGTTGATTTAGGTTATCATCACCTGAAAATAAGAATCACTGGGTGCAGTGGAATAGTCAGTTTTACTTAGGAACCCTCCTCACTGAGGACTCGGAAATTTTAACGTAGCTGCCATGATAAGAGCTATCAAGGAAAGGAGGTTCAGTGCTTCCTTTATTATGTCCTTTAGCATAGGATACACAGGACCATCCTTTACCAAAGGAAAGGAGGTAATGCCGTCCCACAATTCCTTGCAGCAGCATCAAAAAAACTACGCACCGTTCAGTCATTTACAACCAGACAAAAAACAGACATCAGTGTATTTAAACAGTGTGATGCAGCCTGCAGCAGAGAGTGTGTGAATATGAACATACGTGTTGACGTGATGTAAAACTTTGATCATGAAGTGTGTTCTGTTGTTGAGTACAAACTGTTTGTAACTGTGACCTCTCCTTCATATCTGTACAAAGTGGTTAGGAAAGGACGCAGGAGCAAATTTTTTTCACTATTCAACCGTACCCACTATTAGGGCTGGGCATCATTTAAAAATTTGATACCAAAAACATGATACCAATACCAATTGAGTACTTGATTCAACTTCACTTAATAATAATCATGTGAAAAGAAAGAAATGTCACCACTCCTCCCCATTCAAAAGATTTTTACACAAATACATTTTATAAGTGATCAAATGTTTATTGAATACTGTACTACAAACCTCTACAACAAAGTATTATTTGTGCTGTGTAATTTTCAACATCACAACCAACATTCTGAATCTAACCACTGAGCACTCAGTCCTCCTCAACAGGTCTTTTAAAGAAATATTATGTCAGCCTTCTCTGGGGCAAGGCATGCCCTTTCCTGGCTTATTGTGTCTCCAGCAGTTGAAAATATTCACTCAGTAGGACTGGTGGAGGTCAGCTCTGTAGATAGAGCTGTGTAGCGTTCAATCTCCTTCCACCAGTCAAGGCGTGGTTCTGCCTGGATGGTTTTAAGGGCCAGGTCCTCCTCTGCAAACAGCTCCCAGAGTACAGAGTCAGACATAGAGTGGCGCGTAGTCACCACTGAACCAGGCATTGACAATGTGACTGAGTAGTAGGGTGCTAACTTGCTAATTAGGTAAAATTAGAGAGCAAGCTAGGCTAGCATTAGCACACATGCCTACAACATGCCCAAAACGATTTACTTCTAAATGTTTTAACACACAAAAGGATGAGTTAACCTAGTAACCATTTATATATTACGACGACGCTGGTGTTGTAGAAGCCATCTTTGTAAACACTGTGCAGTTCTCCACCCTGAAGTTTTCTCTGTGTTTGATGAGGTGCTTTATTGTGATACTCATATTCCCAGTTTTCACCCCAAATAATCATACATTCAATCTTGCATACCCGGCAACCCAGGCGAGTAGTACAGCCATACTTTTGAGCGTTTTGCTGACATCTCGGAATGCTGACCAGCCAACTCCACCACAGATGCAAAGTGCATGGCTTTAACCCGCTTCACCACCATACAAACTGTTACACACCGTTATTGTGGTGGTGGACAGGCACGGTTTCAATACTACTTGGTACTGGGTTGATTTGGTCGATACCTGAAAGGTATTGAGTACCGAGTACAGTTCCTGTTTGAGTCTGCCACGTTTCTACAGTCTCCTAGAATGGACAAACCAATCATTGGCTCTATAGAGCCATTCATGTTTTTTAGGTGGCTTATTTGAGCAACCTGGTGATCTGGATGAACTGTGCCCTCCTGATTTCAGCACTGTTTCTTTCTTTCAGGACACACTTTGTCCTGCTGTTCCATCAAACACAGAACCACACAGAAGGAAATCCAAAAAGAGGTGAGGTGACAAAAAGGAACGGACATGGCAGAGGAAGACTTCCTAAAGCACAGGAAGCTCAACGATTGTCGAACAATTGTCACCACCAAATGCAACACACAAATAGACAGAGACAAACCAGACAAGGAAACACAGAGAGGGAGGAGAAAATGTCTGAAAACACTGATTTGACTTTTAATACTCAGAATGTGACCAATTTATCAGCCTGTTAAAATGAAATGAGCTGTGGATATTCATGCTCCCCAGAGGAAGCACACTTTAGAGTAGAATACCTGAAGGGGAACTCTTCCATGTTGATCCCACATTGTTTGTTCTGCCTGATACTTCAGTTTGGAGCATTGTTCCAGTGTTTTAAGGCAGAGTGAAAGCAGGCATAAACCTCTGGTCTATGTCCCACTCAGCACTCAGAGACACACCTCTGGATCTTTTACCTGCTGCAGAGACATTTGCTTGCTGGGTATCAGTAAACCAGGAGGTGGTTAACAAGGCAGGAATCAGAACAAGATGCAACAACATGTTCTTCTCTCAGCACCTGTCAAAAGGAGTGCTTTTTACCTCGGTGTACCACAGAGAGTGTTTCCCCCGTAAAATCTAATTCTCTTTGAACATGCCTTTAAGTGGTGTCTTGGTTGTAGAATGATTTTGTTATACAACTGTCTGACAATATCCCAATTAATTTACGTGAAGCTGTAGGATGTTTAAACATACTAAGACTCATGTTTTATGGCTCCAACAGACAGAAATATTCCAAATGCTTATTTTCATTCCCAGTTCTGCCTGACATATCTTGTATCTTTGGACCGTTTGGAGCTGGAATTTAAAACCAGCTTGTGTGGGTTTGTTGCTTTGTGCTGTTTTGTGAAGTGTATTTATTGTTCTGTGCTTGTTTTTTTGTCTACCTGCCCAGGGACAACAGATGCAAATTAGCTGCTAGCTAACTCTGGTGAAATTACTTTGAATTATTCTCTGTCCCTGCAAAAATAAACAAAGAAATAATAAATATGTAAAAAAGCAACACTGGACCACACAGAAGTAGAGCACAGGATATCATATCTCAAAGTGTCCTTGATAAAGCACTTGGATAAACAATAACATGGATGAGTTGATATTTATGCATGATCTGTGAATCTGACATGACCACACAATGATAATGTATCATGCATATATTTTCTAGGGGTCAGTTGTACACAGTCACACAAACCAGAGTGCAGTTTTTTTGACTGTCAAAAACAAAAGCTGGATCCTGCACAGCCTGCTATGAACCTCTTAGCGTGGTGTGTTCCTGGGATTGAGACTGACGTTAAAAGTGCACTGCTGACCTCTAATCTAGTCTATCGTACAAGCAGCATGTGAGCATGAACTGTTTACAGATATTATATTTGTATTTCCTCATTCAAACATTGCAATATATACTTCAGGGTTTTCTGAGAGACATTGTCATTGTCATTGACACGTAGAGACAAACAACCAATTCACTTGCATGTTTTTGGACTGTGCAAGGAAACCGGAGAACCTGGACAGAACTCACACAGACACGAGGAGAATGTCAGCGGTGTCTTCAGGATACATCTAAGAGTGTTGGAGAGAGGCAGTGAATGTGTCCCACCACCAAAGACAGAGGTGATGAGACGAGAGAGAAGTTGATAAAAATGTTAACATACCTAAATTGTCTTTGCCTTCACCTTAATCCGAGATGAAGCCAAGGCAACTCAGCTGAGTTGACTGAATAAGCTGAGCAAACAGGAGCATGTAGTGTGTGAGGTATGTGTACGGTGTCATACTCTGCTGCTGAAGGATGTTTGGCTGCAGACATTACTCATCAGACATTAGTGCATGTATAAAAACATTCTAATTAAATATTACATGTTAATAAGTGAGATTTTGAGGAACTGGTAGATGCATTTTGAGTTGACATTTTTGACAGAGGCTAACTGATTCTCCCTGCCTCCTTCCTGTATTTACTGTTTAATGAAATCAAGCGAGGAAGAAGTGAACAGTTGCATTTAGTCTGGCATATGTCAGTTGTCTTTTAAATTGGTTGTATTCCTCTGTGCATTCAGTGGCTTTACAGATGCAGGGTACCGCAACCTCAGCCAGCTCAGCCAAGGTGACAGCTCATCAAAATGAGTGGCAGATGCCGGAGCAGAAACTTGACCAAGAAGGAGGGTGGGATGAACAATGCATTCAGCCTCGGGGCCACAGCTGTAGAGGCTTCAACATCACTGTGGTAACAACACACAGAGGAGTAGAGGAGTAGTAGAGTCAAAACGCATGACACTTTCTATATAGAATAGGTCTACTGTAAATATATGACCATAATGATAATGCAAATATAGTAGACATACTCCTAATACTACTACTACTAATAATAATAATAATTGTAGTGGCATCAGGCAGCAAGCTCAACCTTCGGTCTTGATGAAGCCATGATCCATGAGGACCTGTGAGACGAGAAAGCAGAAAAACTCTGGGGAAGAAGTTAAGTTAGTAACATGCATTAGCTCAGTGCATCATGGGAAGCCCCCTGGCAGTCTAGACTCATACCAGCATAACTAAGTTGTGGTTCAACACTCACCTGAGCCTGAGGTTATGTCATTCAACAACCAAATCCCAGTCAGTCAGTCAGTCAGAATTTTGGTCACACAGTAACATATTTCATTAATTCTAGACAATGATGATGGTGAAAGCTGGGTTTATGCTTGAAGTGAGAGGTTAACGGCACTTCCATCATATATAGTTTAGATTCATAGTACATTTTTTAATTTACATTCCAGTTTCACCATCAATACCTGATCAGCCTGCCAGTCTGATGCTCACCCTATGTTTCAACATTCTATCATAAAGATGCAGCACTGCATGACACAGGACTGTGGGCTAGCCTCAGCTGAATGTTCTACGTGAATCCAAAGGAACTTTGATTTTTTTTGTAACTGAATTGGCACCAAGTGATCTGCATTAGGTGATACAGGGCGGCATTAGCACTGCCAGGGAAACAGCATTCTTCAGGCTCGCCCTGTGTCTGTGTGGCTTCTGTCCGCTACTTTAGCTTATAGGTTCATTTGAATAGCACTATTACTACAATTTGTTTCTGAAGCTTAGCGATGTTGCTAAACCATGAATAGCAATAATAATTTTATCCAATCAGCTATGAATGTATCCAATTATTGGATACAAGTTACCTTAATTACATAATAATAATACATTTGTATGCACGTAGAGTGGCATTTTATAATTACAATTGACTTGTTCCTGCTCTTACTCTGGGCCTCGCCTTGATGATCACTTCAGTCACAGAGGAAATGCTCAGACATCATGTGGCTGTCTCAGGAGATTTTTAGTTTTTATCTTAGTAGCAAAAACAACAAATTTGACCACACAAACACCTTTTACAGCTCCAGGTAAGAAATGTGTACAGCTGTGAAGCCGTTGCTCCACACCTCCTCTCCTACTGTCAAGTTCAGCTGACACACATATTCAAACTGGAGTATAGTACAAAAAAATCCAATATACAGAGACACTGTACACACGCAGTCATATCAGAAATATCACAAAAAGTCATTCAGACAACAAGTGGGAAAATGAGTGTATACACTGGACTAAACTGTCTCATGGGTCAGTTCGGCAGAAACATGCAATACCTGACAAGAAAAGCAAACAACAGCATGTTGTTTCTGGACAATGAACTTTCATTAAATAGATTCATAATAAGTCTTAAACCCTTTTTTAAAATCCACATCTCCTCCAGAGGGTTTAACAACATCTTCAAGCGTTCTATGAACACTGACCGATGCATAAGGATAACATGGAGGAGTTTGATGTCGCCCACTTCAAAATGAGGATTTGTACAAAAATGACTGGGAGCACAATGTCCAAATGAATTCTGGGACTTTTTGAAAGATGTAGGTTACTTACAAAACAAGAGACTTATTAACTGGACATGTATTTTTAAGGATACTAAACAATAAACTTCAGCTACTTCCCCCAAAATGAATATAGTGTGTGAAGGGAAAGTCTGGTTTGATACAACTTGAGCCAGAAGAAAACACAGTCCTGTAGAGTTTCCAACCTGTATGGTGGTTTGTTCTAATGACGTGGCAGTTAGATCTCAACAAGTAGTTTGGTGATTATAGTGTTATTATCACTGACAGTAGCTTCTGGGTCTGTGAAGTGAAGTCAACGTGAGGATGTCTAAACCTGCCTTCTTTCTAACGGCCTGCAGCTTCATTGGCTGCATAATCGACTGAGTTGAGGTAAAAATGATCACATTATTTATGACCTCTGCAAACCTGTTTCCTCATGGGTTTATGGTCTAAGTCTCTAGTTTCAAGTCTACTTCCACACAGGATGACATTCAGTTAGTAAATCATGGTCCCATTTAGAATAAAATAGACGATAAAACAGGGTATGCTTTAGGGCGTGGCTACTGCCAAATGTGGTCACTTCAGGCTCTAAAAAAAACAAGATGACATCATGTCAAACTTCCAAACAGTTACCACAAAGCAGCGGGTGATGTCACAGTGACTTGTGCTATTCAATTGTTTGTTATTGCTGATTGATGCTGAGTTGATGGCTACTGCTCCAAAAAGACTCAAGTTGTAATAAACCAGAATTATCCTTGAATATATATTTGAATATAAATAGCCATGTATGCCAATTTAGCTTCACTGAACTGGAGAAAATGTTGTGGGATGTCATCAGGACTGTGACCAAAAAGAAGTGCATATTTTTTAAAAATCCTTTGAAATGAATTACAATAAAACCCATAAAAACATTTATTTTGCTACTGGAACTAACAAATCTAATGTACACAATCTAAACAGGCCTAATTGTCTTGGAACATCCTGCCCATTGCACCAGTTTCCTCAGTAATTTGGCATTTTTTTAAACGATGAACTGAGTCTTCACATACAGCACAGCCATAGTTTAAGAGATGACAGATTTTTATAATCTATGCAGTCACATAAAATTTGATATGATTAGCATACAGAATGATTGAGTGACCCCTCAAATATATACTCTGTATAGAAAGTAAATATAATCACATACAACTTTGTCAATAAATCTTTTTTTCTTAAATCTTAATGAATCAAAGCATCACATCTACGTATATGTATGTGTGTGTGTGTATATATATATATATATATATATATATATATATATATATATATATATATATATATATATATATATATATATATATATATATATATATATATATATAAGGTTAAACTGCATCAGTAGGTAACTGGAATGAGGATGAATTTACAGTAGAAGATTTCATGGTGTGTACTGGTCACACCTCGCTATTGTGTCAAGGCAGAGACCAGTAATGGATCATTTGTATTTGACCAGCAAAATAAAAAATATAAAACTTTCATTTCATTACATACTTTTTTTTATACAATTTATACAGTATAATTACAGTCCATGGGTATGACCACAGATTATGTAACAGACAGCACTGCCCTGTCATTTCCCTTTAGCTGATAAGCCATTTTAATCCATGTACAACGTGTGAGGCAAAACAATCCAAAGGTCTTATTCCTAAAGTATTTTGGCTATGACAGTGAAAACCCCTCGTCCTGTCTCACTTGAGTCTGAGAGGTGGAGAAGGGGATGAAAATGAGGGTGCTTCATGCAGGACAAGGGCTCTCAGACCAGCAGGTCTATCTTGGCATGGCTGTTAGCCATCCATTTGGGCAGTGTTTGACAGTGTGACAGTCCTCCATCTTTCCTAGACAGTACTCTCCATCACCCAGTCAGCACTGTCTATTGTCCCCTTGCTCCCTCCTGTGTCCCCCTCCTCCTCGCACTGCAGCAGCATGCCATTTACAGACAGGCTCCTCTTAGTCCAGATACTGCTGATCCTGCGTGGTTTGTTGCACAGCTGAGCGGCCCCGGCGCCTGTTACATCTCCCATGTCAAAGGACTGGCTCCTTTTCGGCTTGGAGTCCAGTGGCAGCATGAGGAGCCGGCTGAGGCTGGAGTCCAGTGTCCGGCCCAGCAACGGCTCCCTGTCTGTGTGTGGTTTCACTGCTGCGATTGCAGCACTATTGGAGGCTCCTGGGTCAGAGCCCTGCGTTCCCCGCAGCTCCAGCGAAGTGAAGGCCCCGAGGAGGTGGTCTAAGTTGGACCGGGGCTTGGGGGCAGCTGACCTCCAAATGTTGGCAAGTGTGCTGTTGGGGCTGTATGAGCCCCCGGCCATGGAGCCTGAGGAAGAGGAAGAAGAGGTGAGGCTGCTCTGGAGGGATCCACACTTGAACTCCACCACCTCGTCCTGCAGGGTCACTTTGGCCTTGACCTTTGGCTCAGACTGAGACTGACCCTGAGACTGAGACTGGGGCATAAGAAGTCCATTTTGCCCGAGTCGTCCTCCGTTGGTCTGAGAGTGTGTGTCACTGACACTGGTCAGCTTCCCCACCGGGGATTCAGTATCTGCAGCTTTGTAGCGCACCATGAGGATGACAATAAACACGAGCAGAGTTGCCACGATGATGCCTCCCACCACCAGGATCATGGTGCCTCCAAGCAGCTGGCTGGGCAGAGACTGACACTGAGGATAGTCGTCCTGGGTGAAGAAATGGGTGCAGCCCACAACGTTGGTGGCTGTGAGTGTGGTGGCGGTGTCATCCCAGGCGGCCAGAACGCACAGATCATAGCGGGTCCCTGACACAAGGTTTGTCACTAAGAAAGCTTTGCTGGAGGCCGGGATCATCCTGACAAAGACAGGAAAAACAATTAGGACCGGCAGGTTAATAACTGTATCAGGATAAAGAAGTCTTCTCTAATAGACTGGGCTGATATCTATTTACAGCCTCTGAAGGAGCCGTAAAAACCTGGAGGAGTGATACAGTAAATGCTATTAATGATTGAGCCATCAGCATCTGAACAGGCTACACATGTAATTTCAGCACATTGAGACTTAACTAACAGCTATAGTAGGTAATGCAAGCTCTATTCACAATAAAAGTTTTCATTAAGGGAGAGCCAGGATTTCCATTTGCATTCCCAGGAGTTTCTCTCCACTGCACATCTCTGCAGTTGCTGTTTTAACAGACAGCCAACAGTAATTGGCTTTATCTCTTAGAGCCATCTGTCTTGCTGCAGTGAACAGAGGGTCCATTTGATATTGGAGCTCTGATAAATAAATAAGTGGAAAAACCAGGAAAGGCAAGAAAGACAGCACATTTTGTACGGGCCAGTCCAAGATAGGTTTGGACCTGTGGGAACTGTCAAGAGCCCTTGTGGTAGGAACAACAACACAAGGGAGTGTGTCAGGTGGTGGGGGTGGAGAGATGTAATGCTGGATGCACGTGTGTGTGTGTGTGTGTGTGTGTGTGTGTGTGTTGAGGGAAAAAAAAAAGTTCTTTTCTGCTTCAGCAAGATGTCGAGGTGCCCCAGAGGAAGGCAGCCTCTAACAGCCTGAGGCAAGCTGCTCAGCAGCCAGCAGCAACACTGGATGATGTACTGCTGCAGTTACACCTGCTTGTTTAATGATATAACTCAACTCACATCGAATCAGTCATGGACCTGATTGTCTACACTTTAGCAAGACACTGGTGAGATGGTGAGGTACGTAAGTAAGAAAAGTATTATTATAGTGGTATTATGATGATATGAGCGTTTGATTATGTTAGGTTAGGCTGAGTAAATAATGTCAGCTTTGTCCATCTTTCAGCTGTACTGTCCCTTAAGAAAACAACAACTTGTTCCTGAACATTATTTTCAAATTGGTCTATTACTGAGCTCATTATTTTTTTTTACAGGGCAGTTCCCTGCAGCAACATTTCCAAAACCAGGACAGGCTAAATTAAGCCACTTAAGCCCTGCGGCCAAAATAAGTAAATGAAATAAACAAAAGTTGTGGACCCCCATTGAACTCCCCCTTTTAAATACCCATTAGTTAGAGAACACACGGCAGCTTCGTTATATTGTGCTTTGGGGCCAAAACAACTAATACTTTATATACTGACTATTTCCACTGCGTGGCTACTCTATTCATTTATGATAACTTGATCAGACATTTATTTATTTATAAATATTCACAATTAAAGCATAACATTAAGTGTGATAATAAAAGTATATTAGTCATAAAAATATATCAAAAATATTGGCATAGGACTAAGGATGCACATAATTACTTGACTAGTCGGTTGGTTCCCGTGCTATTAGGCACCAGAAATACTATTTAGATAAATTCATTACAATATTGTTGCTTCCAAGTTGTTATGCAGCCCCCCCCCACTCAGCCCCTGCTGGTTTTATGAGATCTTTGTCCCACTTCTGAAGTTATAGTTGTAACTTTTAGTTATTGCAGTCTGGTTTAGGACTCTATGAACTCTCTTCAAGTTTGAGGTGACTGCAGCTGTAGGCAGTGAAACAATTCATAAAAGCAGCTTTGACTGTTTAAAACAAAAAGTATAGGCTGCATTTGTTTTTTTGGGCTAATCTCCTGCAGTTCACACAGAATGGATTACCCCCACAGTGCACTATTTATCGGACTTGCAGACCTTTATCGATCACTACTGCCATCAACAAGACAACACTGACTCCAACACTGGCAGCAGCACATCCACCAAATCTTTCAAAAGAAAAACAAAAGAAAAAAAACAATGAGATTCGAGAAACAAAGAAACCATCTCAGACCTACAAACCCAGAGCATACCAGATAATCTGATTTTCTCCTGAGACAAAGATTAAAGACTTAATGAAAAGCAGCCCTATAAACAAAAGTGTGTCCCCGACTTCGAGTGACTGAGCTGGTTGGTAGAGTGTTGACTTTCTTTATTGGCTCTTTCTCTTCAGAATAAATGTGTGAACCAATGAATTAAGTCCTCAGGAGACTTTCAAGCTTTTTTATGCTCACATGAGGCAATGTGGCGTGGGCTTCTGCAGATGGCGAGGGAACTATGAACACAGACAGATCACTGTCTGTTGCAGCATTCTCTGAAATACCAGAAACTGTATGAACAAAAGAATCCACGAAGAAGTCGAGTGCCACGACACAGACCAAACAGCTGCATACTCTGCTGCAGTCCCTCACTGCAGAAGAATTGGAATTATAAACGCATATCAATTCATACACATACTGTACTGTGAAGAGGAAGAAGTCAGATCAGATATATTCTAATGAAAGGGAGGTTGAATATCTTGTAAATAATTTGATTCTGCTGGCAAAATATTATTTATTCAAATCAAGATTTTTAAGATCCCCAATTCTTAAATAATTTAAAACAAACAAACAAAAGATATCATTCATTATGTTACTTTGTATTAAAGTAACATAATGAATGATTTTTATCTTAGCAGTCATATCAAATCAAGTGACTGCAGCTAAGCCTGATTTGTTGATTAACCTACTGTTGATTTATGGTACCAGTGCCTTAGTCGACTATAATAGACTAACAATGATCATATGGCAACTTCTGTGGCTATGAAATCACCTCTTGCCCTCAACAGGCACTGATCTGCATTCTGATACAGCTATCGTTACGCCGCGAAAGTGACCCAGACGTCACTGAGAGAATCATTTCTCAAAATAAAAGATCGTCCATACTCAGATAATACATGAAACGGAAATAATTAATTATTTCTTGTGCGGCCCGGTACCAATTGATCGACGGACCGGTACCGGTCCGCGGCCCGGTGGTTGGGGACCACTGTCCTAGACCCCATCCCAACCAGGCTGGTCAAGGATGTTTTACCTCTAGTTAGCCCTTCTTTATTGGATATGATTAATCTGTCTTTATTATCAGGATATGTACCACAGTCCTTTAAAGTAGCTGTAATTAAACCTCTTCTTAAAAAGCCCACTCTAGATCCAGAAATCTAGAATATAATTTAAAATTCTTCTCTTTACTTCATGGCCAGGCACCATCATATCTAAAAGAACTCATAGTACCTTACTACCCCTCTAGACCACTGCGCTCTCAGAATGCTGGGTTCCTTGTGGTTCCTATAGTTTCCAAAAGTAGACTGGGAGCCAGAGTTTTCAGGTATCAAGCTCATCTTCTGTGGAACAAACTATTCTGGGTTCTGGAGGCAGACACGGTCAACACCTTCAAGAGTAGACTTAAGACTTTCCTTTTTGACAGAGCTTACAGTTAGGGCTGGCTCAGGTCATCCCTTAGTTATGCTGCATAGGACTAGACTGCTGGGGGACTCTGAGAGACTTTATATAGATGTTCAGATTATATTAAGGCTTAAAGTTATTAAGAATTAAGTAGATGCTTTAATTGAAATTGGATGCCATCACAGGCAGCTTGTTTGAGCAATTAGGCTTCATATGCCCATGTTTTATAGTTATGACTCATGTCTCCAACATTATCATGAGAGCCTACTGTTTACATTGTGTCTGCTATCATAGTCAATGCAAGTAAAGTTTTTTCTAATCATGTCCTTAAAGGTTCCCCAGCTTAACCAAAAGTCTTGTTTTAACTATACCACAGTATTTCCCTAAACTTAAAGCATATCAGAAAACATGAATCATTTTTATAGCACAGGTGGGGAACTGATTTACACTGACAAATACTGCCATCCTGCTGAGCACGGCAATAGATTAAGAAACACTAATATGGGTCAGTTGTATTTTCTTGTTTCTAATTGTTGTTATAAATCTGTCACATCCTTCATCCTACATAACTTTTTTCACATTTTAGCTGACGTGCCCATAAAACACCACACCTTCTGCGTTTGTCTTAATCCAAGTTATCCGTTTTCCAATAAAAAAAAGTTCTACTTCTTCAACAACTTGTGCTACAGTTCATTACACCATTATAATTGGCTGCCTGCGATCGAGAGAAAAAATTCTTTAGCCTAGTGATGCTTTCACTGTGCGCTGCTTGCTCCTGTGTCTGGGTCTAATTGATTTCAGGTTGTCTGCAGAGACTAACTAATTCATTTTAATTCATAGGAATAAAGCCCAAGTCCAGAGAAACCTATGCCCATGCTTATCACAGGGAGATAAAAGTTTTTTCCCGCCCCTTCAGGCTGCAAAAGGCAATTTGTCGAGTGGCCTGCTTAGCTCCCGCTGATGGCGTGAGGCCACAGCATTAATCAGAGTGAAAGCGGGGGGAGAGAGAGAAGAGAGAGAAGACGAGTTGGAGAGGAGACGAAAGAGGAGATGGGCTCTTGGCTTAGGTTTCTTTAAGCTTTGTGAGAGATTTGTCAGTTACACTTTTAATATTCTTCATATATTTTCTCAGTTCAAAGAAAGAGCTGACAGAACAAATAAATCATTACTCCAGGCTGCATCTTTCCTGTCCACAACCATTAAACTGTTTTCATGGCCTGGATTCTGTTTTTCCAGCTGCAAAGAATCGCTGGAACATGATTCATCACTTCTATTGATTTCTTGAGGTTTCTTTTTCTCTGGACAAACACAGACAAGGTCATAGCAAATGGTTTCCCACCCCATTGACTAAGCCTAAACATTGGGGCGATGCTGGCAAATTTAAATATGCTTATATAATCAAAATCCTTAATGGCCTCTCACTGGCTGCTCCTGTCAGCTGCGCTTTAGATGATTAAATGGACCTTGACATTTTTCTGTCTGTGCCTATACCCTTGAATATCTACTGGTTGCAATGAAACATTCCCTCCACCAAAATGCAATGGATGAATGCATTAAGAGAAGGACGTTCTCTTCTCAAAGTCCCGTGGTCTGTCTCCACATGATATAGGTAACTGTGATAATAGCACAGGTCAGGTAAACCTGCAGAAATTAGCTCTCATTAGAAAATCACGGCATAGATAGGAATGCACAGCAGCTAACATGATAAGGACAGAGGGTGTCACTCCCTGTACAGATTGTAAAGCCCTCTGAGGCTAAATGTGTTTTGTGACTTTGAGCTATACAAATAAAATTTGATTTGATTTCTATTCTATTCTATTCTATTCTATTCTATTCTATTCTATTCTATTATTCTAACCAACACCAACTGAATATCTTTAACCTCACCCTCCTCTTCCAAGCGGGAAGGTAAACTACAAGGTGAACTTCTATCTAGAGGCATGGTTTATTACTTTTCCTCTTCTGTGCTTTTGTAGAAACATGGCTGTTTAACATGGTGAATATGTGTAGATATAAAAGGTAACAAAAACATTATGATTCCTATGTCCAGGTGATTATGCACTCATGAAAACATAGAAAGAAAAAATAGAATATTATATTCTTTTTCTGCCGTAAAGACAGTCCCCTAAATCACACACACTGGATTTTTTTTGCCAAGTCAGGGCAGCACAACAAGCTGAAAACACATGTGATAAAGTGTACAGTTGTAGATGCCAGGGAGTAGTATTCCTTTCATGGTGTTATGATTATAAAATATCATATTATTACTTCAGAGTAATTTTTGTGTCTAAACTGCACACACTATTGCCCTGGTAAACACTGAAATAATTATGTGACTGGATCTTTCATTGCTAATTTACAGTACCATAAATACAGCTGTGTTAAAGTAATAACATTTTATTATTTTTGAAAATTGTCCATTTGTGCATTTCTCAGTTTCTTTGTGGGGTTTCAGTGTTTTGCACATAATCACATTTTTTTTTCTTTTGGAAACAGACTTCTTGAGAACATTTTTGGTGACTCCTACCTCTGATTATACTGCAGTCACAAACTTTGGAATATCTCAGAATAGTACACTTTTCAGGAATAAAAGAAGTCTTCCTTCAGCTTGACAATGCCACATTTCTTTTTAAAAGTCTTTTGAATAAGTTCTCTGGACCCTCAGGCCTTCACATTCAACCATCCTACATAAAGGATCACGTAAAACCTTTAGTTCAAGTAACAATGTGCCAATCAGGGAAACCCGAGCAGTGATAACACTGTCCTCCAGCTGCAGTGTTTGAAGAGCAAACAGCTGACAACTCTTACCTCGTGTGCATAATAGTGGGACACAGCTCAAATGATTAAGTTGTCTGGATCTGGTGAATTTGAGCAGCTACAGGCCTACTTTCAAACTTCCATTCTTATCTAAACTTTTACAGAGAGTTGCCTGCACTCAACTTTCCTGAATTTAACTTGACTTTGATGAATAAATCTGTGAAACATTTCAGGCTGCTTTCAGAACAATGCACAGCACAGAGACTGTTCTTATTAAGGTAGAAAATCATATTCTCATTGCAGCGTGGGAGCTCTCTTTTAATCCCTCTAGATTTGGTGCAGCTTTTCTAACATCTTAATTGAACAGGTAAATTCCTGGCTTGGCATTAAGGACTTGTTGGTTCAGCTCTTATCTGTCTCATATTCAAATTCAAGACATCTTCAGCAGACATCATCAGTGGGGCTCAGCAAAGTTCAGTTTGAGGGCCCTGCTTTTACTTTTTACGGCTACCAATTAGTCCCATCACAAAAGCCCTCTTTCCACTTTTCTACTGAACATAAGAAGCTACAACTAAGCTTAGAGTCCAGACCATCACAGAAACACTGCTTTCTTTCAACTATCTCTTCAGTATAATTCAACACAGAGGCACAGATAACAGATAATGATCATTTAGGTTTGTCCTCTGAACTGTTTCAACTCCACTAATGAGAACTTGACAAAGAATCGAAACGTTAAGTCATATAATGTGGAGCCTGTGTCGGTTTTCACAACAGATCAAAAATTGCACCTTGGGAGTTTTATTATGTCTACAGGTTTGTACCTTTGATGAAACCTAGTTTACCTTTAATGATGATTCTCTGTTTGTATAGAGATTTACTGATCAGCTATTTCTATACTTGAGGTTTGGCCAGGTTTACGTTTGAAGAGCTTGCAGTCCAAAACATTTTCAATCAGTTTGTTTTTTTATACATCCGATTTCTGTGAGAAAAGTAGAGCACTATTCAAATCTTGATTTGCATATAGTGCACTTATGAATGTGTTCATAAATGAGGCCCTTTGGAAGTATGAATATTTGTGTTGAAATCATAGTGTGTGTATTATATAATTTTCTACATATTCATATTCAAAATGTTTACCTCTAAAATAAAAAGAACACAAAAATATAAACGTTGAATAGAATTAATTACATTACATTATGATTGTTAAAGTTATGCTATGTAATTACAGAAAGGACTGAAAGACATTCTTCCTGCATTATTATATTATATTATTAAACATGCTGCATAATGAAGGGAAATATTGCAACAAAAGGGTGGCCACAGCCCTCAGGCTACAGCTCTAAATATCTTGCTTTCCACAGTTTTGAGAAGAGTAACTGATTTAAATGGCATTAAGTAATTGGATTTTTTTTCTGGATGGTTTCACATTCATCTCAGAGGCTGTGGCTGCAGAATACAAGCCTCATCTAATACAGTTTCATCCCCATCAAATGCTGCTGGATTGACAGAAATCCCCGCCTCCTGAGCATATAAATTCTTCTGGTTCTGGACGGCTGAGCATAATCGAGCCTGGCACAGCACTGTGTTTAGTGAGGGAGATGTCAGATGAAAATGTGACGAAGAAGGAAAAAGAGTTGTTTTTGCTGCTGTTAAACAATTTGATAGACAATACAGACAATGGATGATGGATGGATCCCTTGGATGTGCCAACCATAGTGTAAAATATTACAGAAAAGTCAGTGCAATATAGTGCAATACACTGATTCCTCTGTGATTGTCTTTCTGAACGCTGCATCCTGTAAATAGACATCACTCAGTGTCTTACAGTGTTGTCTAAATTATATATGTCCCAGAGTACAGAGAGAAAAATAGAATTGAGTGTGCTGGAGTGTTAAAGATCAAAACATTCTGTATGTGTAGATTTATACTGAGCCTCTCATTCAGATGCATATTGACTGTTCCCTTTCATTATCTTCTAACAACTAAGATGTGCTTAAATATCGGAAAAATATCAATGCTACTGATGATGCCTTTCACATTACACACATCAGTCATTTAAACTTGATCCCCTGTTCAGTAAATTACATAATTAATTCTCAAAAGAACTGTGTCTGCACTTCAAGATTCCTAAAATAAGAAGCAGGTGTTTACCTGTAAATCAGAACCTCATCATCAGAGCAGTTGTACTGGAGCTGGTACATCTTCACCTTGGGAGCTGACTTGCTTACTGTCCACTTGACCAGTGCTGAAACAGCTGTCACCTCAGAGACGGACACAATCCTCTCTGGTTGGCTCTTGGGAGCCCCTTTGCTGATCCTTGTTGTCCCTGTGATATCAGAGAGGCGTGACTTTGGCGGAGCTGGCTGCCCGGTGCCGTTGCTGAGGTGAGGAAGCTGGACGATGGACACCTCCACAGAGGCAGTGGACTCCCCGGCAACATTAGCAGCAATGCAGGTGAAGGTGCCGTAATCCTTGGAGGTGGTGATGGTGATGCTAAGGGTTCCATTGCTGAACACTGAGGTTCGGGAGGAGTTGCCAAGCAATCGATCATCAGGAGAGATCCAGTGGATAACAGGAGAAGGATCCCCTGTCGCTTCGCATCTTAGGCTGGCTGTTTGCCCCTCCAAAACCAGCATTCTGTGGGTGTGCTGGGTGATGAGCGGTGGCTGACACACAAACTCCTCCTCTTTCACATTCCAGAAGTAACGACCCTTCAGGCCAGTTGGGGAAGCACAAGTCTCCAGGTCATCATCTCTCTCAAGCCTGCGCAGCCACAGCATCTCACAGTTGCAGTGCAGTGGGTTTCCACCCAGGCTTAGGGACAGTTGTGGAGCATAGGGTGTAGTCAGGATCATTGAGTCCTGGGCGCGGGCAAAGACAGGGTCTGGGGGTAGCTTCTGCAAACGATTAGAGGTCAGGTCCAATCTCGCCAGCCTTTCCAGGTCAGTGAAGGTGCCCTCTGGAATAAAGTTCAATAAATTGTGATCAAGACTTAGTTGATGAAGATTAATCATCTGGCGCACAGAGTCCCAGGGCAGGGACATCAGGTTGTTGTAGGAGAGATCTAGATCCTCCAAGGCAGGTGCCAGATCCTCAAAGGCCTTGTCATGGATGCGTCCCAGTTGGTTGTTGTTGACAATGAGGTGTTGCAGGTTGACCAAACCTCGCAAGTCATCAGGGCCTAGCTCCATCAAGCGGTTGTTGTCCAGATGTAGTGAGCGTAGTGTTTCCAAGTCACCAAAGGAGAAGGGCTGAATGTAGCTGATGGTGTTCCTGGAGAGGGTCAGATCCACCAGGTCGGTCATATTGGCAAAGTCCTGCTGTGTAATACGGAGGATGTAGTTGCCTCCCAGACGGAGCTCCACTGTACTGCGGTCGATGTCCGGAGGCACAAAGAGAAGGCCTTTGGATGGACACAATGTCCCCAGAGACTCAGACAGATTCTGGCATACACAGTACTTGGGGCATGCATGGGTGATCATCACTGTGGCTCCCAGGACCAGCAGGCAGCAGATGATGTGGTCCATGGTAGAGTCATATAAGGGAAGCTGTGTGAGAAACAGAAAAATAAAGATAAAGTAAAGGTAATAAAAATGAACACATCTTTCAAACACCATTTCAACACAGCCCCTCTGAAAGACCACAGAAGGAACTCGGGTGCAAAAGGTGTAAAGAGATCTGAGATGGAGCCACAGGCACAACAGTGTCCTACCTGAAACGATCAAGATTTTAAAGTAATTTCCCAAAATGACTGTCTGCCTCTTTTTGAAATCTTTACCTAATGCCTGCAGGGATCATTAAAGTTTCACCTTATCTTAAAAGTTTTGGTGTCAGGGGGATATGCCCTGCAGTGTTTCCTGTAGAATGAGAGGTTTGCTGTGGGGGCAACTGCATAATACGTGCTGAACCTTCCCTTTTAAGGAAGGTGGCCTTGTGAGTTACCTGTGTATGTGACATAATCTAGCAAGTTTGATGTAAGAAGTGAGTCTCTCCCAGTGACAGAAGTACCAAAGCACTGTTTCAGAAAACTCCATGGTAGGTATAGTTAGGTCACTTTAATGCAGTGCTTCTCAAATTTTTTTTTTTTTTTACTGTCCTAGAATAAAGTCCACTACGTCCACTACATTAGGGGGCAGTGGCGCTCTCATTAGCAGAATGTGCGCAGGGAGCATTCGCTCGGTGGTGTAGGAGTTTTGTTTGCACTGAGCATGCGTACTTTGCACGCAGCACAGAGGTGTGAAGTGTAGACACGAAGTGTAGCACAGTGGTCTCCAACCTTTTTATCATCACGGACCGGTCAACTCTAGACAATTTAACAGCGGATCGGGGGGTCGCGTGACTGGTGGCTATCGTTACCGTTACGCCGCAAAAGTGACACAGACGTCACGGAGAGAATCATTTCTCAAAATAAAAGGTTTTTCAAAATAAAAGATCGTCCATACTCAGATAATACATGGAACGGAAATAGTTAATTATTTCTTGTGCGGCCCGGTACCAATTGATCCGCGGCCCGGTGGTTGGGGACCACTGGTGTAGCAGACCCTCAAGTGACACCAACGAAAAAATATTTAACAGGGATGAGAAGACAGGCGGAGAGAGCCGGAGATAAAGAGACAAACGAAAATCTCCCGAAAGCTAAGACGAGGAAATATGACGAAGCGTGATTTTATGTATTTTATGTATATTTTACGTATTTTCCGCACTATAAGGCGCACCTAAAAATCGGGGGGGGGGGGCGCGAGATGTTTTATTCTTCCTGGGGGGGGCACGACAGAAAATAATTGAGAAGCACTGCTTTAATGAGACATAAAGTGTCTGGATACGCTGAGGTTGCTGCATAATAGTTACTCAAAGGCTGTGTGTTCACTGCCACAGAAGAGAAATAAAAAGCCCCTGTTCATGCAATGTTACTTTGACGTCTTCTTGCATCCATCAGAGTTGGCTGGTTCCCAGATATGAACCGGACTAAGGAAAACTAAAATCGCCAAAAAACAGAGATGTAAGTTGTGTAAGTTAGGAGTAAGAACAGAATTGAAGCACAAAGACAAAATATTTAATGAAACTGTGGCAACAAAACACTGTAGAAGTTGTGGAATGATCAGGAAAAAAACGTGCTTGGAACATTCCACAGGTTAACTGGTCAGCTCATTTTATCATGGTGGTGTATCATGGGTATGAAAAGGGCATCCCCAAATCCCCAAACGAGGTGACCAGAGGTTCACCACTTTGAAAAAAAGCCCAACAGTTTAAAATGAATGATTCTTGACAAACAACTGTAATTAATGTATAGATTTGCAAAAAGACGGATAGCAACAACGTCCAGAAACACACTTGACTTGAACTGTCTATGACATAACTAACAGAACTGAAATGAGCTAATGGCCTGACTACTTCATATAAACCCACCTGAAAGAACAGTATAATGGACAGTATGAGTAATAATTTTACCTTAAGTTTGTCCAAACTTCCAACATCTTAGGAATGACTGGTTCACTTTGAGGAAATGGCCATTTATAGCAAACAGTAATACACTTCAGTAATAAAGATTTCGACAGAGACAGCTCTGTTCTCCGTCCTTAAGTAATAGTGAGGATCCTGTAGGGAGAACTAACTCCACACACACTGATGCCACTTAGTTAATGCATGTGCTATTTAGTACAGTCGTATTATTGCAATTTAAGGGTGGCAAAAATTATTAATTGAATTTTAAGTTGCTAGAGTAATTTCACAGGCAGAAATAAAGAATAAGGTTGCAACAATCATGTTTCCATGGGATATGCAAAGCACCCCGACTCCAGATGGTATGCAGTCTATATTGCCAATGGCATACCATTTCTTCTTGCCTTGTTCAGTTTGTTCTATAATGGAGTCTGTCACTTATTGGCCCCCGGAACGGCCTCTATCTGAGACATCATGTGACCCAGGTCCATCCACCCAGGGATAGAGCACTCAGGTGTAGATAATGCTGTAATCATAATGTAGTCCTGTGATCGGGGAATACAGCGCAATAACTCAAGTACAGCACATTAGACAGCAGGCGGTAACAGCATTCACTGGGGCGGCTATGGTGGTAAGTGGTATTTTTAAATGACTGTATTTCAGTGGTCAAATAAAATAGGACTTTGAATGACTTTCATTCCAGACGACTATGCATGAGACAACACACCTGCAATTTTATTTACGCACTTCTGCATGTGATAATCTCTGAAATTTAGTGTAATGACTCAGATAATGACAGCCAGCAGCCTGAAAGAGAAAGTGTTGCAGTAAACCACTGTGCACATTTGCACATCATTATATGCACAGTGACGTTATACAATATTATTTTTCAGATAAGAACAAATATGCAGATAAACAGCATGAAATAAAAACAGCACGCTTTCCAACATGAACTGAGATTATCCCTTTTTCCTTTGCTGCCTCACACCCACACACACATGCACATATCAACACCTGTACACTGCACATACACAGTCATGGATGGCCGCACACACCCACACTGACATGTTCAAACACCCAAACACACACCGCAGCGTTACCAAATATTGCCTGTGATGAATCATATCGTTGTGTTGAGTTGACTTATCTATATTTCTCAGGTTTTCTGCCACACAAAGTGTCACTTGCCTGATATGATAGAGGTGCTAATGGGCGTAATGATGATGATGAATAGTACAGTGTAACAGCTGCAGGGAGAGATAAGGAAAATGTTAGGCTAAAGGCTGACTGAGTGGGCTAGCACTAACAAAAATAATGGTAATTTGAATGCTGAATTTGTGTGGACGTTGGGACAAGAAGCTGCAGTACTTTTCGACAAGTAGTACCAGGGCTCAAAAGTGGACTGGAACTAACATTCTAACACCACCACCTCCTTCAACTGTATTTTACAGAGGGCGGGACTGAGAGGAGAGACGGGCGAAGTTGACAGAAACTTTTGTTACTGTGAGTAACATTTACATGAACTGCACTGGGTGCTACAGTTTTATCACAAAAGTTAGCTTTAGTGAGTTCACTGCTGACATGGCTGCTGCTCAATGTGTTCTACTATCAGTGTTTTCAACAGCCACACAGTGTGATTAAATGTGAAGAACATGAGAAATGTTCTGCAGAGCAAATAACTGATGCCAAGACCAAATAAAGAGTGAAGGAGTGAAACACAAGACTTAGAGTTAAATACTGTACGATTTATGTCCTGTGTAAAAGTATGTTTGTGTTCACTGATTTCTTTGAACTTTGGGCAAAGGCCCAAGACAGATAGATTGTTTTCCAGAAGTGTAAGGAATCAGTTCCACCCCTTGGAGGAGATTAGATATGCTACGAACAAGGTCCAGAGAATTGTAGAAGGTTTCCAAATATATATTAAGGCTCTATCTTTCTATGTTGGAGATGATTGTCTGTGAGGAGACACAGACAATCACAGTGCTCATAATAAACTGCCCGCTAAAGATCAACTCATTATCTCTTGAGTGTGTTCAGCTTCTCGTCTCGTGGTCCACAGATCCATCCTGTCAAATACATTTAGTTTTCATTTGTTTATTCAGCTGGTTGATGGCAAGGGAAAGAAATTGGACTGTTGAGGAAAATTTCTTTAACATCATTATTTAGTAATGTAGTTATATATTTGACTTGACTGATAAACCTTTATAATATTGTGTGCCAACACAAATGACTTGTTTTGTCTGACCAACAGTCTCAATCCTGAAAACAATATAAGATTACAGAGCAACAAATTCCTTCATTTTGTGAATTGAACAGATGTGGCTGTTGTTTTCAATTTGGCTAAGGTTGAAAGTGGTCCTTGTGGTATTGTATACATTCCTATCTGCTGTTGATTAGTAAAAGAAATGAATGGCTTTCTGTGCACAGAAAGAAAATTCTAAATTCAGCCAGACTCCATTTTGTATAGAACAAACATTTTATCAACTGATGCTATCTCTTCAAATCAATATTAAATATGAGAACAGAGGATAACAGTTATTAATATCCTTCATGTGCTGTTGTGACTTTGTCCCAAACTCCAGCCTAGAATAAGGTACATTGCAAATGACTTGCAAAGTCCTTTAGAATGTGTTCACGGAGCCTGGGGAACACAAATAGAAGCATTTCATCACAGAGAGCGGAGCAGCACACTGAGGAGGAGTGTTTAGTAAATCATCCGGTCAAAGTCAAGGGCGCTCTGTGGATGGATGGTGTGGAGGTCAGGGAGTTAGCAAAACGAGATCTCTCCCGACAAGTCGAGCATGACGGCCAAGCGAGTGGCTCTCTTGTATGTTGAGCAGAGCCAGATAGCAGTAATCAGCGAAGGCCTTGATGTGAACACTCATCACAGCTCCTGACAGACATCCACTGCACCGACCCCGGGGGCCCGCTGGGCTGCAGCCTTCATGCACAGAGGTGGTGGGGAAGCTACAGTCTGCAGAATCATTCACAGCAACACTTATCTGAGCACAGGCAGGGCCATACTGCTACCGTAGATTGATGTGTCGTGATAATTTTAGTACTGTTTCATACCATTGTGAAAGTTTGAATCAATATTGAATTTCCTGAACATTCACAGCTTTCACAAACTCTGTTGTGCAAGATGAAATTTCATTTCAGCGTGAGATCCTGGAGGGCAGAGTCTGCACAGACAGCAGCTGAGTTTGAATAGTAAAGAGAAAGTGGCAGCATCTGTGTACCTCACAAAACAGGATTCAACTACGCCCACGCAGTACCATGACAGGAGAGAATCTTTAGATATTAACTTTGTGTTGGTATCAAAGGCTGATCTTGGAAAGGGTGACAACAGTACAGAGGGTCTAATGCAGCATTTCATTCAACGAACGTCAGAAATCTTCAGTTTGTAGATGTAGAACCACGTCTTTGATGTTTTCTAAAGAGCTTTTGTTCAGAAGAACCAAACAAAAAGCACAAACACATTGTCTTTACCAACAGCTACTACTTCTAGACTGCTGAAGAGTAATTTAACTGCAGGCTGTCTTTCTACGATGGTTGGAGTTTCAGTCACCAATCATGGGTGTGGTTAGGTGTGGTTGTGAAGTAGCAGACATTTAAGTCAGCTGTTTCCTCAGCTCTCCATGATGGCTCCACACAGATCTGATGTAACCTTCCTCACATTAATATAAAACAAACACAAAAATCTGATTTACTTCCTGTTTCCTGTGTTGTTTTTCACTGGTGAAGCTTCTATTGGTGCTCTTTTATTGCATCATCTTGTTGTACCTTCTTCTTCTGGTCTTCTGACTGGAGAATTATTATTATTGTTAACCAACTCATACTATTGAAGCATGAGCAGAGGATGAAAACAGACATTCATTCGAAATATAAACATAATCTGGTATCAGAGTGTGTTCTTAAAGCCGATTCTTAATCTTGTGAGGCAGCTGGACTTGCAAGATGATGTGAGAATCCATTTTGGCCTCAAGTTATGTGTGTCACTATCAATCAATCAGCGGCCTATGAGGAACACTAGGTGTGTGTGAGAAGTGAGACTCACACACTTGAAAACAATGGCAGCTGCTAAAGAGGTTCATGTAGATGCTGCGTACATCGGTTCTTTTTGAAGTGCAGAACTTTTATTAACTGAAAGAAGAACAAAGAACCACACTGAAGACTTTTATGGATGGAAAAGAATTTGCCTACTTTACATGGTTTGTTGATCAGTTAGTTAAGTTCACAAGTGATAGACAGAGATAGACAGACAAAACATTGAGTGCATGCCCTTTTCCAAATGACAACTTCCTCTGGCAGGATTGATGAGAGTTGTCTTCGATCTCAGAGTGGGAAGATACATTCATGCACCTCTGTAAACTTGAGGAGAACAAAAGTCGAACATACTGTATCTGCACCAGATTCATTCATTCATTTTCAGCAAACACTTATGTCTCCATCCGAAAGCCAACAAAGATTAAAAAAATCTTTGAGGCTTTCAGGCTCTCTCACATTACTGTTCCTTTTTATATCCACATGACAGAGCCAGCGTGTGCTCAGGTACTACATTGTGCTGTTATATGCAATAGACTAATGAGAAATAATGATTAAACATCAGTGAATAATGCGCCTAGCCATCCTTACTTTGCTAGAACAAGAAGCCTTCTCATTAGTGCACAGCTGATGGCGAGAGGTTCTCTCGGTTTATTATTTCTCAGAGAGCATGTTGCTTTTTCTCTGACTATCGCATGTTTGTAAGTGGTGTCAACAAGTCTTCTTTGGAGTATATCTCCAAGGACCAAAGAACAACAACAATGTGCCCTGCTTCTGCATGAGATATTGGTTCTTCTCTTTCATAAGAAAAAGGCATAATCACGATAGGGAAGGGATTGCGAATGTTTGTCAAGACAGTGAACGTGCTGGGTATTTTGAAGGACAACCTCAAAGGTGTACACTGAATGTTGCAGAACACTGATTTTCTCTTCAGACTGATTGGTATGCCCTGTCTAAAATACTTTATAGAGTCTAATAGCACATCACTGAACCTAAAAATCAAATATTGTACGCTAAATTTTCATTGTTTGTCACTTCTGTGTACAGATAATGGTGAATGGATTGTACTTCACTTCACTCAAAGTGCTTTACACTACATGTCACATGGCCAAGGCTGCTTTGCAAGGTGCCAACTGCTCATCAGAAAAGAATCAATCCCATTCACACACAAACACACTGGCGTCACAGCCATCAGGAGCAGTCTGTGGTCAGGTACCATGACTGGTTGACATGCAGACTGGAAGAGCTGGGGATCAAATCGGCGATCTATCTGGCCTAATAGCTGAGTGAGGAGCGCTGCTTGTTACAAACGGTGTTGCAGCAGAACGTTAGTCTAGTTCATTGTGGTTCAGGTTAGGCCTGCTTCTTTGTCCTGTTGAGTGGAAACCAAGGTGTTAAGTTTATGTTTTGGTCTGTTAGTATCTGCAGCTGAAATGCATGGTGGTAATGAATCCACTGGACTAGAGGTGTCCAAAGTTTTTCCATTCTGAGATCCAAAGCTGAGATGTAATGGTTTGCCATGAGTTACGTCTGTGCAAGCGTCACCCTACCCACCGTGAAATAATGCAAAGGAAATTGAATGTTTAGGGATCCTACATATTTAAAGAGCGTTTTTAGCTCACAAAATATTAAGCAGCATAAACTGTGATTTATATTCTAATTGTTTTATTAATTTTTAATTGTTTTTCATGAGAAACATGTAACAGGTCATTATTACACAGTACTAGCTGTGCTCTGACAGAGTTACTGCTGCATAGTTCATATTCATAGATGAACTTAGCGTTGAGTCACTGCAAAAAAATGTGCAAACTGTAACCCAAGGAAGCTTCCAAAGAAGCCTTCTGTTATTTCAGTGTCACAAACACGCTCACACATTTCATATCTCAGCTCCTCATCATTTTCATTTTTCTGCATCATAAGCCACCAGAAGATTATCATATCCACATCATAGATCTTTGGGTTTATCACTATTAGCAATGTTACAGCTTTAGACAAAAGCTGCATTGAAACAGAGTCAGTAAGCAAAACGTGTGGAGAGGTTTGCGTGCCTATGTGTGTAAAATGAAGCAAAATGAGAATTGAGGGATTAATAAAAGCAATCTTCTTCAAACAGATTCAGATTTGATAAAAGGATTCAATACTGGATTTAAAAATCTGTGCTGAGGACCACAGAAGCCCGAACCCTACAGGATGCATTGAAGAACTTATGAAGATCTTATTTTCCTTATTTTTCTCTTACTGTATTTTTCTGAAGAAGGTCTGAGATTAAAAAACTGTATGCCTTAAAATTCGACCAGTTATCATAAGCAATTAATCCAATTACATCTGACAAAACAGCACTTTCATATGGTGATTAAATACCTCTTATCTTTTCTTTCAACAGATAAAATCCTCTCAGCGTTCAAAGGCATTGGATCAGAGGGGAAACCTGCTGTTAAGAAAGAATGCGCTGCATATGCCATATGTAAATACTGGGCATGATGAATTCATAGCTCATCTTGCCTTGGGCATGGTAGTTCCTCTTACACAGCCACTATCTCTCCCTGTTCTACCCTAATGATCAAATGGATCCTCAAGTTTCCACAAGCACTGAATGAGGGAGTTTGAGTGTCACATGATTGATGTCGTTTTGGGGGCTTTTCTACCCCAGTGAAGATAACACTGCACCTTGTGGCATTATAAGAGTCTTTAAACCACAAATGCTGCACTAAATATCTGCTATCTGCTAATATTCAGCAGTTACAGAATATAAAAGCTCCCATAGTAAAGAGGTTATATGACGTTTATATACTGTGTGTGTTATGTTATGCTACGATGAGGATTTGGGCTGGGGAGGATTCAGCTCAGATGTGACAATCAGACTTATCACATCCACAGTCATGAGATTTAGGTGTAAGTATGCGTGTTGACACGTTTGTCTGCAGGAGAGCAGCTACAGAAGCAGGATCAGGGCTCTGATTTTTAATCTAATCTCCGAGACATGGCAGACTACCTCCTATTAGCATTCTGCCGCTGCTGGATTTTGTGAAGAGTTCTAAGAAGCTTTTGGGTAGAAATCTGCCTATCGTCTTCAGAAGGCTACAGAGTCTGCAAGATGTTACATTACGTTTGCACTTCAGGGGATGAATGTAGAGTGCAGAGCTTAATACAGACGGTTAGTGTGTTAGCCTGAGAAGGTGTGACCTGTGGAGAGGAGCTGTTTGGGTGGCTCCAGGCTCGGGTTTTGCGAGGAGACCAGATAAGGAAAGAATGACAGGTCTGCTGGGTTTCTTGAACCCCTTTGTGCTGCAGGGAAAACTGCTGGATATATATCATATATAAACATACATATCTAAAAACATGCTTATATACTAATACACGTATTTTAGGTTCGCGCATCCAGTGTTGTAATGCTTGCTTTCAAGAGCCAAGATATTTGTTAGCTAAGTATTCTCTAATAAAAATGTAGCTATCGAAACCACCTGAAAACCAGCTCAGCCTGTAATCCTGCACCACCTACTGACACGTCTGTGTGTCAACCCTCACCCAAAGACATTTTGAAATTATTAGCTGCATATTAGCTACCTAAGTAGGCTATATACTGTCTGGTCTTGGTCTTGACTCAGTCTCACCCTACCTTGGTCTTGGTCTCGACTCTTTCTTGGTCTTGACTACAACACTATTAGAAATGATGCCTTTGCTTCTCTTCACACCAGTAACAGGGGTTGATTCACATCAACGTTCTCATCTCGTTGTGTTCTCTCCTGCATCCGATCATGTTCATTGGAAGGTAGGTGCTGACACTAGGTCAAGTCCCTCCCTATCTGCCCGAGGAAGTAAACAGCACTCTGCTTC
Source organism: Nibea albiflora (assembly GCA_014281875.1). Classification (NCBI taxonomy): domain Eukaryota; kingdom Metazoa; phylum Chordata; class Actinopteri; family Sciaenidae; genus Nibea; species Nibea albiflora. The sequence goes on from CM024802.1 coordinate 6,932,458, forward strand.
CTGTTTCATGCAAACTTTAATGCAGCTAATTCTTTGGGATATTACACATGGTGTGACGTGTGGATCAACGACAGATGTCATCACCGACAACCTGACCCTGCATTAAGATAATTACTTCATCTCTGTTCTATTTAATGGCTTTTATTGCTTCTTAGAAAAAAAACATGCTGACGTCTGTGTTTTCACACATAAATGTGTCAATCACAGCCAGACGCACACACACACATACACACACATGCACCCACATATATGCACGCTGACTATTTCTGAGACATAAGCACTGCACGTTGGAATGTGTTGCTTTCTGCTGCAATGCCATTTCGAGTTGCTGCATGGCTGCGTGTATTTTTCTAGTTACACCGATCTCATTTATCAAAAGTGACAGGGAGGCGTTTTCATAAGAGCCACTCAGGGTAAAGATCAGCTTATTCAGCTAACTAACAGAAAGAACAGAAAGAAAACACCCTGGCAGTCATTCCACAGCTCCTTCGCTCGCTTGTTAATAACCCCACGGCTAGTTCAGTGGTGGCTTGGCGTCTGCCGGCTCTGCTTCATGCCTGCCTCTCTCGTTCTCTGCTAGGCATGTCTGAACCCTTCTTCTAGGAGGCTCCATTCAAATGATTAATAATTTCAGTTGGAAGCAGAAGTGACATCATGAAATTGCTTTTCTATTGTCTGACTAATTAACCTTCTTGCTTGGTGCTCTGAATAGTCTCTTACATTCCTCTTTGGTGTGACAGCGGGACTATGGGGCTGCTGAGCTTCCAAAGAACGCCAACAGTTCCCTCGATGGAGTGGTGGGGCTGTGAGCTGGCCTTTGGGGTGGAAATACTTCCCGTATATGAAGTGACAAAGGATGCTGCGCAGTGGCATTTTATATTTTAGACATTCTTCTGCCGATCATACGGAGAAGCTTCAACAAGTACAGCTGTGAAAGAAACTTTCAACAAAGACTGCAGGAAAACACTGACACAGCACACACACTATATGTATGTATGTGTGTATGCAGCACTGTTCTGCAGGGATTCAGCATTCTGGGATTCAGGTATGAGTAAAATGATCGATAACATTACTCTCTGAAATCATTTCTGAGATGTCACATTGTAAACAAACCTCCAGGTTAGTCAAACTTATTTGAAGAGAAAGTAAATGTGAAGAATAACATTATGGCCAAAGCTTTAGCCTGCTGTGCTGGGCATATTGGTTCAAAGTTAGCGCTCTAGAAAACAGGCAGAATCAAACAGCCATGACAACAAAACAGAAAAAAAAGACCATCCAAGTTTCTATGTTGAAAAGTCACCATGACCCGGTCAATTCTCCTTGCCGACTCTTCTGTGAACTGTCCACCAGAAACAGCCTCTGTCTGGCAGTTAGATCTGGGTTGATCCCTCTGTTTACTGATGAAGTGATGCAATCTTGAGCAACCAACATCGTTATAGCAAACAGCAATGTAATAGTCGGTAGTGTCTTTGGCAACTCACATGAGAAAAGATCTCTGAATTTATGTGGAAAAGTTGGCTGACCCCTGGAAACAGCCTCCTTCTGGGCAGTGAGAGCTGATAACTCCCTCTATTTACTGATGGTGATTCATCTCTTTCCACTATGTAAGGCAGGTCAGGATGTAGAAATTCACAGTGGAAACTGGGTGAAGACCCACAAAAATAAAATCATAGAGTTAAAGTTAAAGTTGTATTAATGTGTGGTTCAGGTTATTGATGACAACTGAAACTGTCTACAATACAAAGGTCAGGACTTTATCTTCACTCCCAAGCACTCTAGGGTCTAGATCAGACCTGGGCAAACTGTTCCACAAAGGGCCGGTGTGGCTGCAGGTTTCCTTTCCAACCAAGCAGCAGCACACCAGACATGATTCATTTAATTAAGTTATCTCAGTCTTCGCAGAGTTGATTGGTCAAACTGTGTGCTCTTGGTTGGTTTGAACAAAAACCTGCAGTCACACCGGCCCTTTGTGGAACAGATTGCCCAGCCCTGGTCTAGAGGTTTAACAGGTTATTAGTGCCATAAATGGTTCACTCACTTTGGTTTTACATTCAAGTGAAGTGTTAGCTAAGTAAGCTAAGCACAGTGGCAGCTACAGGCTGAGCTGATACTGTTGCAAATGAAAATAAAGGAACACATTTTTGTGACTCTGGAGGAATGACTGTGAATCAAACACAACTTCTTCTAGTTGAAACCAATCATTCAAACTCATCACAGACGCAGAAGAATTAAAAGGATCTTCTGATACCAGAGAATCCTTTGACAAAAATGTATTGGCTTAATAGTTCAAGAATCTCCCAGATTTCCCGAGCACTGGAGAGGTCTGCAGCTCCAGACCTTCATGAAATATTGATAAGCGTATCATATGTGCAAATAGGGAGCCATACACAGATAAAACAAAGGACAAAAGTCAAAAAGCAGTTTTAGGAAACAGCACTGTACTCCTATCTAAAGTATGTCTCCTCTGCTGCTGTAACGCAGCCGCAGCCTCTAACCTCCCTCTCTGCACTATAGATCACAATGGCACGGATCACTGACCTTCACGGTCAAGCCTCTCCAGGGACAGTACTGTGAGAGATAACAGGCTCCAATGAGAGGAGTCTCCTCAAAGGCGGCTGAGTAGAGGGCAACACGCACCATGGACTGCAGTCTCTCAGAGCAAACAAGATTTCAGACTTAGAGAGAGAGAACCTATAAAATATTAACATCAGAATCATGAATTGAAACCACAACAGTGCATAGATTTGATCAAAGATTTAGAACAGGTTTAAAAGCTGAGACGCCCCAAATGCTCAAATAGAAGCAAAAATAGAAAGTTTCTCTAATCTGTTGCTTCTCTTCGTAACAGAGGAAGAAATAAGACGAACTGCAGTCAACCAGTACATATACATATAAGTCTTACTTTATTTCTGCTTTGGTCTTTCTTTTTCATCCCTGTGAAGTGTATTATGTGTTTTTCATTGAAAACCTTACAGGTTACATTACTGCCAAAGATTCATTGACAGTAATGTAACGGTATTTCTGTCAAAAAGAGACAGCTGTGAGTATGACAGCACTCCATTGTCGTACTGATGGAATTGGTGCTGTAGAAATGTACATTAATCTGAATTTATCAAGAGTGAAACAGTGACGTTTGCAGCAGTTATAAGTCCGTCAGTCAGAGTTAATGACTGGGACCAGGTATGGAGTTACACTCTCCACAGGTCTGTTTACATTCAGCACTGAGCCCCAGCTGAATCTATCAGGCAGAACCCTCAGATACATATTATGATGGATGGAGGAGAGAAAATAGCCTTATTTGCAGATGACATATTGATATTTATACAACACAACCTGTCTTCAGTGTCTGCACTTTTGCAGCGTCTGCATACATGTGGCCCAATCTCATGCTACAAAGTTAATTCGAGTAAATCAAAGGCAGTCATGTCTCCAACCCGGCCCTCACATCATCCTCAGCAGGATTTTTAACACTTGCACTCAGCTTCTTATAACTATTCAAATCAAATGATAATGAGTTACCTGATGTGATGGGATGTCCTTCTACCTTTTGTAGGTAGAGTGTTTGGTAGAGCAGAAACACTTGGAAAGCATAGACCTTCACCGACTGTTCTGTTTCTACAATGATGTTTGAGTTGGCAGTACAGTGAGATAGCAAGCAGCATTTTATCACAGACAGCACTGTTAAAATCTTACAATGTAAATTAAATAATATTTTGTATATTCACCCCGGGCCACTAGTTTTTCTGTAATAGTGCTGACAAACAAACAAACAGCACTGAAAATGTAACCTCCATGGCAGAGGTTAGGAACATCTGAATGTCTATTTTTAATAAACTCATATCCAGATTTATACGAAACAAAAGAGTCAGAATAATATTGGAAACAATGCACTCATTAAAGGACAGAGGAGGTCTGAGTGAGCAAACTCATTGCTGTGGTCAAATGAATTAATGAGAACCAGGAGACAGGAGGGCTCAGGTAGAACATAGTTCAGGGGTTTTTATCAGTTTAACCTTTAGAATAAAGATTGAATTATGGGTAATTATTATAGGACTCTCAAGAGCCATGCCACATGTTGACAATATAGACTTCCTTTCTTTCCCATCAGTGTGGGATGTGGATTCAGATGGTGGGCATTGAAAGATCATCATAAACCAGCTAATTGAGGGTAGTGAACAGTCTTTTGCTCAACCACACAATCAGTTTCACCTGCAATCACCTACAAACAGTGGAATCCACACAGAAAGTATATATAATGATAATACCAACTAAATTCATTTCTGCCTCATCTACAGGCTGTCGACAGCTGACATGATGGAAAATATCTTCCATGTGGAAGAGAAATTAAATTAATTATTGAGGGTAGAACTTCTGTATGAGTTGGCACAAAGTATGGAAATAATCTGAAGAGAAGATAAAAGAAACTTTTAGGAGTCCATTGGTAGTTTGAGTGTTTGATGGAGGCTCATTATCAGCTTTATGTCAGAGGAAATGGACGATGACTGGGGATCATTCACAGATCTGCTGGGACTGCTCAGTATTGCAAGGATTTTGGAAAGATATGAAAGAGGAGATTGAAAAAATAATGAAAATTGCCATTTCAATGGATCCTGTGTTGTTTTGAGACCAAAGATATACACCGAGCAGACTGTTAGTGAGTGCTAGAAAATGTATGACTATAAATGGGAGGAAGATGCTCCCACCAACACCAGTTCAATGACTCAGAGGCTGAAACAAGTCTACACAATGGAACATATATCTATAGAAACAAAACTGCAAACAAATGTTAGAAATATGGACTGGTCTGACTGCTTGGACGTGGACAGATGTTTGGCAAACTACAAATAATCGAAGCTCCCTGTCAGGAGTTGTTTAACTGTTTCATGTTTCATATTACAGATATTGAAATTTCAGACAATTTTAGGCCTTATTGTAAAGCCCTACATGGCCTCGCTCCACAGTGCAGTAGATCTGTGGCCTACTTAGCCAACTTAAAACAATCAGACCTCTCAGGTCACTCCAGTTAAATGTGCTATATAGAGGTGGCACACTTGCTTTCCTACCCTCATATTCAATGAATAAATGATGGAGGATGTGGGAAAGCATTCATTGTAACACAACAAGTCAAACATGTGGACGGCGTAAGTGGATCAAAAAGAACATTCTTGAACTGGAAAGTTAGTTTTGATCCTTGAATCAACCCAAACACTTGGTTGTCCTATGAAAGTTGTCCTTGAGCGACACTCTTGACTCCCTATTGCTCATTCACTGGGAGTGGCTCCGGATAAGAGTGTCGGCTAAATGTCAGAACTGTAAAATGTAAATTACAAGTTCAAAAAGGTTTCAGGAAACTCAATGACACAACCGCCTTTGTCTCTACAACATGGCACGAATACCTATTATTCTACAGACTGAGCAGAACTCTCAGTTTGTGAACAGCCCTGCAGCGCACACGCGCACACACACACACGCACACACACACGCACACACGCACACACACACGCACACACACACGCACACACACACACACACACACACACACTCACTCCGCACTGCACATTGCCTTTCTTTGATATTCATTATTCTTACCTGCTCCTCACTGTTTATGATGTGCCCTGCATTGCTCTGCTGTCAAGAAGGGACTCGTTGCTCTTTAAGCTATAAGCGAGTCATAACACACATACATTATGCATGCAGCTTGGCTCATACATCCCAGCCTGAGACTCTGAGGCCAATCACACAAGGAGCCCAAGAGAGCACAGAGAGCTGTGTTTGCGGAATTATCTTCCAAACACGAAGCAGTAAGCTATAGTTAACCCATTTGCCTGCCAGCATCACTCTCTCAGCGCTCTCCTCCTCCATCCACGGAGCTGTCCCCCTGTGAAGACTTTTAATCAAAGGATGAAAAGTGTTTGTTTTTTTACTTTTTATGAATGCAACAACAAACCACTGTTAATCCAGATAAACTAATATTTACCTCCACAGATCAGAGAAAGCCCCCATCCATTAGTCTCATCATAAATAAAACATGTCCATCATGCCGTCTCATTTCATTAGCTGCTTTATTTCACCAACTCCAATTAGGTGTGGACAAAAAGAACAAGTCAAAACATGCAATTATATTCCATGAAAGCATCAGGAGACATGTTGTGTTCCTCAGAAGGACGGCATGAAAAATAAAAGCAGTATGCTGCTTGCAAAAACAAATCGTGTTTTTGAATTTGTATTGGTTATTCCTTTAACCCAAGTGCTGACAAAAACTCTGCCCAAATCAATTTCATCAACCTCTGCAGACTGAAACTGCAGAACACAGTCAGAGATAGCAGGTCTGTGAAAGCCAGGTGTAACACACACCTTACACCAATCCTTGCATTGGCACAAACTGATGCCATTGGATAGAAACTCTGAGGTGCTACATCACCCTATATTATTATAATTGCTAGGATACTGGGCTGTTCTTATAATATCCCCAACAGTGGTTCTTAATTGTGTGGGTGGCAGCAGACAGGGCACACATGAGTAGGTGGAAATATGTGTGGCTAACTGGATCTGATGTGTGTGGGCACAACAAACAAACAAGCGTTTTTATATCGATGTTAAGATCTATCTGAAAACCTATGCAGATAACTGTGTGTGTGTGTGTGTGTGTGTGTGTGTGTGTGTGTGTGTGTGTGTGTGATGGACACATTTTCACAGGTGAAGCTCATCAAGTCAATCCATGTTTGTCTGAGGCAGCTTGATTTTAAAGGGGAAAATGGCAGAAACAGTTTGAGGACGGCTGCCTACCTTAAACGTGTTTAGTGGCTTTGCAGTGAGATTTCATTTTTCATCATGAGATATACTATTAAAAAGAAAAGAAGGTTTGCCAGTTGTCTGTTCATCTTTGACCGCTGCAGTAGCAGCTGTGACAGAGTAGGTGGAAGATTCATAACAAACCCACATGAGTCAACACATCCAGCTGCAGCGTTCTCTGTCTTTACTGCCACTTCACCACTGAGAGGCCAGAAATACTCCATGACAAAATGACTGTACAATACGGAGTTTATTGCTGATGCCTCTATATGACCTGCAAAACACCATCATCCAGAGGATTAGCTACTTCTATAGAGTTATACTTAATGTCAGCTAGTCAAATTCAATGAAATTAGACAGTTGAAACAATGCTGTCAGAAACTACACATAATGAAAGTTCTTTGTAGGGGCTTGAAAGCCTTGTGAACTTTTCTACGATAAAATATCAGATTTTGAAACATTTACACTATCATTCATATATATATTGTTCTCACACTGTGTAACTTTGGGCTCTGGGTATGGTGCCAAGTCACACACGACCTCATAAATGCTATTACAGTTTGTTTTTTTTTCCAGTTGCTAACACACTGAAATGACATGGATAGCACAGATATTTAAAGTGACACACAGGGAGCAAAACCTCATCTCAAATCTCCAAAACTTTAAACACATTTTCTGCTTTACACCCATTCTGCAATTCAAAACGTCACGTTTTAAGTGTACTGAACACGCTTCTCTGCATAAGACACAACAGTCTGACATAAAGTCACATTCAAAACACTGCCATTTAAAATGACACTACATGAGCTCATTGGCCACTATATGTGCCACATCACTGAGAGAGGAAGAGAGAGGGTGAGAATGAGAGGGGGAGGAAGAGTGAGAGGTAGAGCAGACAGCACTGCTCTACCTCTCACTCTTCTTATTATTTTATTTGTTTTGTTCTGGAATTGTATTTTTCAGCCTCCTGTTTTGTGAGCATATTTTAGTTCACTCCAATGTAAATATATCTGCTGTGATGTTGCACTGACTGGTTTGGTGAAAAAAATAAAAATAATATATATATATATATATTTCAATAGCACGTGTGTGTATCTGCAAATATTTCTGTGCATATGAAATATGTGAAGAATTCTGTACAGTTTGAACTATGTTAGTATTATGGCAAAGCATGCTAAAGATGAGAGGGCTTTTCATTCACCAACAGTGTGTATTTGGTTTGACAAAAATCTGTAATATGAATGAAATGTGTGCTATCTGGTGCAAAAGTTTGATTTTGGTTGGGGAGATGGGGAGCTGAGCCAGAACTGGTGCTGGGTAAGTGGGGAATGTATGCCTCTATGGACATAATGGAAGAGGAGAAGCAAACAAGGGAAGATAGAGCAAGTGAGCAAGAAGCTGCTAGACAAATCAATAAATGTGGGACTGGCTTTTAGTGGTTGGTGAGAGCTTGGTGAAACAAAAGGCTGAAAGACATCATCATAGGAAAACCTGCACATCTCTTTTCCATCCCCTCCGAAGTTGAAATCACTACTACTACTCTACTATCACTTCCACTCCACTCTGCCACTGAATATAGACACACTTGATACCGCACGTCACACTTGGCTCATCCCAGACACCTCATCACTGTGTTATAGGTCAGCAGATTGTTCCTAGTTCACTCACGGAGCCGCCATAGCCTTCTGCACGTTCACACGGCACGGAGCGCTTCAAAAATACACTGCCCAGTCGTGTTCTCTCTATCGCAGAGATTGTTTCTAGATTCACAACTTAACTCTTATCTGTGTGCGTCAGACACGTCCCACATCCTCCCACACAGAAGCCTGGCAGGCACACAAGCATGCACAATATTCTCACTTACACTCGATCACAGTTGGAGAGTAGCTCATTCCTTTTTTTAAATGCAGGATGATTTGCTGAGTGCAAATGACAACACCCTGTTTCACACGTATTCAGCTGCAGACATTCATGCCAAATAGCAGAATGTGGCTCGGTTGGCAAGCGGATGATTACGAGTCCATATGGAACCGACCAGCAGCTACTTTGCAGCTCTGCAGCAAAACCCTTCAGACACAGACACAGAGTGGTAACGTTTGAGCGGCCAAGCCAATGCTGACTTCTAAATGATTTGATTTTAAAATGGGGCCTACTCATACAAATCATACACAAGTGATCTGGAGCGTCAGTCATTTCCTACAACACCTAAAATTTTTCCTGAGTGTGCGAGTTAAGGGGAAATTGATCGTACTCAACACAGTGTGTTTCCAGGTGATGGGAGTACTGAAAAAGCTCTGTGTCTCCAGGGGGAGCTACATCAAGTCTGATAAATGCCTTCAAGTGATGTCACTAGAGGCTACATTAGCTGACCGATCGAACTGTCGGAGGTCAAGTTGCATTGTGGGTAGTGTAGGTGCCAGCCTCTGACAAAGAAGAAGAATGTGTGGAATAAAAAAAGATAAGATCATCATTTATGCTGCATCAGTTTGACTCCTCTTTAAGACTGTCCATTGTGAGTGAGCTCTGAATCATTTTTTTTGCCTCAATCAATCCGTTTTTGTAGGTGGTGCTGTGGAGTCATCTTGGTCCGAGCGCCCATAAAACTTCCAGATTCTAAAAATTTCCGCACAAAAAGTATGCCACAAAAAGAAAGGCAGAATTACAAAATCAACATCAGTCTAAGTGCAGGCTATATTTAGAATATTCTCACTGTTTTAACTTGACATCAGACAGCTCTAAAGCATTTACATCGATCTATGCTCCATTCAAAGTCAGACACTGTTACAGCACAGAACATGGAGAGTTGTTTGTGTTATTGTGTGACTTCTGTGTTTTAGCATGTTGGTTCAGGTCCTGCTTTTTCACCATGCTAAGAAAAAAGTCCAGGCCTATCTGCTTCTCCAAACTAGGGGTGTGTTTGTACTCTACTGTAGGTAACACACAGACTATGGATTAGTACCTCATACAACCACACATCACATGACCCCAAACTATCCTTTAGTCAGAGTCTTAAGTAAAAAAAAAAAAAAACATGGCCTCTGAAATAAGTGTTCGCAGTGTGGGGTAAACAAATGGAGCTCTGCCTTGCAGAGAGAAGTGTTAGTAGTGTTAATGCTGACAGATTTCATCATTTGCAAAGTATGCTGAACATCATAGAAGAGTGACCTGAAAGTATCAGTCATTTAAAGTTAAAGGATAATTGATTTCACTCAACAGAGTGTGCTTCATTTCATCAAAGCATCTTTAAAGATTTAAGATTTAACGTTGACATCCTACTACAGTGCACTGCACTGACTGGATAGCTTTCTAACTTGATAACATAATTACTGGAAAAATACTCTTTGAACAGATTTGCTCAGATGGGATTTGAACCATGAGACTTTTCACCATAGAGCAGGGGTGTGTGCAGAAGCACAAACAGGCCATTTATGAGCTTTGGAAATTGACATGATCACAGCAACTTAGTAACTGATATGGCGGTCACGGTGGTGAAGATTATTTCATGTGCCTCTAAACCATGGGGTGGAGTTTTGATCAAAATTTTGATGTGTAGCTTTGAAACATTAAGGCTAAACCCCTTTGCAGGATTTACTATTATCACGTTTTTAATAAAAAATGACAAAGTTCAACAGTTGAGGAAGTAAATAAAAGCTGGTCACATGGTTACAGCATTCTAATACAACCCTTATATACTGTAACTGGTTTCATATACAGTATATTACAGCCTGGGCTTAATGCATAGCAGCTACAGCACTCCCCACAGCCCCACAAAGCATTAAAGTCGAATGAAACACGACAGGAACTGCTGTAAACTGGTCTCCTGCAGCTTTCTCGCTGCTCTCAGTGAACCAACGGGGAGGTTTTTCTAGATCATTCTGAGATGAATGCAACCCTCCGCAGGGATGCTGTCTTTTGTGGACCATGAACCGTGCAGAGCAGCTGACCCACTTTACACTGTTTAGTGTTTGTTGAGTTTGCTTTAGTTCAAATGCTTCACAGGACGTTCAAGGGGAGTGTTCATGGCCTGGATTTTGGCTGCTTACTGTAAAAGAAAGAGATTAATTAACTTCTAAAACTGTATCGACAGAACACAGGGTAATCTTGAGGTAATGAGAGCAATTAAAGCACAATGAAATATTAATAAGGGTGGATATCTTCTCTGTACTTTGCCCAGTCAATACAAGTCCCATAATGTGCTGTGCTGCTTTTTCCTGAGGGGGAACTATGGCCTCTCCGAATGTAGTTTGCATCTGTGGCAAACACAAGGCAAAAGAGAATTCAAAGAGGCATAAGAAGTCTGGAGCAGACACTGTGCCTCCATAAACACTTTGTAGATAATTCATTTGCTGCTTTCTGTTGTCAAATATGATTTGTCAAATCACTGGTGGAATGAAAAGCTGTGTGAGTGTGTGTGACCAGCGGGTATAGTTACATGCTTCCATGGCTATATATAGTTCCATAGCCATGGAACTGCATGGGTATGAAATGTCATTATATTGTTCTTTTCAACCCTTTACTCATGATGATTAAGACATGCTCTGGGCCAAGCTCAGGGTCATAACCTGAAGATGCACACGGTGAAACAGGAAACGCGGTGTTTACTGTTTCAAACATTCAGATTCCCATCCAAAAACTCACCCTGCAACGCCACTAGGCAGTTGTAGCTGTGATGCTCCCTTGGTTCGTCCTCCACATGACTTCAAACCCCACCAGGAGTGTTTCAGAAGCGGAGCGGAGAAGACCAGACTTTATTTGGTCATTTTCCTGCTTTATGTGCTTCTAAACATGTTATGTAGTTCTTTTGTTTTGCCTTTGTCTGCAGTTTCCACGGGGTATTTTATTTTGAAAATCCACCGGATTCTCTTTGCTTTTTCTGTGTGTGGCTTCCACCAGCCTGAGCTGCTCTGTGTAAACTGACACGTCAAAAATAGACCAGCTGCGTATTCCCCGTGTAGCTACAGAGACGACCATTGAACTGGACTGCAGCAGAGCTGTTGGGCTTTAAATGTTGACTATATGGCAGCATATCACTGTGGCGACCATGGTGCACACACAACGTGGCGCGGCCGGTGGAATTTGGGGGGTACCGTACGTTTGATATTTTTGCTGGTCAGAAAGAAACAATGCCTGTGCTGCACTTTAAATGTCTCCTTACAGGATGTGGATTCTGGTTTGAATTCTTCTTGTGTTCAGAACGAGCTCAGAAAGAGCAGCACAGCCATGACTGACTTACTGCTTTGATAGCTACTATTTCAAATTCTGTATCATCCATTTTGTTTTCTTCAGAACACAATCCAAGTCCAAATCAGACCACTGTCAAAACACCTGTCAAAAGGATGTTCAGATGCATTATGTAGGCAAGATATATTTATACCCGGATGTACACTGGGATGAACTGAAGTGCTTCTGTTTTGTAAAATTTTGAAAAATTAGGACAGCACCGTTCGGTGTCTTTGCCCATTTTTGATATTTAGGTGGAAAAAGAAGGTCTGCCAATATGGCGGTAACTAAAGCCACACATTCTGAGCTTACGTTGTGCAGTCATTACACTGTCAGTGCTCAGAACTCTCCAAGATGCCGATCATCAGCTGTCATGACTGTCTCTTCCTCTCCTGCGAGTTTGCCGCTTTCTGTGAGATTGACGTTTTATTAGTCTTACTTGGCTGAAGTCTTCTTCAGTCTCCTGTCTCTCACTGTTTTGTGTCCATTCTCACACACACAGACACACAGCAGAATGAAATGGGTGAGAGCCAAAATGCAGTGATGTGTAGACAAGTGGAAGATGAGGTTATTATCAGAGACAATTTTATTAAACTACCTGTCTCAAACACACTGAGAGTGATCGTCTCTCTGAGTTTGGCTTTCTGACCGTTTGATTACACACAGTGATCTGGAAGCGCTGCAGTCTGCTGGAGGATTAAATGACATTTTAAATGAGAGGCTGTGTTGTAGCTTGATACAAATCTGCTGTGTGTAAACTTTACTAAACTACAGTGCAGAACAGGATGTTGCTAATCTCTCCCGACCTTTTGAAGTCATACTGCTAAAGCGTGGAGTTTCACAGTGGTCTGTGCCGGAGGAAATGAGCTGTGTGATACAAGTCATCTCACATGCTTAATATTTCACCACTGAGTTCCATCAGATAAACTAATATTTACTGCTGCTGATAAAGAGACACTCACTGCAGCATATGTGAAGGAATGTGTCCAGGATGCAATGCACAAGCACTCAGCTTGTATGTGAGATTGAGACTGTATTTAGTATCATGTCAGAGTTATGTCACAGCATCAAAATGAGAAATCAGATACTGATAAATCATCAGTCCTACAGGACCCCAAGCTACAATAATGTCATCAGTAATAAGGACAAATATATGTGCAGCACAAAACAATTTTAGTCAAAGAGCTGTATTCAAAGACAAACTGAAGCTGAGGATATTCACACATATTGTATCTACTTTTATGTCCACTCTACATACGTGCGTGTGCTGGAGCGGGTCTCTGTTCAGCTCCACGAGAATACGAATGAAAAAGGGAAACAGTTTAAGTATGTAACATATTGATATTTAGACACATACATACATGCATATTTAGAAGGTCTGGCAGGCAAAAAGCTTTAAAACGCTCCTGGTGGTGTTTGAAGTTGTGTGGAGAGTGAACCAAAGCGTTGTGGCCATGACGTGACAGAGATGCTGGGTGGATTAAAGCTGTTAGCCTTGCTTTAAATATTTGGAAATAATTTATAGTTTCTTGTGACGATATTCTTTACATTTCACTTTGTTCAACATGTTATCTCATCTTAATTCTCCATTTATGAATGTGATTCTGTGTTAAATATGTGTGTTCTGTACTATTTTCCAAAAACACTACAGAGCCGAGCAGCGAGTGCGGCTGTGGAAAGTGGACCATCAGTCGCTCTCGACTCTGATGATCCGAGGTGACTGTAGAGAACATCTTTACAAGTAAGAAGGTCATAATATTCAAAGTCAATAAAAGCACCTGCTAGAAGTTTAAGTGTCATTTCAAATGACTAATTCTAACTAATTATGGCAAGCACACACACACACCTCCTAGCCTTCAGCTACAGTCTCCTCCTGCTCACTCTGCTTCTTCCTTCCCTTTCCTCCAGCTCCTCACTTGGTCAGCCCTCCTCCTTCCACCTGTTGCTGCACAATGGTGTGTACCGCTGTCGGCCCTGTAGAAAACATCTCTGTAATTTCTGCATTTCCCCCTTTCTTTCATTCTTGATGATCGACAAAAACGATGTCTGGACGCGACTTGAGAAACAGAAACTGTTTCAGAAACAGAAACTGTCACAGGTGTGACTGGGTTGACCTAGTATAATTATTTCCAATGCTTTATGGGCTGACTGGGTTTTTTGAATATTACAAATTAAAAGTATATCTGCTCAACAGAGTGAAAGCCAAAAACGCAGAAAAAATGTGACCTCAGAGTAGCATGTAGCACTTAAACACCTCCAGCTAATGACATAGCAGCCTAAGACAGGTGGATCTCTTTACACTACATGTGTGTTACTGCCCTTGAATAATAAACTTATGAAAACAATACAGTGCAATCTGATGAATAAAATGTCAAGTGCATATTTATGTGTCCTGAGATAATAACTTCTAGCACTGGCAAATACAAACGTCACAGCAACAGCAGAAAACAGCAAAAGATCAACCATTGGTGAAGCACAGATGGCGATGGTTAAATGAGTGCCTTCTGTTTCTCCAGCGTCTGCTCGGCTTTACTGAGACTCGCCTGTGCAGATTCATCCATTAGTTCTGGAGGCGACGGATTTCTGGTGCCGTCAGGCCGTGGCAGCCTGCACGCTCAAATCCCTGTTTGTTTTCTCCAGGTGTCTCAGTGATACCAACACCAGCACCCCCACCCCCACCCCCCACTCCCTGGCACACAGTGACTCATGGTGCTATAAGCTTCAGGGCCAAATGCTGAAAAATAATGGCTCCCTCTGCAATTATCAACAATTATCTTCAGATTGTGTGCGTACTGGTGGAGACAGCTGCCACTGGGATCAGTCTGGTCTCTGCTGCTCAGTCTGCTGTGGAGTACTTCCATAGATCCGGGATGGAAGATGGATGGAAAGTCGAAATCCAAAAGGCTTTAACTCAGTGATTACTGTGGGACAGCTCCACGAGGAGTGTGACCTGCTTAATTGGTGCTGACACACAACAAGACACTTACATGGTCCAGGACAAAACACAACTGAACCTCACCAATTCACTGGAGCTGATCAAGTGTACTGTAGGAGTGCAGACTAAGCGTAACAACACTACAAGTGCACCCAAGGAACCGTTTCTTGTCAAACTGTCTCTGTCATAATGCTTTACTACAACTTGGGTCTTATTTTCTCACTTTGGCCTTTAAGTAATAATAATTATATTCCTAACCAATACAGACACTTCCTGAAAGAATGTTTCAGATTAAAAAGAGAAGATTAAAAACTTCAAAATCTAATATCAAATCTAATTTGAAACATCTTTTAGGAAGTGTTTCATTGATGGTAACTGGTGGAGAAGAAAATCTGTTAATAATGAATACTGCATCTCAATTTGGATACTTCAAAACACATCAAAACATATGTATGACTTACATTTCTATATTTAAGTAGTCACTACAACCACTTCACATTTAGCAGCTTCCTTGGTCACCACTGTAACAATGCTAGTGGTCCCTCCTCTTCTGTTATGTAGACAAGTTTGCGCCCCGAGGGCAAGAAGTGTAGAGCGTTTCACACTCAATCATTTGCACTATGTGAGTACTCAGCGTACACTGACTTTCACAGAACTGATGGTGTGGATGCACTCATGTGCTCACAATAGCAGGTTGAAGACTGGAAGTAAAGCAACTGATACACAGCACTGAGTCTGAGCCATGCTAGCTGCTCTGTGACACTGACTGGTACTGGAATCAGCCCATTTGAATATTGACTTTTAGTGTTGGCTTTGACACTAACCATGCAGCAATTGTTCTCAAACTGTTGTCAAACTGAAAATACTGATATTAAAATATTAGTAAAATGGTAGTAAATGCTCCCTGACATGTGGTGTGCAGAGACGGTCACGGCAAATGTAAGGTTCGAAAAAGAAATGCTAAATCAACCATAGGTGTGGTGCTTTCATGAGGATTTGATTGAAACATATGGGAGGGAGCCTAGAGGAAATATAAAGCAGGAGATTGTCTGCATATCTGGAGAATTTACACTTGTCTCCAGATCTCAGCTCTCCTGTGAAATGAACCTCAGAATAGAGCTTAATTGCAAGAGGTTCAATTGCTATGGTAAAGAGGAGGAGAGGTAACCCTGTGTTGTTTTGTGCGAAATATATATAAATTATATATAGATGATTGTTTCCACCTGTTCAGACTCAATGCGGGAATGATGAATAGTGTCACTCGATCCAGTAAATGAAATGAAAAAAAATGAACTGAAACTGAAATTCAGGTCCGTTCCTCACGTGAAGTATTTAGTCTCGAGCATATGCTTTTTCTCTCTCCTGTTTCCTCCTCTCTCTACCTTCCCCTTTCTCCCATCTCATACTTAAACTCAGCTCTCTCAGCATCAGCTCCTCGGACAGAGACGGCTTCATCTTGACGGAGTGCAGCTGACATTAATATCTCCTGCACTGCTGTGATAGCACAGCTTTCAGACAAGACAAATTCCTGTTCATTAGTTCAGCTTTCATTTACATCACAGGCGTTTTTGCTGATGCCTTTATCCAGCGTGACTCTCTGACTAACATGTAGAAGTAGCTTAGATTCTTAGTTCTGCTGCATTACTGCAACCAGTGGCAGAGAACGCAGCATCAGTAATGCTAAACTGCAGGGATTATTTGATGTGATTACATGATAGACATAACAAATACGAGACACTGAAGTGAATTCTGGTTGTGATTACAGTCCTGAGTTAAGCTTTGTTTTGAGTGCATTGACTTCAAATTTGACTTGATTATATACAAAATCTATGCAAAGACATGAATGTCGTTACTGCACATCCAATTTGTGATGCAAATGGTGTGAATTCCACCGCTTCATAACCACCACAGGGCGAATAATCACAAATGATCACTTTCAAATGATCTGGTGTGTGCTACGGACATCAGTGACTAATGCATGTTGCTCTAACATTATAACGTACATTTATAATTGCATTTAAAGACATCATTATTTCAGAGGTGGAACTTGAGAATCTCCATGAATCACTGCTGATGTTGTCTTTTCCTCCTCTCTTTGTTTTCTCATCATTTTCTTTCCTCTGTATCTAAATTGGACAACACCATTGACAACGTCCCTTTAATCCTGCTACAACTCCATTTTATTGTCACGTTTACATGCAGGCAGCCCATGTGAAACATAGATGAGCTACGTGTGTGCACACATATAAGAGAGACAAAAGGGAAAAAAGAAAGGGAGCTGGCGTGGGAGAACGGGTGGGTCTGTCCTTTGTCCTGCCTGAATGCCTCCTCTGATGCAGCGAGCGTTCATCACGCTGCCCTCCCACTTGTCCTCTGTCTCTACTTGGACACGCTGTTTGCATTAAGATGGAGGGATTACATCTCTGCGTCCCTGTACATGACTGACATACCTCCACTTCAACAAGACCTTCAGAGGTGTGTGCTTCATTTCTGCTTTGATATAAAACGGGTGAAAAATGTCATCAGTCAGGTGGTATAACCTCACCTGTGCAGTTCAAGCTCACGTTCACCTGAATGACATTAAACTGCCTGGACACAAGTGAGGCACACTGCAGTGTTTCAAAGTCCCGCCATGGAACAAACAGGAAATGCTAGCAGCTAATGTCTTCTTCTGCATGTCTTCCTGTTCTTGTAGCCGATGTCACCCAAAGCATGACGGGAACCCTGGTGGAAGAAATCTATCAACAACCCTTTGTTTCACCCTCTCCTTCCTATTGTGAAGTAGAAACTACAGTGGCCTGAGTGAAAAATACAGACTCTATCTAGAGCCAGTGTGCAGTTTGTCCATTTTGGGCTGCTGTAGAAACATGGTGGTTTAAACATGGCACACGACCACATGTCTGTCCACATAAAAGTCTCATTCTAAGATAACAGAACCACAGTCATTATTATTTATGAATGAAAACAGAGTTATAAATATTATATTTTGCCATACTGTAAATAGAGCCCCCTCTGTCACACTAGAACTGTAGTGACAGGAGTTACAAAGTTTTTTTTTTTTTTTTTTTTTTTACTTTTACTTTATGAGTAATTTTTGACAGTATGAACGCTCAGAATGCCCAATTAATGTAGCCACAGCTGGACCAGTGACAACCAGCCTAGGACATGTTTACTACTGCTGATATGCCAAATTATTATTATGACATTTCTGAAGTGAACAACAAATATATGACATGCCTAGTGAAAACTTATAGTGTCTATCCAGAGAGTCTGCAAAAAAGTGGTGAAAACTGAAAAACAACAGGTTCTTTTTTTTTATGGTTTCATCCATCATTTCTATGATATCATATAACAACACTATACTCCCCAAAGTAAAAGCAAAGAACTGTGAACATGGTGAGATCACTCCATCCAGGTTCAACAGTCCAATAAACACAGGCAGTCAGGCTGCTTGTAAAAAAACAACAGGATTTGGGGTCCATCTTATTTGGAGACAAATCAGAAAGTAAGCTCATCTCACATCACTGTGGGCATTCACAACTACGTGCTTCAAAGTGGAAGCAGAAAGTGGGTCTGATAACTGTGATAGATGAACAGTCTGCGTCAAAATGTTAACTGTTCACCTTCATTTTCTCCTCCAGATAAGTCTGACTACCCTCAGCGATTCTAGTCTCCAACTTGTCTGATTGTGTTTTCACATCAACTTAACAGCTTTTTAAAATTTTAACATATCTGATGCCAAAGGCCAACAGAGGCAGACTACTATGTTCAAGGTTCTAACAATGACTCGTCATGCTAAAGACACAGGTAATACCAAACATGAATTTCCCTTTAAGCCAACAGGTGAAAGATTGAAACATTCTTGCAATCCTGCAGCTTCACCTCATGGCCAGTATCAAAAATTGACCCCATGTGACAGAAGAAGTAGCCCACAGAGGAGCGGTATACATCTGTACCACAGACAAAGGCTCAATGTCATATCTTTAAGACAAAGCACTTCCAAGGCCTTCTTCAAGCTGTGCTTCAGGTGACAGAGTGAGTCGTCTAGTAATGGGAGGGTCACTGGTTTGATTAGCAGCTCCAACAATCCATTCAAAGTGTCCTTGGGCAAGATACTGAACCCCCAAATTGCTGTCGATGGCTGTCCTGTCGGTGTGTGTGCGAGTGTGTGTATAAGTGAGCTTGGTATCATCATGAGCGTTTGGAAAGGAAGTGATATCGCTCCTGATGAGCAGGTGGCAGCCTCTGCCATCTGTGTGTGAATGTGTGTGTGAATGTGAAGTGTCTAGGAGAACAGAAAGGCGCTATATAAATACAAGTCCATTTACCTTTAACGTCTTTATGAGCCTCACTGTGCATGCTTCACTGTGTCCACTTTCGAGTTTTTAATTATTCAGAGGATCAGTAGTTGTTAAAACATTTCTCCATTCATTCTATGAATTCAACATGGAGAGCCCTTCATCGTTTCATAAAATCATACATAACGCACACAAGGACATAGTTACTGTAGAACAAAAAAAAGCAGTGCTCTGAATGCCAAATTCAAATACTGGCTGGGTAAACAAACACTTTGGTCCGACCCTGGAGACAATGATGAGGGAGACTGAGGTTTGTTGATCCAGATAAAACTGTTGTTGGGGTTTAGGTTTGGGAATAAGATGAGAGTATCCCAAGGATACCTGCAGCCATGATGTATCTGTTTTGGAGAGCAATGACAACACTGATTAAGGCAACTCTGATTTATGTATCACTCCCATCGGAAAAAGAGAACGAAATATGATATGGGAGTATCACCCAGGGTGAAACCAGCTGCAGCCACAACATTTGCTGATTCACTCGGATGATTAGAGAAGGGACGGAGGTTATACGTGTGTGTGTGTGAGAGAGAGAGCGTGTATGTTTAACCCTGCAAAGCTTTTTTGAAACCAGGCCAATAAACCTAAAGACATGATGGTCAAGCCGTCATTTTTAGTTCCTGAAAGGTACTGCGTTGTCATCAACTAATACAAAAACACAAATGCCATTAATTATGTAGACTGAAGTCAACTGGAAGAGACAGACGTACTCTGATGGTGTTCAATTTAGGACATCCTCAGATCTCAGATTCCAGTGTCAGACTCAAACAAAACGGCGTCAGAATCGCCTAAAAGTCACTCAGACTCTATGACTATGTCATCTTCAGAAAAACATTTGTCATCCTCAGAGAAAACGGCCTCATCCCCCGACATCATCCTCAGTCAAAACAGCGTCATGCTCCTAACTTTAATTTAGGATATGTCTGATAACATTTGATTAGTTAAAATTCATATTGGTCTGAAGTTCATTTCAGTTCGGTCTTTCAAGCCAATGTCTCCTTCTAGTCACACTTAAGTGTTGTAGAAGGTAACGTGCTGAAGCCACTCTGACAGCTGGATGTCAGCTGGCGTGCGGTAAATGGCTTGAAAACCTGCGATCAAATGTCAGTTTGGATACTAAATGTTGCCATCTTTACTTTCAAGCACCACCGATAAGAAGACACTGTCTCTTAACAGCGTGAACTACAGCTCCCAGCAACATTTGTTCACACTGTGTCTCTGACCCAGCTAACTCAGCTGTCAATCAAACACATGCTGCCCGTGACATGGAGAGTAAAGGAGTGTTTCTGATCTATATAGGTGTCCATTTTCTCTTGTTGAATTACACAAATGTCCATATATGTATATATTTTTAAAGATATTTTTTGGCCACAGGTCAGATTCAAAGGACTGAGCCTTTGTACATGGGGTGGATGACTGACACCCAGGTTCATATACATTTTAATGTCACGTGGCGACATTAAATGTTCACACACACGTCAGGAGGCAACACTCATCACACTGAATCACATGAGAAATATGAATTACAGTCCAAGACACTGTGTACCATTATTCCTGTGTTTTTGCAAATGTCCTAACCATGCAAAAATTTGACACCTTACTGCCTTCGCAGTCAGCAGACTGTAACATGCTCTCACTTATTAACTTTTCAAAGCTAACAGGCATAAAGAGAGTAGTGTTAGCGATTTAACCGTACCCTTACAATACCCACATGGCCTGTGTGTACTCAGAAGTATAGAGAGGGCTGGTATGAGGCCAGGCAGACACACACAGTGTTTCCATATGGTGGTCCCCTAAGAGGGAGAACATATCTGCTGCTATGCCAGACTGCCTCTGTGATCTGGTCCACTGAGCACTGAGCTGTTGTACCCGGCTGCTCTACTCACTGTTCACATCAGCACATTATACAATATTTTGTGCATTCACTTTCATGTGAGGTCGTTAGTTATAAAAGCAAGCTGGAGCTTTTCAAGTTTGTTTTTTTTTCATGTCAGTTACCTGCACAGTGTACTTTTAAAAGAGGATTATGTTGTAAGCTGTAATGATAGTTCTAAGCTATTATTTCTGCCAGGTTTTAGTTAGAAATGTCCATGTTCTGAATCCAATACTTCCTCCATATTTTTTTTTTTTTTAAAGATTATTTGTTTGGCCATTTCAAGCTTTATTTGACAGCAATAGCTGAAGAGTGACAGGAATGTGGAGAGAGATAGAGAGAGAGAGAGAGCTGAGCACTATATATATATATATATATATATATATATATATATATATATATATATATATATATATATATGACCTCATGACACTTTCCATATACAGCAGGTCTAGACCGATCACAATGAATAACCAAAAAGGAGAAACTATTGTACGTACCGAGGAGGACATTTTAATCTTGAATGATAAAGCTAAATGTCAATGAATGACGTCTGATGGACAAACTACAAACTGTTCCCAAACTGTGAAAGGGAAATGGTTTGACTGGAAGGTTTTTAATGTGCAAGAAGAGTTTGAAAGAGTGAATATAAATAGTGGAATAACAGCAGTGTCAAAGTGATGAGTGATGGTTCTGAGGTCATTATGTAAGACATGAGGTCTGTCCTTCACAGTGAATACAGTTCTATCTTCATGCTTACCTTAGCAACCAGCCTTTCTTTACTCACGCTGGAGACCAGCTGTTTAAACCTCACACACTGTTTGAGTGACAGTTTACAGTTTGTCACATTCACATTAGTGGGCAGTTGATCAGGTTAAAGTCAACTTGCTGAGTTCTTGCACATGCCTTTTAAATGTACCCTAGTACTGGATGATTTAAGGGACGGCACAGTGTAAGCCATTTAAAAGACAAGAAGCATCAAGAAGCACAGATGACATATAATGCAGTTAGCACCAGCACAGGAGGAACAACAGAGCTGACATTTTCACTGAGCCATTTGTAGTGTGAGCAGCTTTTGTGTTCTGTTGCGTGCTGGTTGGGAATACAAAAGCCTCTCACAGCTATGTCCTGACTGCAAGAACTTAGAAAACAATCTGAAGTGTAAAATAGGACCGTAGGTCAATCACAGCTAGTGCCCCCTAGAGGCTAAACTGTTGATATTTTGTCCTCTCATTACTGCCGCTGTGTGTCTTTGTCTCTCCCTATCTAAAAACTGCTTGTGGCAAATGTCTGTCCACCATGAGCTGGCCCTGCTTCTTAAGGAAGAGCTGCCTCACCACCAAGTGCTCGCTCATGGTAGGAATTTTTGATTCTCTGTAAATAATATTATAGAGTAGTAAAGACAGTAACTCTACCATAACATTACTTGATTTTCTTGTAATCAAGATGTTATCATCCTATTGCAGTGCTTCTCAAATAGGCTCCGTCAAGGGGGGCGCGTTTGACCTCGGGGAACATGCTTTTTCTTTTTTTTTTTTTTTACTGTCCTAGAATAAAGTGCAATTGCACTTCCACTACATTAGGGGGCAGTGGCGCTCTCATTGGCAGAGTGTGCGCAGGGAGCATTCGCTCGGTGGTGTAGGAGTTTTGTTTGCACTGAGCATGCGCACTAAAACAAGGGTGCCCAATACGTCGATCGCGAGCTACCGGTCGATCGCCAGACGTGATCAAGTCGATCGCAGAGGCGCCCACCGCCGCAGCCGGCAGTATGGTGGGCCATCCACCCCGCTCCCGTGCGCCAGTATGTTGGGCTGTCCACCGCGCCCGCCGGTACACTTCCGTAAAAAAAACACAGCATGCACCGCGCACTACTTCTTCTACTGGGGAAATGGAGTTAGCGGCTGCTTACTGTAGTTCCGAGACCTGTTGCGGCTCAGTATTGATTCATATATAAGGCGCACCGGATTATAAGGCGCATGGCAAGATTTTGAAAAAAATTACGATTTTTAGGTGCGCCTTATATTGCGGAAAATACGGTAATTTTATTTTTCAGGTTCATATGGTTTGACATGGTCAGTCAAAAAATGTTTATAGTTTAATTAAGGATTTAATTTTATTTTTGAATTTCAGATGCACTTTAAATCTTTTCTGTTACAGTTAATAAAGCTCTTCTGTGTTGTGAGTTGGTCCATATTTCTTTTTTATTCTCTTATACGTTAATCAGGATACAGTGTTATGCAGAGGTGTACTTATAACAATTTTATGGGGGGGTGAGATGTTTTATTCTTCCTAGGGGGGGCATGACAGAAAATAATTGAGAAACACTGTCCTATTGCAACAATAGGATGATAACATATGTTGATCATATGTGTGGTTGCTATATGCAGGTGTTGACAAACAGTAGAAGACATATTCTAGTCTTCAGAATCAGTAGAGTTGTCTCACGTCAACATTTCTCTGAATATTTGACCTTTTGGCTGCGTTAGACTAAAGGAATAATGCACTGCTGTCCTTGAATATAGTGATATGTTATAAGAACATGATCATCTGTTGGTGATACAGTATCTTGATCAAATGCGGCATGATGTTAGTGATAGTATGAAGTCGTGGACAGTCGTGACAGTACAAATAGGAGCAGATATCTGTGATTTGAGCTGTTCTCAACTTGAATGACAGGACACCTCAATCTGATGCTAACACCCTCTTCTCGGTCTTCTTCACGCAGCACTCAACCTGAAGACTCTGCTGTCTCTCCTGATCAACAGTGTTTTAAGATGTATGAATGCCAATGTTGTTTTCTGGGTTGTCACCTCCTCAAAGTTTAGGAACTGTATGATTATTACTGGGAGGAATGGGGAGTTGACAAAGTGAGAGCTGCTGTAATTTGCTGTTGGCTTCTTTATTCTGCATCATAACGCTGACCTACAGTAAAGTTTATGTTTATTACAGCAGCAGAACATGTGACCTCATCACTCCCCACAGAGAAATACTGAGGGTGATGAACACATATCTTAAACCCAGCACTGACAGAACAGAGGGAGAGCGAGACGGGAAATTCGGCACTTTGGACCACCAAATTGGAAGGGTGTGTGACTGACTGCCTGAATTAGCACGCAGGCGTCGCTTCATTTAGTCAAACTATGACCAAATAACATCTGTATCACTTTGGTCATCAGCTGTGTGTGAAACCAGAGCTCTGTCCTGTGTGTGTGTGTGTGTGTGTGAGCAGTGACCTTAACCATTAATTGACAGTGATTGTGTTTTGATACTGGCTGGAGCTCTGAAATGTTGCCTGTGTGTGTCCAGCTGCTACTCCACTGTCACTAAGAGACCACAGTGTGTTACGGTGATGTGTCATTACCAACTGGCATCCCACCATGGCTGCGAAATGAAGCCAACATGGAAGCACTGAAAATTGCAGTCCCTAAAATGGCCACTTGAGGTTGGCTACAGAACGAGTCAACATAAGCCCCCATGTTAACAATGATATCTCAGCACAAACGCATCAGCCTTAGCCATCATCTGCTCTAATATTTATTTATGGGCCATTTGTTGTAATCCAGGGTGTGTTAAAAACATTGCAGTGTATACGCAGCTGCAGAGCTGAAGCCCATTTAAGGTTCACAAACCCAGCGGAAACCTGACACTCTTTACTTAGCAGCTCCCTCATAGACAAGTTTGTCGTTAATGCTTGTTTTGAGATCTTGCAGGGAGGGAAATGCATATGTCAAGGTAAAATAGAAATAAGGCTGGGGAGGGTTTTCCCGGTAATATGTCCTTTAGTGGTTATAAATAGTCGGTTACTCTGCAGTGATACTTGTTAATAAGTAGATGTCGCAGAGAAGAAATAAAGGCAGGGTCTGTGGGTCTTTGAAACCACCTGGTGTGTAAAAGATTTGTCTGCTTCCAGTGCTTCTTACAGAAGGTAGAAGCAGTTTCAATGCCGACATTAAAAGGTGGCAGAAAGGTGGTTGGTATGCAGTCTGAGAACAAATACAACAAACTTAATTCTTTGGCTATACGAAAGAAATGTAACAGAAATACTCGGAAAGAGTGAAAAAAAAAAAAAAAACACTAGCTGAGGATGGAGCTGGAGGTGGAAGGGAATCTTTCAGATGAGAGCAAATTAGAGTGAGTAGAGGAGGAGGAGGAGGAGGAGGAGGAGGAGGGGGATGTGGAGACTGCAGGGTGATTCAGTGGGGAGAGCAGGAGCTGAGGCTATTAGACATGGTTCACGGTCTTATCGTAGGATGGTGAGCCGATATTTTTGAAGGGGAGGTGAGAAAGCTCTCTATCAGCCCATTAGAGAGACATTAAATTCTTTTAATTAACTCATAGTGTGCAATTTTGACCAATTTATTGGATTTAATTAGAGTTACACTAATAGCTGCTGAGAATGAGAAGTATTATCTAGTATGAGAATATTCACACAGAAAGGAGCCAAACAAATGAACAGGAAGACACGAAAGCAAACAGTGTGTGCTGCTCGTTTAGCAAATATTCAGTGTTTTATCTGGAAACAGGGACTGTCTTCTCAGGGTGGACAAATTAACATGAACGCCTGACAGGAGCAAAAATGAAGTGTTGTTCAGCTTCAGCCCATTCATCAAATTCATGTCATTCTTCAAGCATTTTGACTTGACAGCAGTGATCATTTCAACACAACTGCTGACTTTCCTACATTATACAAGGGGTGGACAAATAAATAGAAACACCTGTGACAAAACACAAGCATCATATTGCAGGAAGGCACTTCTGTCATCATCCATGAAGTGCACATACAGACTTCAGGTCTGGTACCGTCATTCTTCACATTTCTGTTGACTTCCTGCAGTATACAGGGGCTGGACAAATTAACTGGAAGGGTTGACAAAACATGCCAAAAATACAAAACAGCTTATCTGAAGCCAGTGTTTAGTTTGTACATTCTGGGCTCCTGTAGAAACATACCAAAATAAAACATCAAGATTCTTATTTCTATGTGATTAAGCACAATATTATGCACTATTTCTGCCATGCTGTCAAGAGAGCCCCTGAAATCTGACATGCTGCTAGTCATATTTAAGCTTTTGAACAATCCTTTTTAAATCTGTCTTGGATGTTTTCTATGTTTTTTATGTGAACTTCACTTAAAGCCATGCAGCAAATAAACACATGCAACTTCTTATCTTGTTCACAATTTCAGTGAGAACCAATAAATCATTTTTTTCATCAGAGGACGTCTTCTGAAGCCAGAGATCAATGAAGATTTAATCCACTTTTGTCTTAAAATTCTGGTCTTTTAGCCCTATAATGTCGGGTGTTTTTTTTAGTTCCAGATCTCTTTAAAAGCAGCAGAGGAGGGCTCAGAGCAGAGTTTTTCATTTCTTGAGGGCAATGAAATTTCCGACATTGAGGATTTCACGTATTTTGTCATATTCTTTCAGGCTGGTCCTCATATCCCTAAAGAGCCTGAGCAGCGATTGCAGCTCAGTGGATCAATGTGAGAATTGCCCGTGAAATTCAGAGCGTTCCCAGGATGAAATCCTTCTGATTACATTTCATGGATAATGTGGAGATTTTAACACACCGCGCTGACTGTACACAATCTCTTCCACCTTCCAAATATTGGCTTGCATCCCCTCATGATCAACTCCTCTGGCTTGTGGCTTCAAAAGTCTTTTTAAATCACCTTTCAGTAAATCTACACCTCCCACTCAGGACTGATGCAAATGGGATGATTAAATCAATGAAGAGTCTTCTCCCTTACAGTCTATTTAGTTTACAATCCAACTTCTTAATATTCTGCTGCTTTCCATTGTTGAAAGTTTCAGTGTACTGGACCAATATTTGAATTTTAACTATAATACACTGTAGCTGTTCATTAATCGCTGTTCTCTAATTAAAGTCTTCATTTAACAAAGACACAAATCTGGAGCTGTAGCACAAACACGATTTGTGAGCATGTTTACATGCAGATCACAAACACAGCATCACATTTCACTAATCATCGTCTCACAGATTATATACACGGATATAATACAGAGCATCACATTTCCATGTGGGATGTTTGTTTTGATTAATAACATTTGGCAAAATTAATGTTAAAAGAACTAGAGAGAAAGGAAATTCTAATATGTGACTGGTCTCTGTATCTTTCCTGACGTGTCACCTAGTATGCCATTTTGCTTTACATTAACAGAGCCCGTTTTCTTATATTATGAGTGAGCCTTCATTATCTGGGGCACATTTTACCAACATTAGAGCTGCAATGTGTTTCCCTCGCTCATGTTTGGCTAATAAAAACTAATGCCCTACTTCCAACCCATGCATGGGCATACAAGATCCCCACAGGACGCACAAATGCGTCTGCAACAATCATTCATTAAACATATGTCTGATCTGTGTGTAAACAGAGCTCGCAAACTGATTTTGGTGAAACTAAGAAGTTAGTTCAATGCAGATCTCACTTTGACTGATGTCTCCTGTTGAACATGACATGTCCCCTTATGAGGCAACCAAAGCATTGATGCCACACCTGCTAAATACTTTCAGAGAATGATCATGATATCTACAAATATCAGAGGACTTTTCTCTCAGACTGGATTTTCTGTCCTGATGTGAATAAATATTCTAAATACACAACAGCTTCAATGGAACAATATTGACTCAGCAGAATTACACTGACCCTTGAATACAGTTTACAAAAACCTGTGTAGTTCTAAACACTGCTGATTTCCATGAAGCACTTTATATTAAGCTGGCGTGTCACCCTTCATACCTGTTTAAGGGTAAGACGAGTGACAAGCAAATCTCAGCAACATGGGCTCTACTGCTTACTCTGATGCACTATTTGGTTCACTGATAAGCTGATTCAGTTTGTCAGGTGGTATTACGGCTTGTCGGACTTCATTCTGACAATAATCATCTCCCAGAATCGGATAGGCTGTAGCAATCTCAGCTCTCATAGATCAAAGTCACCCCTCCATCCCCCCTGAGGGGTGAGCAAACCTCGCTGAGGCCCAAAAAGGCAGCACAGGGGTCAAAGATCACTCAGTCACCAGGAAACTCAAGTAGTACTCAGACCAGAGAGTGACACACAGAATCACATGAAGACACTCAGTGTTCCTACATAAGATGCGCATGGCAATTCTGCTGACGCGTGTTCGTGTTAATTTGTCCACCCTCTGTATACTGGATAGGAAAGACAGACATGCTGTGTGAAGACTATTGTAGATACAAAATAAAGGTTAGAGTTCAACTCTGCAGTGGTTCTTCATGGTGATGTCATGTCATGGAACCTTTTACCAATTTCACATTTATGATCTAGTTCTTTCCAGAGGTGAGTGCAAACAGTATTTGCCCCTGCAAGGATCAATATATAATAATAATAATAAATCTTTAATTTTAAATGCAACATTGGGTACATTTAAAAAAAGTAATGCAGTTGTTAAATAAATTAGGATTACACTGCTATTTAGATGCTTCAAACTATACGATGTTTGTGTGTTTCTATTTATTACATGTCTTAAGTGCACTTCCCTTTGATGTTACTGAGACTGGCAGGTAAAGTTTAGGTTAATGTATAAATA
This sequence comes from Nibea albiflora, assembly GCA_014281875.1. Classification (NCBI taxonomy): domain Eukaryota; kingdom Metazoa; phylum Chordata; class Actinopteri; family Sciaenidae; genus Nibea; species Nibea albiflora. Next base: position 6,961,204 of record CM024802.1, read on the forward strand.
GAGGAACGGAACAATAGTCAGAGACAGGTCAGAGAGGTGACTTGAATAAGAAAGAATAACCGTTTGCAAGTTATATATGCAAATTGTCTGTTAACAATTGGCAATGGTTGAGACAGCCCATTTTTAGGAAAATGTATAGGAATCAACTGTCAGAGCTCCTCAGGGAGCCTTTTTCTCTGTAACCCATTTGGTGTGTTGCACTGTGAAACGCTCCTCTTGTACAAGAACAATAAATTCAACTTAAACTTCGATGCTGCGAATCCGGTCCTCCTTATTCAAGGGTTTTCCCGTAAGTTTTTTATTACTTCACATTACTAATTACTCTCTCTGACCCGAAACCCACTGGGCACATCTCTGTCACGTCGCAGCTGTGCTGCTGGTTTGATCGGTCCTAGACGCATTTTCAAACCCCACAAGGAGCGTTTCAGAACAGGAGCGTTTATCCCTCCAGACTGTGATTATGCTATGTAGTTCATTTGGTAGTTTCGACGGGGTATTTTATTTTGAAAATCAACGCTCGTGGCGTCCATCAAAAATAGCTGAGTGGAGACCGCTACGTCTCCGTCTTTGTTTTGTATTTAATCCATTAAGTGTAAGGAGGAGGTCAGGGTGGATGTTTGGGCGTTAATACACAGACAGGGGATTGTGTCACACACATTGTCACAGGTTTAAACTGCTAGAACACAAAAGTTTGTTTCACTGTGTGGTTCACCGTCACAGAAGCATTCACACACAAGCAGCTGCAGTATTGTAGGAGAACAAGTGAAATATGGTGGTAGTGAACAGCTTGCAGATAAGTTCGATATAAGCATAAAAAAGTAATCTGGCTGCATTCTGTCTCATGCAGAGAGTATTGTAATAAAAAATTGGTTTGGCATTTAAAGGAGACATTTCAGGAGCTAAGACACTAAGGGCGTTGAGCCAAGTGCCTGTGGCTTCAGTTGTAACTTAGAGTCTTGGCAAGATGTAAAAACTATCCTGAAAGTTTAGTCATCCATTTGACTTTCTGGGTTAGGAACACAACTGCCACCACTTGACAAAACTCAAACTGTGGTCTGAAGCCTGCCTGCAAGTTGGTGTCTGCACTGTTCTTCACTAAGAATGCCTCCCTCCACTAAGAAAGACCACAATGATGAAGATACAGTGGAGTGGACTTGTTTAAACAGGTGTTTTTTTTTTATGTACAGAATGATGGAGGTGATTCTATCACAGCCATTTCCACTAGCTTCAGTTAGTTGTTGAGTCAAGCAAACAACAGTATGGGGACTGTGAACAGTCTGTGAAATCATGGCGGTCATGCAAATGTTACAACTGCCAACAGTACTATCCATCATAATATGTCAAATGTAATTTCTCTATAGAGTCAAGTCATATACACAGTACACAGTGACCTGAGACTGTAGGACTATAGTGCTCCATGAAATATAAAACATTAAAGTGCACACACATTACAGCTAGATAAGGTTACTGTCTCTCCAAATGACTAGTTACAAAACAATAACCACATGAGCCCCGAACAGCAAGAACTACTATTGTTATTATTGTTCATTCATTCATCTACTACTACATCTACTACTACATCTACCTACTGTTATCAGGGTCAGCGGGGATCTGGCGCCAATCCCAGCTGAGATCTGGCGAGAGGCAGCGTACACCCTGGTCGCCTCTTCATCACAGGACTGACACAAACAACCACTCACACTCACATTCACACCTATGGACAATGATAGTCTCCAATTAACCTGCATGTCTTTGGGCTGTGGGAGGAAACCGTAATAAATAATAAAAAAAGAATTTCCAGTGCACAAGTCTCAGCCAGCTGGCTGGTTCAAACCCAGATTAATCTTGCAGATTATTATCATAATCATAATCATTATTATGATGATTATTATTATTATTGGACACGATTAAAACTATTTCAGCTGCAATATTGGCGAGAAAAGTTGCAGTAAGATATTTTGCTGTTCTCACTCTTTAATATGAACTGTGACTTGAAGCTGTTACTACACATCTATAACAGAAGAACTAATTAGAATACACAGATGTAATGATGTAAAAAGACATTTATGCTCTGCGATTGACCTCAGGTCAGTGTTGGGTGTGTTCAACATTCTTCTCTTGGCTCTTTTGTTTGACTGTGTGGCTCTTGGCTGCCTCCTGTCCTACCTGCTTTCTACAGATTGATTTGCTGCTGAGGGCCTGGAGGTGATGCATGGCTGCCCTCTGTGGATGAAAGAGGCATCTGCTGTCGATGCCTTTAAAGTCGAGCATCTGTCATTCCTAAGGACATCTTTGGATTACCTTGAAGAACGATGAACCCCATACAGCTCCCACAGCACTGATAGATCCTGGCTTTGAACGCGTGTATAAGCTACTCTTCTAAACCTTCTCTCCACTCCAGCTCCACTGTCCAAATAGATTTTTATATTTATACGAGCTGACTTCATTTCTATTTCTTTCTCTCTTATTTGCACATGAGATGTTTTAGCTATATTTAAACACAGTAGTCGGTAGAGGAGGCGACAAGAATAGTGTGTTTGGGTGGAATTGAGGACTTCTCCAAATATCTCAGTGAGAGCTGTTTGATGCAGTTTAAAATGTTGAGAAATAGCAGCCCCTGACATGGCAGGAAGCTTTTTGCACACATTGATTTACAGCCTGTAAAGGACAAAAGCTGCAGCCTCTGGTCTTTGTTCATACAGCTCTGCATCAATATACTTTACACACAGTGATTTTACTGCAGCTCTGTGTGTGCATGGTGTGTGTGTGTGTGTGTGTGTGTGTGCATCCCAAAAAAAAGCTGTAGTGGGCCTCTCTAACATCCATCCTGTGGTCATCGCTGCCAATCAGAAGGAGTGCGCCGAGGGTCAATCCCGGCTCAACAGGATCAGTCCAAGATATATATAAAAGTAAATTGCATTTTATTGTCTGATTCTCAAGCATTATATTATCAAAATCAGCAGGATGAATTTATAAACTTCAGGCAAATGTAAGAACTTCTCTCAATCGTTTCATCTGCGGCTGCCTTTACGTTCACATCCTGTCCACTCAGATATCCCACTTCTGCAGATTCATTTAGTGTCCTCCACTCTTTCTCCTCGAGCCAGTGCCAAGCCAAAATCTCAGTTTAGACAGAACAAACCTTCCAACATTCAGATCACTATGGAGTTTTCATGTTCCTCAAAGGATGACCTCATATTCTATTTTGGATTCTCCACAAGCTTTCCTCCAGCATGACCCGCAGAACAAACTCCATGTTCTTGTCAGATGATGAAGCATGCTGTGGCCTGAAGAATTAGAGCATGACTGATACGATGGCATGGTTCAGATCATCAGAGGACTCTAGTGGTATGTTATACATACTATTGGTAGTTTATATATTAGCCGATACGATGTTTGAGGTCATTCAGAAACGTTACAGGTTTATTTTCCAAATGTAAAATGTTCTCATGACATATTTTGCTCAAATTTAATATGTAGAAAATTATAAATAAATTGAATGAATTGAATGAAATCTATTATATAACATTATATATTGTAAATATTTTTTAATTTTATTAAAATATAAAAATACTTGTTTATGTTATGTATCAATATAAAATAATATAATTAATTAAGATGACACATCAGATTTTTAGCCGCTCATATCTACAGATGGCACTGTCAGTGTGTCGCTCCAGCACTCAGGCCCAGGCTCAAATAGTATTGACTGGATTGCCTTGAACGGGCATCCATGACGTCGCCTGATGTGATCCTCTTTTTTCATCTAGTCGTCACCATGACAGTGAGTGAAATAAATGGTCGCACAAAATTTGGCACACACGTTTATATTCCTGTCAGGATGTATTGTGATCCTGTTGGTGAGTTATCTGGAGCCATCTGAAGGCCGATACTCTCATCAGGCCCAGCTTATCTCTGCATTCATGTTAGCATGATAATACAATAAGCTAGGATGGTGAACATCATAAATGCTCAACATGAGCATGTTAGCATTGTTTCTATGAACATGCTGACATTATCATTTAGTTAAAAGCAACACTATGCCTTTGTACAGCCTCACAGCAGCTGATATGGATGCAGACTCTCAGATAATGATACCAGCATCAGTCTGCTTCTACAGAAAACATCATCTGTGTGTCGCTCATTGGATCTACCACTCTTGCACTGTTGTGTGTAAGCCTGTAAGGACTGCTAGGCTTAAGGTAGTCACACTGAACTACGATCTGCAGCAGAAGGCTTCCTCCCCAGGTATGTCCGCATGCAGTTTGTCCTGTTTTGTTGCATTGCAGTTGGGTACAGTCTGTTTGTCTCACTGTGTTTCTGGCACGTCTTACCTGCACTGTGCTGTCTCTCTGCCATAGGTTCACACAGGCTCAGCCCGCTAATCACAGCCTCCACGTCTCTCACTCCCACACCAACAGTAACCTGGAGAACATGACAGCACACCTTCAGCTGAGACATGCTCTGTCACACGAAAAGTCACAGTCACAGGCATGCAGGCTCTAACAAGCACCCTGCAGAAACACATCCAGTATGTAAAGGAGCAGCTCAGTGTTTTCCACACTCAGTTTAAAGGAAAGGTTTATAATTAGCTCCGGACTCCAGCTCCATATGTTAGTAATTACATCTGACTCACTGTAACACTCTCACGCTTGCAGTTTTAAAAATATTGATCCATACTTCTTGTTTTCTGAAGTTGCTGATTAAAACCATATGTTGTTGGCAAAGTTGCTGTATTGTTGTGTGGTGATGCATTGCTCAGATTCATGAGATACTTCTTCAAAGAAGTCTTTGTGGGCCGATGCAGAGAAGGGTGTAACTGCAGGTTGCCGTGGCTCACAGAGAAAGCAGTCTGCATGCATAAATCTAATTAAATCTCAAACAGTCGGCACACAAGCTGATTAGATGATCAGTGATGGATGATGCCTTGCTCAAGGGCAACCTCGGCAGTGCCCAGGAGCTGAACTGACACCTCTCCAGCTACCAGTCCACCTTCTGGACTTTGGTCCATACCAGACTTAAACTGGCCACCCTCTGGTTCCCAAGCCAAGTCCCTTCAGACTGAACTAAGAAACCGCTAGTGTTCAGAAAATGTTAATGTGTTGCTTAGCAACTGTCCCAGTCCAGTGGAACTATATGTGTTGGTAGTTAATTAATTAAAGAAACAAATCATAATCTGTTGTCACCAAGTACTGTTAACAAATGAATGGAGATCATAGAACTGATAGATGACAGAAATATCACACTGGAGGTCGTGCTGTTATTCTGAATATCAGAACCGGCCCGGCTGGAGCTGAAGATGATCATCATGACCTCCAGTCTGATATCTGGGAGTACTATTAAATAATTGAAGGCAAAGAGCATATCAACATTTTCATGAAGTCTTCTCTGCACTATGGTGGGTGGACAGTAAGACAACCAAGTCTACAGAGACTTGACTATGACACACACACACACACACACACACACACACACACACACACACACACACACACACACACACACACACACACACACACACACACACACACACACACACACACACACACACAGTAAGTTCTACATACATCACTCTGCTCCACCACACACTACACTCTTGAGGAAATAAAGTGAAAGAATTAGATGTTCAGCTCAAATAGCTTGCTGTCCAGCTATGATTAATAGAGTTACAGCCAGCTCCAGAGCAGGAAAAAGGAACCCCCCCCTGAGATCAGTTCCTGTACCACCGATGTCACTGTAACTAGTCTCCATGGAAGCACTGCTGGGACAGAGATGAATGGTAATGACTTCTGCTTCTTAACTGCGTTGACATTTGCAGCTAATTTAGACATTGTACATTTGAGCTATTTAGCACGTATTTCTATGAGTGAATTACAGTGTTATATTTAGCTTCTTATCCAACATAGGGAGTGTATTTCATCTCCTGTTGTTAAGTAATCCAGCTTGTACCGCCTGAGTTCACGGAATGTGAATTTGACCGATGGATGCCCTCGGAAGGGATTTGCTAGTCATCATTTTTCCTCTGGCAGCGCTCTGGTTAGGGGAACAGAAGCGAGCGGTGTGTTGGTGGTGGGGTGTTTTTCTTCTTTTAATAGCTTTACTTCTTTGGTGAGAACATAACAGTACCACAGGCAGACCTCATGTCAATATCTGCAAATCCTGTCTGGGAGAATAAGCCGATGAGATGCACTGACACGGCAGCCTGATCCCACAGTCATCTGCGGAATGTAAATAGGACGCGAACATCTAGCCGACCTGTCAGAGAACACCTCATGACACCTGCATCTGCATATTCATCCCACTTGTAACAGCTGACTGATCACACCTCCTTATTTCCTATCCTGTGTAGTATTAGTCTCTGTCAGTTCCAGAATAGAAAGATCAAATATCTCAGATGAAGGCCAGGGATGGAAGGAAGGAAGTCAAAAAAGTGTGGGAAACAGAAATTCGAGTAATTTTATAGATTTAGAATGGCGGTGCACTCAGATAAATCTTTAACTGGGGCAGGAAAGAATAAGAGCAGTCCACACAGAGTCACTTAAAGCAGTGTACACGCCTGCTGTTAAGCACACACATGTTAAACATGCATGAGAGCAACTGAGAACTAAATGAGATCAGTTCCTGTGTGGGATCTGATCTGAGCTCAGCATTTTATACACTGAAGCACACACGCATATACCATATTTTAGACCGAGCTTTTACTGAAGTAGAACAATGTAAAAATACTTGTTAATACTGATGAGAGGATTTATGGGAGAGGAAAGTTCCACCACACACATTCATATTAATTTATATACAATATATATACAATAGCATGTTTTTTAGTAGCATTTTAGGCTAGGACTTTTAACCTTGTTAAGATGTGAGCTATACACTTGTAGCCAAGAACCTCGAGAGGGTGGAGTTTGAGCACACAGCCTCGAGGTCGCGCGAGTGTGTTCCACAAAGGGGGTGTATGACTCGCCACTATAAACCTTTATTAGAGTGAATCCAGTGTGAAAATCAGATAATCATGGAATATCTTATTGTTTTGGAGTAGACCTTCTAAAAAGAGTGCAGCATGACAGGTGAAACTTAATTAGGTGATTTGATCAGAAAATGTATACGGAAAGGTCTCAAGGAAAGTTGAACAATGTAGGGCGGGGGTGAGCACATGCTGTATCAGTGAATGTGATATATTCCATGTTAGCAGTTGTTGAAAACCCGGCCCAAAAAAGTAGATTGAATATTGGGCAAACACGTGATTTGATACTATTATTTTATTGAAGGATAAAAATGGCTGGTGCCAATGTTGTGATCATACCATTATAAAAGACGATGTTCCGAGCTGTAAAAACATTTTCCTTCATGAATACGGTTGTATTTTCTGTGAAGAGAATAAAACCTATGGTGCTCTCAACTTTGACACGTCTGGAGCCTTCCTTGAAGATAAGATTGGATGTATGAACAAAATGCTGCAGGAGTCAGAACTTAGTCTCTACCTCATGATCCAGGCTTCTGACAACAACAATACTTTTATATAACAAGATAATTTGACATCTTTCAACAGTGAAATGAACCATGTGAGAAGCTTTGAGGGAAAAGTTTCTTTAGAGGAGCTGATAATAAGCCAGACATCTGAAACATGACAGGACAGAGCACCTGTGAGAGGTCACGAAGCACAAAGGTTTACTTTAATCTGCTTTAAATTAACGGTAATATTTAATGCATACTCATTTATTCAAATGTATTCAAAATGTACAGAGCAAAAAAAGTCACATGAAAAAATGAACGGTGCACAGGAGAACACATTCACTTCCATGCTGCCAGCATCAGAAAATCATAGTCTATTTTTGTAGTGGAGGAGACTGTGGAGAACATCCCCGTACACTGTTTTAACATGGCTTCTATTAGTTTGAGCACTAACTTTAATACTAGAGTTAGTGCTACTGTACGACATGTGGCGGACTGTAAAGCAGCGACTGTGGCACAAGCTCACGTGTGCTCAGTAAATGACAGTCTGCGTGTCCAGTTTAATTTGGAGTTGAATATGAAACAAGCAGTCAGGAAGTGCCACAGTGTGTGAAGCACATTAAGAACGGAGAGTGTAAAGCTGTCATGTGTGGCATTAAACATTCAGAGTCAATTTCAGATGGTCCGATCTGACATCTGAACATTCCATAATCCTACAAATCAGTGTTAGTAATCACACTTCATTACTGCAGGGTGTGTGTTCAGGTGGAGCAGACAGCACTGTATGTATTGTATGTACATGTGTATGTAAACACACATGGCGTGTGTGTGTGTGCACTGTGGGAGGCCTTTGTGTGAGGGAGCCTATCCCAGAAATGAAGCTGATCTACTCTGACAGAAAATCACTGCTGCACCAAAATGTTTAATAACCTACTTTCCATGATTACACCATGGTACACCTGTGAAGCTCATTAGCTTTAGGTTATCATGATGAAAGATTCAAAGGCTTTTCATAAGTCAATTAAAAGAGATGAAAGATAATGAGTTTGATGGAAAGCTTTAATAGGTTTTCTGTTATATGCCTTGTTGAATAGGGGAACACATTTTCAAAGAGCTCAGCTCCCAATAATCTTTCAATTAGGGCTTATGTTGTTCTTCTATTTTTTGTGGGGTTTTTTTGTTTGTTTTTTTTTAACTGATTTTGACAATAAAAAACAGCCTTTTTTCAGTTTCCTTGATGATGTCCTGCATTTTTATTTCCCATGAGCTGCAGTGTTCAATAGTGCTCAAAATCTGGCATATTTCCCATACACGTGTCTGCTGTGGCTCTCTCTGCTCTCTCGGCTTACAGAGTTCCACTTTCCACATCCAAAACCCTGATCTGCTCCCTCCCCACATGATTCCTGTGTCACCCACAACGCTACGCCTCACACCAATCTTTGCCCCGACCCAACCCACTTCCACACACTGTGCATGTCATACGGAGGAGACGGTCATGGCAGAAAATCAAATCAGTGTTTCAATTTATTTTAGACATTTACATTTTATTTCTTGTTCTTGCTACTGCTGCTCCGTCTGTCTCAGTCACTGTCTCAGTCATACCAGCAGTGTGTCTCAACAAACCAATGGGAACTTCTTCTTGTCACTTGTGTAGAATGAGACAACAGACAAAGAAGCCACCACTGGTGGTGGGCAGAGGTAGCTGAATTATAGAAGTGAAGGTAAAATTTAGTAATTTAATATAATCATCATAGATGTAATTTTAGCAGACGGATAAAATATATACTATTCAGACGATGAAATAAATCCAAATGAACTATTTTACTAGAACTGAAAAATATACTGTATTCCTCTACAAAAATATAATATGGCTAAATATAATAACCCTTTCGGGTTAATTGTCTAAGGAACATCAACATTCGCATCCCAAATTTGCATATTGATGATGCATTCATTTCATAAATTATAACACATTGCTCTCATAAGCTATTGGTATTGGTATTGGCCTGTATTTACATGGTATCAGATCGATACCAATGTCTGGAGTCTCACACACCCCTGGCCGCCACATGAAATAAACCAAGCCAGAGCACGACTGTGAGAGAATGAGTTTAGTCCATGAACTCCACCCGGATAGTGCTGAGTTTAGGTCAAACAGGAGTAGTTTGACCTGTTTGATCGTCGGGTCGGCCACTGCAGCGTGACATCAGATTGATTGTGGCCGTGGTTCTTTTTGGGCATACCCTGCCATAAAGTCAAAGATCAACTCTCCTGCTCAGAGGGAGCTCTGATCCCACTCTGTGTCAACTCGGTGAGGAGCGATCATGGTCCTGAAAATACAAGTGAGAAATATCTTTACCAGTCAGGGTTTACCTGTAGACTGTGCACGTATATTTTTTTCCCCTGATGACAGATCTTAGCACCAATGGCTTCCTGCTAACTTCATTGTTTTATTTGATCTGTAATTAATGGAGGTTAAAACACTCCTCTATAATACTATAAAACTTCCTTGGTATCTCATTTTCTCTCCCCAAGTTTGGTCCTTGGTCTTGGTCTGTTCATTTCCTTTGCATAATATTTCAACTAATGGTAAACTAATGGAGGCATTCTTCTTGAAGCCACCTCTTAAAGCAAGACATGCTTCCTGTTAAATGGCCAGAGGCCATTACACCCTGCCCAGTCAGGGACCACAGGAAATCACTGGCTTTTGTTCCTCAGTATTTGGTGATAAAGACCAAGAAGATGTTTCCATTGCAGTGAATATCAAATACTGCTTCAGTATAAAATTACTACTTTACTACGAGTTCAAAAACTGCTAATGAATAGTCAAATTCTTACTGATGTTTTAGTGATTTTGCATTAATATAGGCCAACAGGAACCCCCAGCAGGCCAAAAAAAAAATTACACCCAATACATGTTCATTTAGAGGTCAGTGGGTTTGTGGTGGCATCTGTGTGGTGCTGTTTTGAAATGTGAGTCGATCTCTGCATCGTTGCCTTATGAACAAAGCAATGTGGCAAGTTCCACTGTCATTGTCCCTTTAAATCGCTTCATACGTCATTGACAGCAACGGCATTAGTAGTGTAGAAAAAAGGTGAAACTCACACCAGCCAGGTGCTGAAGCACCGATAGCTTGTGAGCATCGCCATCGACCACAACAGACTCTTCTTCTGTCTGGCTTGCTGCTCATACCACAGACAGCTTGTAATGCCATGTACTGGTGAGTGCAATAGAACAAATGACTCTTTTAAGATGACATGTCAAATTAAAGCATCTGAGAATATGTATAAAAGGAAACCTAGTTACATGTGCCACACGAAGCACAAGCACATGGGCTGCAGGTTAGCTAACGTGAGCATGGCAGAGCCAAAAAGAAAGAGAAAAGGCAACATAAAATAAAAATGTTTCTCTAAAACTCTGAAGCCAAACAAGAAAACGATACCTGCAGAACTTCACTTTCATTTTCTTGGGGAGCAATCATTGGTGCACTGGGAAACTTTGAGCTAGCTGGCTGGCTCTTGTGAAGCGTCAACTTGTGAAACACTGATTTAAACTGTGAATGTGATTTCTGCACCATGAACGGTGTACCAGGCAATAAACTCATACAACTCATGACTGCTTCCAATAATGGTATAAAGCTAAAAGAAATACTGACAAATCTCAGAGAGCATGTGAGCCTGCATGTAGTTTTAATAAACGGGCCTTGTGACAAAATTTTCATGATGATTTTGTTAATGTGTTCGTTGGATGTGTTTTGGAAAGGTCATAGGTTATTATTATTTTGATTTGACACATAATTTACTTATCAAAGGAACATTTGTTTTGGAAAAATGAGAAAAATGAAAACTAATAATTATGTTTATCATATTTTATGGTAAATTACTTAGAAATTTTTCAAAAAAGAACGTCGATCACAAGTTCACAGACTGTCTGAAGAAATGACCTTATTGTTTAATGACTGATGCTTCCAAGAATTTTACTTTTATAATTCCATAATTGTCCAATATGTTTGAGATTCCTAGTGGTAGCAGATTCTAACCTATTTTTAATGTAACATAGCAACACCAAACACAGTGCTCAACACTGGCACCGTTCGACACTATCTGAAATAAAACAGAGCTGTTTCTTTGGGTTTGTTGCTGTGCCGGGCATTTCTTCTTGGTTAGACAGCTCTAGATGAGGTGCATCTCTAACTCTGACTTCTAAGATGGGCGATTTTCCTCTGTTCCTCTGTCATTGTAAGGGGACATTCCTGTAGTGTGTTTTTTTTTTTGTGCTGCTTGTCCCCAACATGTCAGCCAGAGGAGACAATTCAGGGCTGACGTTTTGGGGTCATTGTGCAAATTTCCTGAAAAAAGGAGTCCTCAAAAGTTATTCTTCAAGAACAAAGTGTGCTTGCTGTGGTCTGCCCACTGCTAAAATATTAATCTTAAATAAAAGCCAATCCCTTATGATCTGCTCCTGAGCCATGTTACGCACCCTCCTCCTTGAAAGCCAGTGTAAATAGCAGAGTTAGAAGCTAAATTAAAACCACCATTACTGTTTAGGTCCACATCCTTGGTTGCAGATGCTATTTATACCAGCCCTCTGCTCCGTCGTGTCCCAGACCACCCTCACCAGATGAGCCGGTGCTTCATTATAACAACTCTTCCAGCTACTTCTCAGCCATTTGGCTTCAACACAGTGTAATTTGACTTAAAATGGTAGAATCCAGACGCCTCAGAGGACAGAGAAAGTGTTTAGGAATCATGGTTTGAATTTCACCACACCTGTGATGGTCTGTAAAATGAGTAATATATTTGCCTCTGTGGTCTGTTGGATGTTGTGCTGAATTAGTTGACTAATTTAAATACTAACTGTGAATTAAAAAAAGAAGATATTCATGCACCAATGCAGGAAATATTTTGCCCTTCATGTCATGCAGTGGTGTAGGGGACAGGGTGGTGAATGTGTGTAATGAGTCTGGAGATGTGAAAAAACGGTATCTGGGTTTTTCAGAATCATCTATATGTCTGTCTGTTGATAAGGCAGAGACACAGTGGACTTTGTAAAAATCCTTTTATGGTAAGACTTATGACTGTGTGTCAATATTTGAAGTTGGATTCACAGGTGCAGTAATACCTCAGAGTTCTTCTTAAAGTGATAGACTTTTTCAATAAACCGACCTTTTGCTTCCAGAAGCTTAATCCATATCTGCTAGGGCTTGTTTTAAAATCCTGTGAGCCTGCCCTTTCTAAATCTTCAGCTCTGACATTTTGTGAATTCCTTCAAGGCTTCATGTAGTCTTTACAGTCACACTGATGTCTTTGTGACGTGCAGATCAGCGACTTGATGAAATACTCACAGTGAATGGGACGAGGATTATGAAGTGGAAGAACCACCTGAGGTCATGACTCCATCTTCACACCTCTGCGGCGCCTGGGGCTCTGAACACATCCTCGCCATCACAACCTCCTGTGGGAAGACAGAGCACACTTTCAATCACTGTCACTGTCAATGCACTTGTCTGTCTGACTCCAAACTATACTGAAGCCGTGGTCACATCGCTTTTCGGACAGTCCTTAAACTTTTGCACACAATTAGGTTAAAGGTCATGACACTGTAGATCGATCTCACACCAAATCTTCTTGGTTGAGCTTCTGGCACAGCCTTAGAAACTTGTGAATACTGATTTTAATATCTTGATCAGGGGATATGTGCTGATGGTTCGGTTCAAGTTGCTGTCTTTGTTGTAAATTTTAATTGACCTCTGTGGCTGTCAAATGTAGCCATTGCAGGAGTGCCAAAAACTGCAGTTCCTCTTGTCATCCACTTGAGGCTGGCTCCAGAAGTGAGCCAGTCTCCATAAGACCCATGTTGAAATGTCCAACTTCACAGCAGAAATAAACATATTTACAGCCTGGTACAAACTGTTTTGGTCTCTACAACTAATTTCCCCGTTCATGACAACTGTACTGAGGGTGAAGTTTTCTTTTTTCTTTCTTTAGAACTCAAAGTTCAAATGATATTAAAGTTATGCAGAGTGGATGTTTTGATTGACAGGTGGGTACCGTCAGAGATAGCTTGTTTTAGTGACCAGGCTTCACTCATTCTGCTTCAGTTCCACCCACAATCCACCATGTGGATTTATACAATCTTTGGTTTAACATTATGCCAACATTGTTTGAGTCTCACATCACAGCTTCAGCTGAACTTGCATCTCTACAGAATAGACCTCCTTCTCTTTATTGGAGCTGCACTTAGTTGTTGGACCACTTCGTCAGCTCTGCACAATTTCTGCTCACAGTGTTGTTTGACATCAAGAAGTGTACTTGATTCATCCATGCCCGACGAAGGCCCTTCATCCAAACAATGCTTCCAGATAAATGTATGCAATGCAAAAGCAGTGGAGTGAACATTAATATAGAAAACTTCCAGAGCAGCAAAGTGCCAGCTCATACAGGTGGTGATAAACAGTGTGGAAACAATTCTGAGAGCTTATTACACACTTGTTGAAAGGTTATTGTGCTAAAGGGCAATTCTATCCATCTGAATGAATTATACTCAGTGGATTCTTCTTCAATCTTAGCTGTTTCTTCCTCTTTGTTTTATATTTTAAAATAATTATATATTAGGCAATTCTCCAGTGTGCTTCTGCTGCCGCAGCCTATGTTATTTGCTGTAATACAATCGGAGCAATATCACATCCTCGGTATTGCATATTTCCAGATCTCAGAGGTTGCAGTGGTGATTGGAATGTAACCATAGCTGATGGACAATCAGTTAGAAATCCAGACTCCTCACCTCTCCATTAATCAATTGTAGAGCTTTGATTAAGTGGACACCAGTACCAGTACAACATTTGATCAGCCTCTAACCTTGAAGTAAGATTTGTCATTTTGAATGCCAAGATTATGATGTCCAGGGGCGGCCCTAGGCTTTCAGTGGCCCTAAACAAGCTTTCGCTTGTGGCCCCAAAATACAGTGTTAGTGCAGTCAACAAATTGTATACAGTGATTATAACTGAAAGACGCACATACAATAGAGATGGACAAATCAATTCACATCAGATCTGTGACTTTTTTAAACAACAAAGTAACAAAGTAAGGAGTGAACAACATAAGTCCAAGTTAATGTGCAGACCCCCTTAGCAGTTGTGACCTGAAGCAACCACATAGCCCGTGTATGCCAGAAGTCTAGGGCTGCTGAGCAGGCCACATTTTTTGATGAGTTGGGCACCTGGATCAAGTTCAGAATAATCACAGCATGTTATTATTATTATTATTGTTTCATTTCAAACTAGCAAACTGTGTTTTCAGTGGCAGTCCTGTAATCGATTTTGGAAGCCCTGTGCCAACAGAGCTCTTAGCCTGGCATCACTGGCAACATCCCCGTAACCTGGTCTCAGAACACATGCAGATTTGAGCTTTGACAGTGAATCAGAGGACAGGGCAGGCTGTGATACAAAGTGTCGACATACAACAGCTAAAGCAACAACAAGACCAAACTCTGACAGGGTTCACAGCAGGAGAGACAACGCAATAAGAACTCCTCTTTTTATTGTAACAGCAGTCAGGAAGCCTGCAGTCCCAGTGAAGTAAACGCTGCTCATTAGGTCCCAGAAGCTACTTACTTCCCACCAGTGTAATGCTTACTGCAGCCCTTGTTCAATGTGCATTATGATTTCTGATCACATTATTCCCTCTGTACCAGACAGTGGTCAACTCTCTAATTACTGTCCCAGGCACAGAAGCCATGTTCACCCTCACCACATTCAGACTGACTCAATACAATTAATCAGTGAGAGACATTTAGTCAGCTTTCGTTTCAAAACCACTTAATGCTGACAATCAGAATCAAATCTTTGGTGCAGAGCTGTTAAACTGACTTCAGCAGCCACCTGCCATGGGACTGCAGAAACACTGGTGTCTGATTCTCCACTCTAGTTTTCTGTTCCTGCATGCCTTCCTCACGCTGTCTCCATCACAGCCCCCTCCTCACATTTCACACCAGTTTCTTTTTTTCCATATTCATTTTACATTTCCTCTGTCCTCCTACACACACTCTTTCTATGTTATCTACAAAGTCACTGGGGTATGCTGCTCTTAGCAAATACATTACACTGTAGATTAGCCTATTTAAAACACTTTACCCCTAAATTCCACCATCGTGACCAGCAGTGCTGTTTTTGGGTTCAGAAGCAGATTGTT
This sequence comes from Nibea albiflora, assembly GCA_014281875.1. Classification (NCBI taxonomy): domain Eukaryota; kingdom Metazoa; phylum Chordata; class Actinopteri; family Sciaenidae; genus Nibea; species Nibea albiflora. The sequence goes on from CM024802.1 coordinate 6,976,846, forward strand.
AACTTGCTGAGATTGGCCATTTTCCCTACATAATTAGTTTTGCCTTTGTTTGTATTTAAAATTCAGAGTGTGCACAGTTTGTTTTATTTTGAAAATCATACAGACTCTATGCTGTTTCTGTAACTGACTTACAGCAAGCTCGATCTGCTCTGTGCTGTCGTGCTGGTCGTGACGTCCAGAGCAGAGAGACACTTCTGTCCTCTGTAATGCGCTGCAGGTGCTGCTGCTGCTGGAATCACAATCACTGGATGTGATGGGCATGATCAGCTGCGGCACAGCCGTGCCCAGTGGAGTTCAGATGACAGAAGGGTTGGTTAGGGTTACTTGGGGATCACTACCCACACCACCTTGACCTCCACATTCTTACTTTTCGCCTGTTCATGGACGTCACACTATTTTTGCACACTGAAGTCTGGGTTGCTAAATCATCCAGTAAATGTAATTCCTTTAGATATCATACCAGGTCAGTATCTTGGCTTCCAGAAAAAAAAAAAAAAATTACTGTGAACAAGGACTCCACTATCTCTGTAAATAGAGCACAGCTAAATTCCTAATCAAAGTGACACGGCCATCCTGTGACACCCCGGGAAAAGAGCTAGCAACTGCACTGCCAAAGACGTAGTAAGTAGATCACCTATGTGTCACGCTGTCAGCTCACCAGCTTCATCCCTGTTATTTTATCTGTCCATCACACCAACGATGTGTAATGATCCACCAAGGAATTCTGGGATGAGTCACATGGGGGGTGAAGCTTACATCCATCTTCATCACAGAGTGAAGTTACACCAAACTAATTAAGCTACTGTAAATGAATAAACACATGGATTCAGATCACTAATACTTTATCATCATAAATGATTTATCATTTATTTTCATTGTGTTAAATTGTATTTCCATTAAACCAATAAGTTCATACAGATTCAGTTTTCTGTTAATGGTATTTTGCATTTGTCAACAAGGACACTAGAAGTCGGGATCATCACCAGAAGCAGCAGCTACTGCCACTAAATTTCACACTCTTACTACTACATCATGTCACACCGAAATACAAAATGTGAATCAGGCTGCATATTTTGTTCATATAGTTCTCAATCACACTGTCCTCTGATGTCCCCCTTCATGTTGTTTTGCACAACGGATTATAACAGGTGTTCCAAATATGACACAGGTCTGCCTGGAACATCTTGCTAAAGGAAGTCGGCGTGACAGCAAACAATAAGTGCAGATGTTATGTAACGCACCGCTGTGCCGAGTCACAAAACTTGCTGGCGCAAGCACTTATGTACTAACAGTACAGCGCATGAAAAATATCTTGGTTCCATGAATAACTGCATGCGTTGCTTTTACAGTTATGTCTTTATTAAAACATGCCATTTCACCTCCAGCCTTTTCCTTCTGTGACCCATTTGAGAGCCGCAGTGAAGGAGCCAGTCTCAGCTGGCTGCTTCCAGCTGACGGTGCACTCACATCACTGCAACTATATCGGTAACAGTTACCACTTTAAAGTATGAAGCGCCCGGTGTGGTGTGATGTACTCCGTAATCACATGCAAACGCTGGCTAACCGTGAGACAGAATGATTGTGCTGCTGCCAAAGTCTGAATTCAAATATCTGTTACAGTGAAGTGCAGAACAAGCTATAGTGAAAAACACCTTCCAGAAGAAAAAAAAAGATTTTCTGGGTGTCTGATCTTATTACACACATAGCCAAGTAACTGTTTGATTTTTTGTTGACAGTAGAAGTGGAAATTTCAAATCATTTTGCGGACTCAAATCAAAACTTTTAGTTCAGCAGCAATGCAGAGGTCAGGGCTGGTGTATGGGTGTGGAGCTTGTCTGACTTTCACACATGAAATCAGAGTTTGCGTCCCATCACAAGCATATTTATATTTATATAGTTTTAATAAACCATAACCACGATCAGCCAATATTTATGATTTGGTGTGGTGATAGTGTCCTTTACACACACTGTACCTAGAAGCCTATTTCCTCTGACGCAGCGAACACATACACTTATGGTTAGGCTCAAGCATTAGGCAACCTGAGCGGTTAACCCATCTCTCAGCACTGTAACATGCTAAACCGCTAACTCGTTCAGAACAACTGAACCGAACGTGCTGCTCACTTCACTTCCGAGTAAGCCACTATTCTAAATTCAAAGTCAAGACCCCTTTTTAACAAACACAGAATTCCATACCCACAGTAATTGCAGCCCAAGGCAATAAACATAGATGCCTGGCACCGGGATGCCAGTGTCACCTGACCCTCTACTTGCAGCTACCACAGCAGCTGACTGCGGCAGGGGTGCCTGGCACCGGGATGCCCACCTCGTCATATGTTGGTAGAATGTCCTACCAGTTCCTACCAGAACAGGGGTGTCCCTCTCTACGTATAACAATACATGCTAAATCCAACTCTTTAATTGTCACAGCACATTGCAGCACCAACGCTTCCTGATCGCACAATATATTAATCGTTCCCTTCCCTGAAAGTCGCTTGAGATAAAAGCGTAAAAGCCAAACGACTAAATGTAAATGTTAATCCATCGTTCAACCATAGTTACCTGGGTTCCTGGCACTGGGATGCCAGTACGCACTGCTGTCTACTTCAAATGTCCATATCAGGATCTTCTAACATTGTTTCCCGCACCAAGATGCTAGTGCCCGAGATGTCTTACTCACGCAGCATTCACCCATGAGGATGCTGCTCCTTCTGTCAATTTTGGGGGTTCTTAAAAATTCGCAAGTAAAAGCTGAAAAAAAAGCCCACAGCTATTCTGTATTCCACGAACGCTTTAGCAAGTCTTTCCTCATACGCTAATCAACAAGTCGGTACAACGCCTGTCCATGTCGTCCACCCACGTCCTCCATCCCTAATATTATCCCTCATTCCATCACTGTGGTTCTTAATGTTTCTCATCCATTCTCTTCTAAGGTCCAAACTATAAAACTTTACCCATACTCTTCGTTATCATCAACAGCTGCTGTTCAGTTCAACATAACCCTTCCATCATTTGGTCTCTCTAAGCCTGACCGTCACTTCTCTTCACTCTTTGTTAACTTCACTTCCTAGAGAGTGTTTTTATTCAAGAGCTGCTTGAAATCCTTGCCACAGACCCACTATATGTCCAAATCATCCATTCGATACACTCCAAGTCGCTCCAACATGGTCAGAATTATTTGGTTTCCTAAGTCATTTGAGTTCTGTCCTTGAGTTTCTACCCTTCCCACTTCATTAGACCTGCTTCTTAATTGCCAGGTGGCTTCAAAGTGTCATCATACCAAACTGTTAATCCGGTCAGTTTACATTCGTCTTCTCTTCATAGTCTAACCTACAGGCCACTCCTTCCATGTACAGACAATCATATGCATGTAATCTCCTTCTCCAGAATTCTTCTTGTCTGCTATTCCAGTCACTCCTTCAGAACCTGAGCAGTCACTTTGGCTCTCCGCATAGCATCCCTGATCATCACTGAATTTGATCGGATCTCAAGTCTTCAGATCCACATTGTCTCATCCCAAGTAACTGGAACCGGTTTGGGGGTCCGTCATGCCCAGGTGTTACGGCAGATTCCCTACTGAAGCTTCCCCACACCGCAGCATCAGACCCAAGAACTTCACGAGATCATACTTCATCCGCAATCAATCATTTGTCAATCAATAATTTTAACATATCTTGTTGATGGTGTGGTCCATGCTAGTGAAATGACACTATGGTTGCAGAATCTGTGACCATCTCTAAAACAACAAAAAATACATATATATATATCATAGTCGGATCTTGGCAACAGAAATTTGTTCATTCACATACTGAACAGCTCCAGATGACGATGTCCAGATGATGAATGCCGCAGTAGGTTAGCAGTGCAAACCAACATAATGATACAAGGACAGGAAGACCTCTCATGTACAAGATAAACTGTAGCCTGCAAGACATTCATCTCAGCAGACATACTGTAACTGCATCTTTGCACTGGGATTTATGTTTATGTATGTGTCTATGTAAATTATGTATGCGGGGCAGCATGTGTCGCAGCGAGCAGTGTCACAAACAGACAACTTGTTGAGGAAACCTTCAGGACTTCACAGGGTTCACTTTGTCAACACAGTTCACCGAGTGCTCCTTCTACAGTATTATTTGACCTTCTCCGTGATGAGGCGGTTCACGAGCGGTGCAGCTCGCCTAATTAAGTCAATTGAGCCACATTCAAATCCAATGCGGTGAATGAAATAAACGGTTTACTGCAGTCACAAAGAGCTCTCTGAGAGCCTGCCCTCTAAAAATAAACTCCAGGCTATTTTAAGACTGGAAGAAAAGGAGATGCTGAGTGATTTTTTTTGTGTGCAGACAAAAAAACTCGATCAGTTGACATTAATTAGCCGACAACATCCGCTCATTAATTTGTTTGAAACTTGTACTCTAAAAACAACACAGCAACTTTGATGTAATCCAAGGCCTCTGTGGGAAACAGCATAAGTGAACGAATGCTTTGATTGAACCACGTGAATAAAAACAAACAAAAAAAAAAAGAGATAACGTGCGGGAAGATGATGCGGCTGATAATGAATATGTTAAGCTGACTGTGTGATGGCAGTGCATGGAGATGGCTCAGACACCCCGATGGACAAAAACTCCCTCGGGTGTCTCTCTCCTGCCTCGTATTGATCTCCATCAGCCACGGGGGCCCAGCAGCCGCCAGGCAGTGTCAGCCACTCAGCTAATTGGGAGAAAAACACACGGGCGAAGGCACAGACCTCATTGTGTCTTTGATCCATAAAACATGATGAGTTCAATTCCCGTCTCTCCTTTCATTAACTTAATCAACATGCCAGGAAATGAATAAAACATCCAGCAAGAAAATGCAAAGTGAAAACAACAACGGGAAATTACTTCCTGTTGTGCTCGTGCATGTGCGTGCTGCTGGGGACAAACCTCTTTGACATTGAAGGGATGTTTTCTTTATTCTTGACCGCACACAGACTCATGCTGTGGCAGCAGTCTATAGGTCAGAGCTCAGAGCTACTAACTAGAAGGTTGCCAGTGTGTGTGTCTGTGTGTGTGAACAGTGAATGAATGACGCTCTCGTTTTCCCATCCAGCAACCATCAACACTTCAATAGTGCATTTAACCTCCAGCTGCTCCAGGGAGGACTGGGCAGATCGGTCAGAAGCACAGAAGGCCTGTAGAGCAGCAGGCACACAAAGTCATCAGTACATTCATACAGGTAAACCCATTAACAGTCAAATAATTCACTATGAATTTATTATGCATTGTGTACATGAATATGAAGCTGGTTAATGCTTTGTCTTCATATTCTTGTTGTTCTCGTATTAGTAGTAGTACCTGTAGTAGTGCTGAAAGCAGCTTCTTCAGAACATCACAGAGTCCTGTACACTTTCTCCCTCTAATAGTAATAGTAGTAGTTATATCAGTAGCAGTAGTACTAGTGGTACTACTAGTAGTAGTAGTAGTAGTAATAATTAGGAGTAGTAATAATACCCTGAGCTGGATTCTGCCAAGATTTCTGTAATAGTAATAGTTGTATTAGAAATAGCGGCCTAGTTGCAGAAATGCAGTAGTACTTGTAGTATAGTAGAAGTTGTAGTTGTAGTAGTAGGTTAAAAGTAGTAGTAGTCAGAGCAGAAGTAAAGTAGGAATCACTGCAGTGGGACTAGTAGTGGAATTAATAATATGTGTTTTAAAGGGTTGAAGCAGCTGACGAGCTCTGCTGTGTCAGCACTCTCACCAAAAAGTAACAGCTGACATCACTGATTAGCTTCCTTCTTCAGTCAGCGGTGTGCCTGTAAATTAGATCCTTCAAATCACAAAGGCACACACAGAAGTAACAGCACCTGGGATGTAACCTAAACCAGAAGCTTAACTGCAACCCCTGAGCACAGTAGTGTTGGGAAGTCGACTCTTTTTACTGACTCGGATCTCTTACTCTCGGACAGTAAATTTAAAACAAGTCATAAACAAGTCATTTCGTTCATTTTTACAGCAGGTGGCGCTGTAGCCCTCTTGTGGGCGTTATAAAAAAGGACACGGTTCTCAAACACTTAACACTGAAGGCAACACGGTTTGCTTCAGTTGACAAAGCAGAATAAACAAAATGCCACAAGCAATTCAAACTATGTGAAAACCTCGGAAAGCAAATACACACACACCTGTATGACATATGATGACATGGAGGACGGACACACAGTTGAGTGAGTCGTGAACTGATCATTTGTTTCCTGTCCTGCCGACTGAGCTTATGCAGCTGCCATGCGGTGAGGGAAGGTACTGTATGAGATGAAAATGAACGAATCACTCACTGAGACGACTCATTATTCCTGAGTCATATAAAAGATTTGTTCATATTGAACGAATCGTTCACGACCGACACATCGCTAGAGCACACAAAGTCACCCCTTAAATCTGCGATGTACAATGTCAGCATGTGCTGTAGACTGCTGTGTTTAACTTACCGAATGTGAGAACAAGCATCTGCACCTCCGTCACCTGAAATGTTAGCATACTGTAATCACTACACTAATCACTTCACTATTTATCTCTAATTTACACATTCTACTTTAATATTGACTCTACAAAACATGGCTGCATAGCGGGCCGAGCAACCACAAGACAGAAAGATGTATTTTTAGAGAACTCACAAGGCTCTATTTCTATTCCAAGTCACAGATGTAGAGCAAAAAAGCTGATTTGTTGGGATGGGTTTCATTTCCCTAGATAAAAAATGGAAAACATTAGAAGTCATCCTGCTCTAAATATCAATGGAGTGGAAGGTCTAATGCAACTGAAGCAAGACGTCTGTGCTTATTGCATTATCTGAGCACTTCCAGTTTAATAATATTCAACAACAAACCACATGCTCCAGTATTCTGAATTTCCTCCTATTCACAAAGGTCAAAGGTTAAGGGGTCAGCAGCCGAGATGGAGCTGGTCATAATTCAGTGTCCTCATCGCAGTCTCAGTGTACGGGAGTGTACCTAATCTCAATTAATTAAAAGACCGTCTCCCTGCTGGCAGTGCCAACTTGAGCCTGAGCTGACTTTCAGCAATAGTACGAGAAAGCTTTTCATGTCTTTATGCTGCTGCATGAACAAACGGCGTGATGACAGGTGAAAAAGATCGAGAACAATCAGGCAAGGCCTTGGAAGAAAAAGCGGGCACACTCTGCAATTCAAAGTAGCTTATGGGGTTTGTGAATGGATCAGGAGCGTTTGAGAGATAAATGAATGAGGGACATACAATGAGACCGTGCACCAGTGATAAACATACACTTTAATCCCTGCATAAATATATGTATGCTTCAAAGTGGAGTAAAAGAGGTGCTTGAAGATCAAGAACATGACTGCCATTTTAAAACTCTGATTCTCACTCAAGCATAAACATCTGCAAGCTATGGAAGATCATCCCTGCCAGGAAAAAAACAAAACAAAACTCAGTCAACCTCAGTTTAGCTTCAGGTACAGTTACCTAGTTGGCCTTCCTTAGTTACACCATTGTACCATTGGTATCATGGATCATGTTATCTGGTGTAATATGTAAATGTAAATGGTTAAAGTAGTTTTACGAGCTATTACACATCAACTCAGATAGTGTTTTGCTAGTGATGATTTTAGCAAGCAAGCATACTAATGATCTGCAAATGGCAAGACAAACAATGTACAGCCAGATCAGCCCCAGCAGTGTGGATGAATGAGCTCACATTAGAACATACTGTATTCTTCAGGCTTTGCAGTAACGTCAGGAGTGTTTGTCATTTATTGACGTTAGCTAGCATTGCACAGATTTGACACTGCGGGGAAGCGGACAGAGAAGGCATCATAAACACATACAACATACATCAGTCTACAGGCAGTAGGCAAGCAACAAGCGAAATCCCGGAAGTGCAACAATTCAATCCGTTCATGCATTAGCAATAAAAGATGAAATGGATGCATCACATACTTCAGAATGTTACATATTATGTATGCACAGTAAATATCTGTAAGCCAGTAGAGAGGATTTTATCATTACTAACTTTCATCCTTTTGTCCCTTTCCTGGCAATAATAACAATGGCTTCCATAGGATGCAGATGTGTATGCTTGAGTATTAACTGTATATTCTAATCCTGTACTAATCTGTTACATAATATTGCCTCCACTCCACTCCATTCCACACAAAGCTATAGCCTGATAACCTGGGCCTCATGCAGCAACACTGCATTCTATGCCTCTCTATTTATATTCTCTATCATACTTTCTCTTATTTTGTTGTTAAGAGAAAAAAATAAGTCAACTCCAGATGCAAATAACCTGCTCTTACTCAGGTGTGCTAAATGATCAGTTGGAGGTACTGTATGTGCGTCATTAGAATAGCAGCCTCTGGTAGCCCCCCCGTGAGTCTGTCAAGTGGGACTGAAGATAAAGCTGTAATTTATTCCAGCAATACTTTGACAACTACAGCATTCTCAACCTTCTGAGGACAAAAGGCACGTCAAGTCAAATTATTTATGAAGCAGTTTTGACAAAACAAATCCTTCACATGGGGCTTTACATGCCAGGAGACAAACAAACACATCAGAAAATACAAAGCTTAAACCCGTTTGCATCCTCACCATGGGAGAACTTTCACCGCCATGTTTGTCCGAGACAACTTCCACTCCCCCCTCGAGGAATAATTAAGACTTCTCTGCAGTAAAATGTGTCGCGGAGCAGGTGGGACACTTAATGTGTTAATGTTATGCACCAACCTGAAAAAAGTAGTTATTTATTTATGTATATCCTGTTTTTATGTCTCTACCAACTTTAGAAAGATACTTTAGTCTCACAGTCACAGTGTTCCCTTTTTAAGGAAAAAAATGACAACTTTTCCTCGCCAGTCACATATTCACGAGGAGTTCCTGAACTGTCAAACACACAGAACTATTCAATGTGTTCAAGTGGTTTGAGATTTTGCTGTGTGAAAAATTAGGAGTGTACTGTGTGTGTATTCATCCTCTTTGGTTCTGGATGTGCCAAAAATACATTTAAAAAATATATTTAAAAAAGTTTTATCAGTTTTTCTTTTAATTATTCTGTTGAACCTCAATTCAAAAGCAATGTCTGATTTTCATTTGTTATTTTTTAGTAAAGTCTAATAAATTTATATTTATTATTACTTTTGTCATTTTCAAGTTATTTCAGTGAGCAATGACTGTAAATAACATGAATAGCAGACAGACTGTTCTGTGATCCTTCACATTGTGCTGCAGCCCTGTATAAACACGTACGAGCTGAATTCATTTCCCTGACAGTTGTCCCCTTTCACTGAAATGTAAAAAGCCTCAGTTGCACTGTTGGCTCCAATTTAATTTAATGATCAATACATTACACTAGGAGGTTTTTCCTCGTCAAGCGCTTGCTCTTGGTGGGAACTGCTGGCTCTCCGTAAATAATATTAAGAAGAGTGCAGTCTAGTCCTGCTCTATAGTGAAAGTGAATTTGGTGCTGTATAAATAAAACTAAAATTGAAAAGTGAAACTGCCTGAAGAGCTAAGATGTAGTGTTAATTTTTCAAAATAAATGACAGTAATTTCTGATTCATTTTTATTCATTTCGTTTTAACTATGATTTTCATGATTATTATTACTTAGAAACGTGTTTTTCCTTTCATACATAGCTCAGTAGAGATTACGTTGTGTCGTGTATGTAGAGATGTAAGTATTTTGTTCTGCTCAACAATACAGAGATTGTTTGTAGCGTCGACATCACCAGTGTATAACAACATGTAGCAGTCAGGGTCAAACTCTCACACTGTTTGTATCCTGAGCTTCACGGGTTGCCGTCCAGGCTTTGGACTGGCTCCATATGCAGTGGCAGATGGTTGCACCCTTTCAGCAGCAGACTGATATCCACACCTAGCTGCTCCTGCAGGGCCTTTACCAGCCAACTGCTGCCATGCTGTCAGTGGGCAGGGTGATAGTCCATTGGCAAAGCAGTGACGGAGTGAATCAGCTTGGTCATCACTGGATCAGATCAACAACCGGAGCTACAGGGCTCAACTGAATCCCTGCTGGGATCAAACTAATAATGTCAGCCTGGATTATTCAAGCAACATATTAAGAATGCCACATGACAGAGAGTGAATCCAACACAATAACTCATTAGTTTAACATTCATCTGGATTCTGCTCCGAGCTGAATTCTTGGCAATAGCAAAAACAACTGTAATGTGGATCCCTGCGGTGTGATGGGTTGTTTGCTGAGAAAATTGATGACTCAAAAGAGGGCAAACATCTGTCCACAACAGTTTCCAGACAGAGAAATAAAGTGTCGACTGAAGTCGCTCTCTTCTTCATGAGACATGACTAAATGTAGATGGTGTCACAACACATTTTCATATTGTGCTGTTAGTTTTGTGAACACTCACGACAGGAAAAAAACTAAAGGTGAATATCCACCAACAACAGACTCAATAAACCAAACCCAGCACTGTTTAAATAAACTTCACTAATCCACGACAAAGTCAATTCTTTGTTTCAGCACCAGACTCTTATCACTGCAGAATTACACAAAGTAGTCTACAGGACTCTATATGTTCAGGACATTATTATTATTGTCATTATCCAGTGAGAGAGACACACATAGTGCAGTGTGGGTGGTGCCTTAGAATAACAGAATGAATATATACTTGTTATATATACTACTTTTATGAATGTATACCTGTACAGACACTACTTTATCTGTTTAATGCACAGATGCTGATTTCACTGGTGACCCATACAGTATATAGTCTGTAATATTGATTAATAAAATAAAATATCTCAAAGCTTTCCAATGCACCATGAAGCAGATGTTCATGCCTACAGGACGATAGGCCCAAAAATTTTTAGACGGCATACTGAAATGAAGAAGTTGATCGTGGACTGCATAAGGAGAGAAGTTGGACTATCTGCTGCAGAGAGAGTCAGCAGCTTCAGCTCCTCGGTGTTCACCTGGGATGAGCTCACTGGACGTGGTGAAAAGGGCAGAGACGTGCACAGAGCCCAGAGAGAGCCCAGAGCAACAGTGGATGTGAGTTTTCATTCATCCAGGAGATTTACAATGGACGGTGTCCATCAACCGCGTCCACGACAACTACAAACTACTTTATACACATAAGCACATTTAAAAATGTGTAACAGTATTACTGAATTAATTCATTAGAATTACCGCATGTTACTCATAACAGTGATATTCTAACTAATATTGTGTGACTTAACACTGATCATAAAGCGGAGAAAAGAAAAGTGTCTTCATGGTGGATTGTATCACCACACAGTATGTATTGTTATATTTCTACGGTGGCTCCTGCTGCTGCTTTGTACTGTAAACAGTGACAAATGACGAGGTCATGATTGAAAGAGTGACAAAGCTCTTTGATGAAGCATGAGCAGGTCTTCATTTAATCACTCACACATGTCCTTCTGGCACAGACTTGGTCAAACACTCACTCCACTACTGTAGCCAATAGAGCAGTCAGTGTTGGCTGAAGGTCCGTGTGTAGCAGTCGACATACAACCTGTGGCTCAGGCAGGTTGCAGCTTGACTTAATATAAATATCAGTGATTCAGGTTTAGCCAGTCAAATGACAAAACAGCGTTTTGAGTTAAGTAATAATTTCAAGAAAAAAATATGCATCTTCATCTCTGTCTGTCACTTTCCTTCACTCTCTCTCTCAAACACACACACACACACACACACACACAGTTCAGCTCAGCTGGTTGCTCCAAAGTGTGGCGAAATAGGTTGAATCCTGGATCTGTGGACTCCATAATTTCTCTACACAGTGCAGCCAAACACTAAAACACACAGTATAGACTGACACATGCAGGCTCCATGTCCCTTCCTTTTAATTTTCCAAATGAGAAGAATAAGGAGATAGAGGTGAGGTGAAAGGCGGAGAAGGATCGGAGATGAAGCCACACACACATGATTGAGGTAGAGCTCCAGCACAGGATGGAGGATATCTTTGCTTTGTAAACAACCCCACCTCTCCATCTCTGGGAGGCCGAGTGCAACCATAAAACAGCTGTGGTTTGGTGCAGGAGCTAACACCCCCCCCCCCAAGCTCTGTCTGACAAACACATTAGCCAGCACTATCTCACACACACACACACACATACACACACACACACAAATGTGGAGGTGGTATGAATTATCTGCAATCCACCAATTGTTATTCATTGCAAACAGCAACAGCAGCAGCTCAGCTATGTTACAAAATATATGTACATGTCTGTGAATATGGAGGATCAAACCACAGGGACTCATCAACCTTGGGAGCAGAAATAAAACCGAGATGAAGGCACAACACAAGCTAGTGAGTGGCTGGTCACGCCCATTCGGCATGTCGGACACGTCGAGCTGAGTGAAAAGCAATCAGACACTCCACCGATGATTAAAACAAAGATGTCTTCAGCGACCCCATCCACTCTCTGCCCCTGCTAATGGGATTCTCCGAGCCTAAGGACGGGTTAGTGCTGTAATGAGTGGCCGCGAGGAAATATTTGGCCAGCACTCCTCACCTCGAGCCTCACAACTGTGACGAGGCTAATCACGCCGCCTCCCCAGTTCCACATGGCCCTGAGCTGTCAGGCTTCTCTGACAGGTCGTCACACAGGATCGCATTTTTGATGAGCTGAATTGGAAACTGTGCCCCAAATGTGAACGATGTGAATTGTTGCTTTAATCATGAGAGAAGCATGTGTTGGCCATCCCTCAAACTGTATGTACTCAACACGTTAATTGCTGAGATCTGGGTAGAACCTGGCGTCACTGCAAAGAAGTCAGATGTGTGAGAACAATGACAGGTTGGAAACAAACCTCCACCTTTCTCTGAGTTATTTGGATGAGGAGGTGGGTGTTTGTTCTTATCCAGTCTGTGAGGTTTACTTGTTTAAGGAAAGAGACCTTTCTTTCTGTCTCAGCTAGGTTCAGGTAGGCTGATCTAATTTGTGTGACATGCTCCTGTTTTATTTGTTGTTGATGCTGTTTGATGATCTAATACTAATTCCATCAGTACAACAGAAGTCAGTCAGAAGTTTCTCTGTAAAAGCAAGTATGTGCTTAGTATGGCATGACTGTTGGTAAAGGTCCTGCTGCCTTGTCTTTACAGTACAGGTAATCCAACCCTCTGAAATATTTTGTACTCAGTCTCTATTTGTGACTGGCCTTTATTTGTTGTGTGTTAAAACTGACTGCTAGCTTTTTATTTGTGAATAATTGTTCTAAAGTCTGTGGGCCATGGTTGCTTTCTGCTGTGTCATGGCTGGCAGAGCTGATTACAGCCAATGTTTGTGATTCGACCAGAAGTGGCATGGCGCATTTAAAAAGTGTCCCAGTGGCTCTTCGCTCTGCAAGAACATGCAGACACAGACACAAAACGAAACGGAATAGAATATCTGGTCAATGTTCAAAATGAAACACCCATGGTTGAAGGACATAAACCAAGGAAATCTGAAATTAATAAAAACACTTCACTTCTGGTGCAGGATGAAGATGAAGATGGGTGGAGAAGCAAACAAAACAGCATCATGGCTGACCCTAACCCTAACTGAGCTGAATTCCATGTAACCCAACACACAGTTAAGAGTTCAGCTTTGATTTAATGTGCAGTATATCATCTTTCTCTAGTTTAATAAATCTTGGAAGTCAAGTCAATAAGTCTTGGAGCCAAAAGTACAATATTCCCTCTAAAACGGTGGCATCACTGAATCATATTATGTTACACTGAAGCGCTACTGATGCGACTGAGCTTGACTGACCATCATAAGCATAAGCTGGATGTTTAATGAGGCTATACGCCTCATTTCTGGTTCTGGGTTAATCCGGGCCAGTTACAGGTCACCCAGTTAGAGAGATTAACCTTATTCACCTTAAACTGCTGCTTCCACGTCGCTGTGGTATTAGAAGGCCCTTATGTACGATGGGCTGCAGAAAAACTGTGACTGTCTCCATCCTACTGATGGGAAATGTTAAAATTAACTGGACTTTAATAAAGCACTTCACTTGTAGAGTGTTATTTCTTTCCAAAGGGGGTTTGACCACAGTCTTACCTCCCTAACACTGCTATGTTTATATTTCAGTTTCCCACTGATGCCAGCCATGATAAAAATGTATCCTCTCTCTGAACACTGAGGTGCTTTAGCGGAATGGCCCCATCAAATTGCAAATGTGAGTTGTGCTGTGGGATGTGATAGTTATTACTTTGACCTGGTTCCTTGCTTTCTTTATTGTTCTCACTGAGGCTGTAAAGTGTAGTGTGGTGTTTCTTCATAACGTGCACTTTTACTTTTTATTTGATCTGAGGGTCCATGCTGACTCACAGCTGTGTGTGTCCTCGGGAAATGCTTTACAATAATTGGTTTCAAAGTGTTTGAACACCATGATGCCAAACACTTGAGAAACTAACTCCTCAGACACTCGTATTTTAAGAGGTCTGACTGCATCAAGTTTGGAAGGAGAAACAGATTGAGATGCGGAAAGCATGTCATCTGTGCTGTGACTGGCCTGACCGCCGAAACATGTGACCTCCTTAAAAAAAAAAAACCCTAAAAGTATCACATTATATATCACCTGGTTATGGAAGGAGGATCACTGCTGGATGACTGCAGCAAATATTTCAAATAAACATGTATGTATTTAAAAACAGAAAAATTACTACATGGAGCTAAAAAAGGAGTGAAACATATATTGAAACACATGTTTAAGAACATGTTCATTTTCCCTTGTGAGTGTTGAATGACTGCGTAATGGATAATAATTCTGACACAGGGCCAGAAGATTATGCCATAATGCAGCACTGAGGTGATATTATACCCGACTATGGTGCTGGTATAATTCCCAAACAAACAAGGAGAGCCCCTCGGGCATGCTTATGCTGATGGCTGTGTTCCTGCTGTTTTGATTAGAGAAACATGTTGAAATGATCTCATGTTTCAAATCGCAGCTTTCATGTTCCAAATTTGGTGAAAGGGTTTCGTGGTGTATTTATTCAAATAGACACACACATCTTCAGACAGATCCATGGCTAACATGTGTCCTCTGAATACAGCTGTGCTGGCTGGGCTGGGCACAGGATCAGAACCGCTCTCATGTGGCCAATACAAGGAACTTGACTCTGGTTTTTCTTTCTTTCTTTCTTTCTTTCTTTCTTACAGAACTTTAATATTGGGTCACATATACATACATACAGTTTTCCCTCAGGTATGAGGTACTGAGGCATGCCAGCCCAGACACAGTTTAGACCGGGCATCACAGATTAGCGGACTCCGGTCCGGATCCGGACCGGGAAATGGCTCTGTCCGGACCGCGACCACTGGCGAAATAAGTAGTGTTTTCCCCATAGAGCGGTTTTGAGCGCACATAGAAATTTACAGCGGGCGCTGCTACTATAGTCAATCCGGTAAACTCGTGCCGGTAGCCAAGGACACCCTGCGAACAAGCACCGATCCAGGCTCACCAATGAACACCTACATGTCAGCATGAGAATGGCATTAACTCCGTTTCAACCCAGATTTAAACTCCTGGCAGGTCAGCCACATGCCGATTTCTCCCATTGAAGCAAAAAAAGAAGAAAAAGATGAAAGATGAAAAAGTTCAAGAATAAGAAGGAGGGTTGCATGAAAAATGTTTTGCACTCTTGTTCATTTTTCCTGAGTTTACTTTTTTATTAACATGAAGAAGGCTTCAATTAAGAAAGAAAGGACAGTTCGAAGAAAAATGTTTTATGAAAAATGAAGTTCAGTTTTTTTCACTTGAAGAGGCCTTCAGTTATTCAAGCATGGGACTGTTGCATTATAGAAAAAAGGAAGTCCACTCAGCTTGCACTATTATTTATTTTATTCTGAGGATTCCCTTTTGGTTGACTTGAAATAAAAACCTTAAATGTATTTGATTGCCTGGGACTACTTTCATTTATAATAAGAGATTGAATATGTGTCTAATATCTCGCATTTTAAGTAAAAACTTAAACAATTAGTTACTTTTTAAAAATGCGGCCATGACTTTCGCTCGGACCTTCTACTTGGGCAAAATGTAATAACCGGACCTTGGGGACTTTTAATTGAATACCCCTGGTTTAGACACATCACATACATAACAGTATGCTTCGAGGTTTAATCGTATAAATGAAAAAAAAAAATCATATAAATTGTCAAGTTTACATCTTAAATAATGATCTAAAATTTAAAAATAACAGATATTTAGATATAGGGGTGCTGTGTATCATAACATGTGTGGGTCCTCTGACCAAGCTGCTGTATTTGATGCACTGGGATTGAGAACATGCTCTTAGTGGAGCACTGTCTATGGCGATGAGCACAGCTGCAGTTGAATTAATTTCAGTGAGCTGCTGCCGGATGCTGCGATACGTAAGACACATATTTCACAGGTCGACAGAGCAGTGGGGTGTAAAAGAAAGTGTGAGCTGGAAATATTTGATGGAGAAATATACAGACAAAAAAACAGATTTTCGCTCCCTACGGACAAGAATGAAGGCGATATGGGAGGAAATGTGAGAGTGCAATATCACTGTCAGCTCAATGGAAGGGTCGCTGATTGCATGACAAAGACCGGACTGAACTATTTTAGGGTGGTGTGGTAGAGGTGGTGGGGGCTGGGATGTTCTGGTGGTGAAAGAACACCACACACACCTCTTAGTGTGCAGAGTCCTCTGCTGCTGTCACTGACGTGCTTTCCATTGTCACTGTATAATTGCTATAATTGAAATGATGGTTAAAAGGGGCCAATCCTCAGACTCTGACTGTTAAAACACCTGCAGCTGTACTGTGTCTGCCACAGTGGTCAATTCAAAATGATGAATCAGTATTGTTTCCTCTCATAGTGGAAATAGATCTAATTGACCTTTTAGTGCTTCTAAAGGGCCGCTAATCTTTGGTGTGCAGCACTCCACTGAACAGTGAACTTCACTGCCACTATCATGTTTTCCTTCTGTCTGTCAGCATCTGTTTTATTTTTTATTTTAACCACAACAATCTGTGTTTGACTAACTTTGTGGTGAATATTGTATCCATGACTACCCTTAACTTTAACGCTTAGTTATATCAACCCAAACTACAATATGATGTATGCTGAAACAAGTTTTTGTGCCCTAACCATACCAACCACATCCATAGTGTTATCAGATCTGAAAACATTTAGTTTATACATCCAGTATCTGTAACCTTTTATCCTCATCAGGCTCATGGTGGGCTGGAGCCTTTCCCAGCTGACTTAGGGTGAGAGGCAGGTACACCCTGGATAAGTCAGCAGTTCATCACAGGACACATGGAGACAAACAGCCATTCACCACTCACATTCACATCTATGGACAATTTAGAGTACAATGCAACTAGCCCCATTTATTAGCGTGGAACTGCTGCAGAAACTCACTTGTTTGGAGAAAAAAAGCCTCATGACATGGATCTGCATGTTTTTTTTTTTTTTCTTTGGACAAATAGTCCCTTGTTATCTTCTCCCATGCAGTCTGGCTAAAACTTTGAAACTTTTCTTTCTTTTACATAAGGGTATCATACTTTTTAGGGTCATGCTGTCCCCTGTAGGGAAAACAAATAGATACAATAAACTCATGTGACACTGGCAAAACAGTTAGACAAAATGAGGCCAGGAGCAACCAGACTGGGACAGTCTAGTATGGAACGGCGTTCAGTTTAGTTTCCTTGGTCTCCAGTGAAGAGCTAGATATTAGCTATCCATCTGCCAATTAGCCAGTCCACACGCCTAAAGGAAACACAATACATATCCATTATGTATGCTCACATGAGGCAGTGGATCCCACAGGGTTGTCTCCTTTGCAATTCATTACTGCGATACGCAATCCTTCCCTTGGGGCAGAGGCAGCACTATTACCCCGCACACACGCCGTATCTGCTTCTCTCTACTGATATCACAATCTGTGAAACTCAAGGAGAGCTAGCGGTCTTTCACACGTACCCTCCTCCGTCACTGATAATCTCCCATTACACCGATGTCAGACCCCTTCCAAGTACACCACCTACATGTGGACATATGTGGCCCTCAAGCAAATCATGTGGCTCACACTCACTAATTGTCTCCGCATTCTCTCTTTATTGTGCCTCATTTGCTTTATCCTTCCTTATTCCACTGATAGTATTTACTTATACAAGACAACATATTATTTATCAATGGTCAGCTCAGTCAGTGGAGAGAAAGATTACAATGCAGGATGTCTTATGCTGAAAGTGAAGTGAAGCTTGATCAAGGAGAATGGAGGATTCATCAGTACACATGACATGATGTAGCCTCAGTTCTGAAGGAGCTGTCCTCTCTGACTCTAGATGCTGTCAGGACAGTTACACAACCGCTGTATGTCCATAAGTGATCATCAGTCTACAAACAAGCAAATATGTTCACTATTATTGGTCCAACTTTGTTACCAGCTCCATCCTCTGACCTCGGTTACCATAGTAATGATCAGAATGGCGCCTGCTTTCCTGAGCACTAACATACAGCTGCTCAGTCAGTGTCCTCACAACAATCTAAGATTTAACGCTGTCTCTCCAGTGACCTCAGGACATAGCTGACCCTGAGAAACCCACATGTGACACACTAGAAGAGACAGTTCCCTTAGATTTATTTATTTTTAAATTGTACATTTTGTGTTCCATTGTATATTTTGTACTTGAAGAACCTTGATAGTGCCCTCTTGTGCACGGACTATGCAACACTGTTTCTCAATTACCCCATCTGGCATGTCTATATTCTTGATATTCTATATAACTTGAAAATATAATTGGAGTTTAAGACGAAAATTAATATTGCTCTTCCTGGTTCCGTCTTGTCATGTCTCTGCACTGACGCTCTGCATGACCAACAGGACTCACACATCAAGTTTTAATGAACGAATGATTCAACAATGGCTGCAAAACAAGACCTACAGCTGGTGATTTAGTGCAGAGCCACACATCCTTCACAGCAAATGAATGACTTAAATGAATTCATTTATTACATGCACCATTATCACTAAGAGAGGCAGATGAATAGATAAACTTTTGACGCACCAAGCAAGAAAGAGCAGGCGAGGGAGAGAAACCGACCAACATGTAAAGAGATATGCCTCATTGGATTAGCTTATCCTCTCATAATGCTCAAAAATAGATCAGTCAGTACATTTGATTTTACAGTTACCTGCCTGTACTTTGAACACTGATAGTCATTCATCATTGACAGTCATTGTATACCTTGTGTGCAAGACACCTTTAACAAAGTGACCTATTTTTTGGTCCTCTGATTGGATAATTCATTCACGCATTCTAGCGTGATGCTTGATATTCCTAATGAAGTATTTCCCAACCTATTGCTTGTAACTCTTTGAAGTGAAGAAATGTTCACTTCTGATTGCACATCAAGGGTCTTTCTAACCTTTAACACAGTCTCTTTCATAACTCTTAAATCATCTGACACGTAGTAGAAATCTTTATTAGGGATGATGATGAATAACTGAATTAAAATGGTAGAATGATATTTTTGTACATGCAGGTTAATGACCTAAGAATAAACTAGGATACAGATGTATTGTAATATAATACAATACAATACACAGATGTGTTGTAATATTATCTGTGTGTCTTGTGTCTGTTTTGGTTTGACTTGTTCTTCGTTTGTGCTGCTGTTCCATCTTGGCCAGGACTCCCTTGAAAAAGAGATTTTTAATCTCAATGGGCCCTTTCCTGGTTAAATAAAGGTTTAATTAATAAAAATAATAAAACAGATGCTGTAAAGTGCTGCGGATTACTCTACAGTGACAGGGCTGCTGCTGAGTACCATAGAAGAAGACATGCTGACATAACCCATGATCCCCTGTGGGAGATTTTACTAAACATACGTTATGCAGAGTCAAGGCTCCTTTTATGTGACACAATTTGATGTGATGTGTGAAGGAAGTGTTTAATAGCGCTGCTGAAAACGCAAAATTTTTCTCCTGAATTTCTGCCCCTTTGTCTTGTAAAACATTAAATCCTCAAGTATTCCACAAATGTTAACTTCCAGGTAACATTAATATACTATATAAGTACAAATTGCAATGTGAATATATTGTTAATATATTGTTAAACTCACTAATACTGAAGTTTTATTGCAAAATTTAGGAGTTCAGAAACCCAGAATGTACCAATAACAAAGGGTCATTCAGGAGGTGCTGATTGGCTGCCGTGAGCGTGAAGAAAACGGTTATCCAGGGAGATTTGTGAGTCAGATCCACAGCTTCAATGGAGAAGAAAAAGTCAGGGTTTGGCCTACAATGAATAACTTGGACAGTGTTGTTTATTCAGTTAAATTTGCAGCAGCACATAGAGATTGGAGGCCGTGGTGCACTGATGCTTATGAAGATGTATGGGTAAGTATCCCCTGGGATACACCTGCTCAAGCAGCACAATCTCTTTTAAGCAATGACTCTGGAGCGGCTTTTTTTCCCTCTGTCTGCTGCTGAATCTTAATCACTGTCACTGAAATACAGGCCAAGTGCTAAAAGATTCCCATGGTCTTGCAAGAAAACAATGTACACATATACATTTTGCATATTCTACATCTGGTTTTTGATTACCTTGCAGCAAGGCTGAAATATTCAGTCAGACACTGAGCCGGACCAACTGGGAGAACAAAAACAGAGAGGCTGTGCTTCTACTAGCTCCTACACAGTTTGTATATGAGCATGACTGTTGTGTGCTGCATGTCCAAAGCCAGACCACTGACCAATCAGATGACTGAACAAACACTTTGTCAGTCCAACAGGATCTTGACAAAAGTATTAGTGTTACAAAGACAGATCTATATTGATGTGCAGCATATTTCATGTACACCTGACAAAGAAATTCTCACTCTGATATAAAGAGAAAAGCAAACTGTAGTCGAGAACGTTTAATGGCTCGGACTCTGTGGCTCGTAATGTACCTCGTAGTGTGAAAGCACCCAATGTTAGTATTAGTGAAGCAGAGAGACCTCGAGACAGCTGCTGATATTGTTGGCAACACGTGACCTTCTGCCAACAGTACTGTCGTGTGTGTTGTTTCAGTAGCACAATGTGTTGGCGCTCATGTAACCATGTTAGATCTGTCTGCATCTTTTATCTCTTCTTCTGTCTTTTGAAATTTGAATGGATTATGGGAGGGGAGTGACCCCCGGCCCCCCACAGAGATCACATGCATGCCGGGCCAAGTTAACTGGTCTATTAGAACCACTGTAGCATGAAATATACTTCATATTAATATTAATCACTGAACAAGTTAGTGGCATCATGACGTTTAACGTTCTCAGCAGGGCAGCCATGACAAACGTGAGCGAGACCTTTTATCAGATTCATTTCAACTGATTCAAAATGACTGGCTCATTTACACTCTACATTTACACATTTTTCATGTCCACTTATATTTAAATTTGTCGATCAGAACAAATTTGGACAGTTGGAGAGTTCAGAGAGAAAAAATCATTATCTCAGTGCGCTATATTTAATATTCTCTGCTCCACATGTTCTGCCATCAGTCATGAAACAGGAGTTACAAATACAACGGTGAGCTAGCTTGGAGAGCCATCATGTATGCATATTGCTAGTATGATCCTGGCTGCTATAACATGCTGTAACCAAGCAGCAACCTCTGTGGCTGTAAAAACTGCAGTTCCTCAAACGACCACTTGAGGCTGGCTCCAGAAGTGAGTCAGTCTCCATAAGTCCCCATGTTCAAATGTCCAACTTCACAGCAGAAATAAACATGTTTACAGCCTGGTACAAAAAACAGTTTTGGTCTCTATAGCTAATTTCCCCGTTCATGACAACTGTACTGAGGGTGAATTTATATACAACTCACCTGTTCACATTATATTAAGGCTTAAGAGACATTATACAAGTGGGTATGTTGCCAGCCTGCGCTTGTACAGTGCTTGTAGTGGTCATAATAAACAGCTGCTCAATGAGAGCCAACCATAAAACTTGTTCAACATCTACATGTTTTAGGCTCATGAGAGACAAAGAGAGCGTGCCGCTTTGAATCTGTGTGGGTGAACGGAATTGTTGCTGCAACAGCGCCGTCATCAGTGCACCCCCACCCATCATCCCCCCATCCAGATGGAGCCGCACACCACGCTTTCTTAATTCAAATATGCTGTATGGGAGGTTGCTTGCTTACAGCATTGCTGCCCAAGAAAGAAAATGTGTCAAACAGTCAGGGAGGATACAGCAGTTGGCCTTCTACCGTTAGTGGGTCCATGAAAATAACCTGTAAATTATTAATCTTGTATGGAAAAGAGTGCCTCCGTAATCAGAATCATCTATGGACATCAGGGAATAGGAGTTAGGCTTTTAAGGTCCACAGCGGTGCCTCTGATCAAAGACTAAACTTGAAGGTGCTGACCTATACACTTGTTAATACTCTTTTATATGAGAGCTGCGACTGGAGGCGCCCAGCAGGTATGCAGCAGAGGAAAACTGGTTACGCCTTAGCACACATCTGAAGTCCAGGATGAGCAGACACTTCCACACCACCAACCTCTCTGAAGAATCATCAAGCTGGACACTGGACGCTCTGCCTGCAGCCCATAACAAGACTCGATGTTCCCTGTTGTGTTCTTATTCTAAACACATTACTTGCCCTCTCAGGAATATATACGGCAAACAAATGCATTAGCTGCCCTCGAACAGCCCCCCCCCCGTTCACAGTCTGTGAACACTGTACTGCCAGGCCTAATCAGTGCTGTAGAGCCAGAATGGGACTGCATTATCTGCACAGGAGCAGCAGCAAGAAAGAAAAAGAAAGCTCAAAGAGGCACAAAGGCCTTCACTTAGCCTGCTTTCAGACCTATGGTTTGCCAACCACATCTGATAATTCAAATCCTTCTGTTGTTGTGCTGATTGATGGCTGTGTTCTCCAATCAGTGCCTGTAGCCATGATAAATAATGAGGTTTTCCTATGCCTTAGCCAGAGACATGGTGACAGTAAAACTGACACATAAATGGCGGTGAGTGTGGACGAGGTGGACACAGCTCCAGGCTGTCAGAAAATGAAACTTTTGACACATTTCTTTGATCTGCATGAGAATCATTGAGTTGACTGCTCTCAGCAAACACCGCTGCTAACTGCTGGCACACGTGTAGCAGAAACCAAAATGGCTGACTTGAACACAGACTGAATATTGAAGTGAAAACAAAGGTGACATCCAGTCTGCTTTCAGGCTAGTTTTACAGTTCAGAAATATCCACCTTTCTTGCTCGACTTCATGACTGTTCAGACCCTCTCAGCAATTTCATTTCAGAAAAATCAACTAGCAACAGAATTAATGGCTTATTCAGACCGTCAGGGAAAAGGTGAAAAATATATTCAAAAATTACATTGTAATTCATGCCCATGCATGCTCTTCTCTGAGCTCTCTCCTTCTGCTCTTGCTGTGCTCACAAGCAGCAGTAGGTGAGGTGTGTGAGGCAGGGAGCGTGATGCCCCGGTAGTGAGTCAGTGATTATTTGGTTAAAGATTTCTGTCTACCTTTTATATGGCTTACTGTGATCTCACACTGCAGCTGACAACCACCAAGCTTTATGCAAATTATAATGTTATTAATGTGCATGTATATGACATCACCTGGTGACCTTTAGTGATGCTGGAGCTAGTGCTGTAGAAGTATGCAGCATGCGTTCTGTCTTTTCTAATATACGTTTGATTAGTGTCATCAAACTGCTGGAAACATGGCCCACCATGACATGCAGTTACATCGAAATACATGATACACAGTTTGTCTCCACTGACACTCATCAATGAACATTTACAAGTATACAGGTGATATATGTGTGACTATGGGGCCAACAGTTGAACTGGCTTCACCGCTGAGACATGCTGGTTTTTGTTGGGGTTTTTAAAGGGGACACTGAAAGTTTGGACTATGGAAAATAAAAATGAAATAACTAAATAAAACCAAGTGTTCTCACTCACAACTAGGCTAACAAAGAGGTGGAAAGTTTCTGGTGAATTTCTGGAAACTTTCCATGGAAGTTAAGGTTGGGATTTTGCGAATATTTTTGGAATATTTCAAATCAGAAACTCCATGGGAATTATGAAAAATAATAGGAAATTGGGGGTAATTTAAACAAAGTGTATTATATCCATACATGAATCTAAACATTTTGTTTTGTCATCAGCAGACATGCTTATAAAATAAAATAAAACAAGTAAAAACATTTCAACAGATTTATGATGGAGCAGCTCCGTCACTGACTGCGGCCAGCACACAAACACACACGCAGCGCACACACAGACACACCTTCCCCGTTACCGTCCGCTCCGCACTAAATAAGCGTAAAACACACACATTCTTCTTCTGCTCACTGGACAGTAGCGCGGCCAGGGGTGCACACTTGGCAGCGCTAATTCAAGCTTTTACATACACTCAAACAAATAAAATGCACATGTATTGAAATGCGCCTGTCACCTCTTACCTGTCCGCTTCCGGCGGAGAAACGGGGCGTAATCTCCAGCGTCATTATATAGGAGGATGACGCGCGCTTTATTGATCAGGTGATGTGGGAAAAAATATGTTTTTATTAATAACGTCAATTTATCGGTGTACCATGCCGTTTCTGTCGTTTTTTGGTTTTGTTTGAAGTGTATATACGGCGTTTTGGTTTCTTTCACTTTATTTGTGGGTTGTAAATATTGGCACTGTTTGCACCTGGTGAGATGGAGAATAAAAAAAAAACAAACAAGAAAAACAACATCATTTTCGACTAAACCTGGATTTTTGGAACTAGAGACGAGGTTAGAGAGAGAGCCCCGCGACAATTTGTCAGTATAACTTTATCAAGTTTGAATAATTTTATTGAACAATATTATGTAGTCCACAAGCTTAAATGTGTGTCTTCAATAGTGTCTGTGTGCTCTGGGCTCCTGTGCAGGTAGGGGGCGTGGCCTCAATAGCCCTGCAGTAAGCAGGGTGCTATGTGAAGGTGATTGAGGAACAGCAGATATTCAAGTGTACCTGCATGAAATCTGGTTGTTTAGTCAAGAATATATTTTCCCCAACTATAAGTTCTCTGTTAAGGGCCAACCTTCCATTTTGTTAATTCCCCGTTTATTCCTGTTTATGTCCATAAATTCCTGTTAATTCCCATGGAAAATCTTCAACTATGAAAAAATGGCAGCTTGGTCAGTGGCCCTATGTTTCAAATTAAGATTCTCTAGGTACCACTCTTTGGCATGTGCAGGGCTCTGTGGTCCAGTTAGCAACAAGTCACATGTAACATCTGGAAGTACAACAAGATTCAAACACACTGCATCATTTAGGACATGTGCATTGTTATACTATGATGTGTTCAGGAAAGAAGTTTTTGCTTTCACTGCACTAACTGCAATGATCAGGTTCAGTCTAAGTTCAGTTTAATGGTCACATGTAATCAGACAGGTACAGTCAGTGAAGTGGATATGCTGCCCTGGAACAAAGGAGAGGATCAATATTATTTTTCCACCTGCATCAGTTTGTGGCACAGATCCCACCACCTCACCTCTTCTGCCCTCGTGCATTACACTGACCTGTACTCACATGACTAATGTCACATTTTCTCAGCAGAGGCAAGTAGTTTAATGAGCAGGCCTACTGTATCATCATGACTAATACTGTCAAATGAACTGCTTTGTCATTCATCTCACTCATGTTTGAATCTGTTTGACAAGGAACCAGAAAATCTACAGCCTGCTAAAGTAAGTGAATCATTAGTATTGATCAATAATCCTATTAGCACCCTTTCTCCCCCGCCTTGATATATTATGGTCATTTTGCAAAAAGGCTGTAAAAATCAACACCAGTACGATGTAAAAACAAAGCGTCTATGCAGCACCCTGCTCACACTGACTGAGAGCAGTCGGCACACTGTGCTGTGGGATTGTGGGTCAGCTGCGGCAGAAATCGATTCAGCTTAAAGACACAGTAGCCAGGTGTCTGTTCTCTCACCGTGGGCAAAAGTGGTTCTACAGGGAACGCGTTTTTAATGAGGCCCTCTGTCAGAATGACACCTCCACCGCCGTAGGCTAGAGAGACTATTCACGGTGCAGCTCGCTTGCTCCGAGTCTAACCGACCTTTAGCAGAGCTGCCACAGAGCTGCCGACACCAGAGACAATCAGAGGAAGTCAGCTGAGGACCAGGGTGAACACAGTGGAACCCTTTTCTGCATTTGCATGCATGCTTCGATCACATGCATGTCCATAATGGTGCTGAACAGCAGGACTGCTCTTCTGTTCTGACCTGACAACATGTCAGTATTTGTTTTCCTTCTTTCTCTTTAGTCCGCAAAAGATCAGACTTTCTCCCTCCAAAAGACATCTCTCTCCAGCCCTGTTTTACACTGTCTTGTTGTAACTGGAGCCAGTCCAATCACCACATTTGCCAAGAACACCACAGTGAAGGTCTGCTTTATCTATTGGCTCACTACTACACCCTGTCTGCTACAAGTTATATCTAAAGTGTGGCAACCCTTCTCTCTGTCACTCAGACAGAAATATTAGGATGTGGTCTCATACAAACGAGCCACGGCAGATAGGAAGATTTTAATAGGAGGTAGAGGCATTCAGGAGCAGTAAAAAAAAAAAAAAAAAAAAAAAAAAACTGGACCTGGTACTTGGAGTAACATGCAGCATAAGAGGGTGAGAGGGAGTCATACTACTAAATATAATAGATAACAGATAGCATACATTCTTCCATAACACTGTGTGTAAGACAACCCTGCAGCAGTTCAATTGAATAAATCATTCTCGATAGTTCAGTGTGCTTGATTTCATTTAGTTTAAATCCTTCAGCTCATATTGGGACTGAGAAGCTAATGACAGCTCTTCTTGTTTTTAGATCTTTTCAAACAGCAAAAGAAGAATTGATTCATTTGAGTTGATCTGACTTAATGCAGAGAATTTCACCGCTTCCTTCAAGAGACTTCTCACTTTTCTAGATTATTATTTTGTCTTATTTTAAGAAAAATAAGTCAATCAAATATTTTTGTAGTGAAGTAATGAACTCTGCTTTATTGTTTACAGAGGAAACATTTGAGTGCATATATATGAAGCTAACACTTTCTCTAGTCTGTAACAATAATTCTGTCCGCAGTTTCAGCCTCCTCTCTGTAGAAAGGATCTCCAATCTATTCCTCATTGTTTCTCTTCTGTTTTTTCTTGGATTGGCATCTACTACCAAACTTTAGGAATGATATTTTCTATCCAAGAAAATTTGATATAACAGAAATTCTCAACAGCTAGTATTCAAATGAAGTGGCTCAGTCTGGAAGAATAGCCTGTAAAAGGCCATATCACCACCAATCATGTGCCTCTTTTTTCTATGTGCCAGAACTTCTGTTTTCTTTCACTGGTTAATTTCAGTTTCTACTTGCTAGCCCTGAAAGACTTTTAATGTGAAATGTCTGGAGGACATGTTGATTATCACTGACAGTCACTTAACACTGAGAACACAGAAAAGGAGAGCAAACTAATCATTGGTGAGTGAGCAGCAGAGTGACGTGACATGGTGAAATTAATGCTGTGGAATGTTCATTACACTGAATTTCTCAAGATAAAAGTAAACATGAAAAAACTGTGTGTTAACAGAAAACGTCAGTTCTCTAAATAAAGCTACTTTAACTGCGGTCAGATAGATAATTTCCACATGGAACTCATTGCAATCAATTGAGCTGCTCCAGAATGCAGCTTGAAAACACTTCCATATTGTATTCACTTCACAAAACTGGAAGCTCTCTCCACTATTAGTGCTGTTAATGATCTGAAATTGTTAGAACTAACAGGAATGTTGTGAATATTGTGAATTTCCCTTTAAGAGGCTTAATGCAGTCCCATTTAATCGACGTGTTTCAAATCCTTGAACTTTCTAAGAAAACATTCACTCACAACATTCATGAGTGCTTCAATCAGCAGCCAAATTCAGGGGCACAAAGTGTCAGAAGGAGATGTATGTCAGACATCTCATCCCTGCGGCTGACTCCTTTCAATCCACCTGCTGGCAGAACAAAACAATGTTCAACAGACTGTCTCTGACTTCTGGCACAAATTAACTGAAGAAACCATTCACTCAAAACAATGTGAACTATTAAACTATCATTTCCATCTAACAGCAGCATCACAAATCAGTGAACGTTAGCACTGCAGAGGGTAAAGGAGTACTGGGACCCCCTATGACAGCATGGCCCATTGGCTGAAACACCCCATGTCATCTTACTCATGAATACAATCAGCACCCTGTGACATGTGGCCTTTTTTTGCTGTTTGCAGTGGGTATAAATAATGGATTGGAGATTTGTGATGTGTCACAGGATGGGTTCTGGGGGCTCTGCTGGAGCACAGGCAGTAATCTCTGTGGATCCTCCTCCTCTTGTCTCTGAAAACTGTCAGATGATCAGCAAGTCTGCACAGCGGCTCTTTGCCAGGGATAAACAACAACACAAAGCAGCTCAATGAGTCCTGATGGGCTTCTGGCTGTCAACCAAAACAGCAAATATAATATTACTGTCACAAATACAAATGTCCCAGTCCTCTGCTCCGCGGCAGTTTGCTCACAGTATACAAATGGTCCATATCCATAAAGCCAAATGTCTTTTTGCAGAAATCTGGAAACGTTGTTAAGACGGTTGAGAAATCAAAGTCTAACAAAGCTACAGTTTCACACATTGAGTAATGTCAAGCAGGTATAAAAGCTTTCACAGTCAAGCTTGACAACAGTCCACTCACCATAAGTCCACAAAATGAAGCCCAGCCAGCTGCATTAACTTTTGTTTGCTCTGGACGGGCTGACGTGACCTCAATCCGCTGCCTCGCTGGCTGCCTACTTAGATCATGGTCGTCTCGGCTTGTAGGAGCTTCTACTTCATCAGGTCCGGCTAAAGCCTCACACATACTGCCCATCACTGATGTGGATTAGAGGGCTAACTGCTAGCAAATGTCTGAAGCTGTCTGTTGTTACTGAGTCATGAGGGTCTGCAGCAGCTCTTCTCAGACCCAAAATATCACCTGAAAAGTCTTTAAGTGGAGAGTTTATATAGTTTTAGTAGAACTCATCCTCCTTCAAACATAAGCTCTTAAATCCAGCATGGAGCTTCATCAAATCAGGATGTAGCTTATAATTCTTAGATGAACAAACGTGGAAGTCTGGAAGTGTTGACAGAACTACAATCCCAAGTTTACTTTGAAGTTCTGCATGCAACATGCAACCCTGATCCAGGATCCAGTAATGATGTACTTACAGTAGAAGGTCCAAGCTTCTACCAAAGCTCTTTTGAATGACAAACAGGTCACTGCTGAAAGAACAGAAACAACTTTACACTCACCTGTTAGTAATTGCTGAGATGTGGTTGCAGGGAAAGATCTTCACCACAGAGTTCACGGCCATCTCTGAAAAAAAAAGATACAAACATGTTTAAATAAGTTCAGTTTCATCCAAGGTTACATCTTGTGACTGAAACTTCTTCTCTTGTACTGAAAATTCAAATGTTTTGTTTTGATGTTGTTTCAGTTGCAGGTGAAGCTGAAGTACTGAGTGGAGTGTGAAGTGCCAATCAAAGCTTAAGCATCAAGTTGAATTATATGTAGACAAAAGAATCTAGCAGCTGAAAGTTAATTAGTCCAATGAGCTGAAATGAAAGGGTGAACACAGTTAAACTGTCAGTCACAATACTAAAACACTACAGGTACTCCAAGTACAACAACAGGAGGTCAAAGCTAAGCCAATAAGCAGCTCTGTAAAGTGTATTTACACCAAGAACTATCTTAAAGAGCTCATAGTACCTTACTACCCCACTAGAACACTCCGCTTCCAACATGCAGGGTTCTTTGTGGCTCAACCGCTTGCAGCAGAGGGCCATATTATGAAGAGACAAATATTATAAAGAGTACGGTAAAATGAATGATTATGAATTTTGAATATTATGAATATTATATCATATGAATATTATGTTAGAATTTCAGAGAGCCCTACTGACATCTTCAAATTGCTTGTTTTGTCTGACAGGTGTCAAAAACCAACATTATTTAATTCATTTATTGGTAATAACTTAATAATCTCAATAACTTCTTCTGAACGTGAAGGGAAATCCTGTGAATGCTGGGTTGCATCTTTCCTGTCAGGGCCTATATATCCGCCTTTAGCTGGGAAATAAATAAACATCAGTGTGATCTGTGTGGCAGCCTGCTGACAGGGCCATCCACAGTCACTCAGGTGGGTTGACACTGCTGCCACGGCGACGACATCTCTACTCTGCCTGTCAGGCTCTGAGGCTGCTTTCAAAAGAGTCGCCAGTCTGGCTCTGGCGTGTTCATGTGGGGGGAAATGAAAGTAAACATCTTTTTATGATGTGCATCACAGGAGGAGAAAAAATAAGATAGAACAGGAAGTTTTCACGCAGTCGTGCTGTAGTTTCGTGAACTGCTCTGATGAATCTTTAATAGTCACCTTAGTGCAACAGATACATCAAAGCTGTCATGAATGGCGATTTTCTTTGTCATATTCTCGTCAGCTCGTGTAAACATCTTACTCAAAAACAACAACAACAAAAACTGTGAAATGTGAATTCTACTTCCTGCTTGATGCACATGTATCAATCTCAGTCTAGCACAGGAGTGGCAAAATCATTTTAGTTCTTATACACATGCAGGCAGCCCAGCTGATCTCAAGTGGGCCGAGCCAGTAAAACCATTCTAAATTAACCTTAGAACACAAGCTAATTATTCTCTTGATTTCAATGTAAAGAAATATGAATTGTATCTTTCCTTTTAGCCAGTTGAGGTGGAGTTGCAGACTTACTGACACATTTTAAGCATGGACGGAGACACTCATCCAAGTCTGATGTGGTTTATTATATGAAATCTCCGGTTGACTTTCCAAAATTACAAAACAAAACTAAAATTTAATTCACAATTAATGAACCAAACATTTACAAAACACTCCTTTTTGACCCTGTGATCAAATATTTCCAAGCTTTCAACTACATTTAATGTTCTTCTTCATGTGATAATTATTATTATTATTATTATTATTATTATTAATATTATTAATGAAATATTTTATCTCATAGATTTATGTCCATAAAACAAGATGCAGTGTCAGTCAGTCAGTCAGTCAGTCAGTCCTGAGTATTGATTAACTACACGCTCACATTCTGCTTCCCAGCATATTTAACACCTCAGGAAGCAGGAGGAGGAGTCACCTTGTGGCTACGTAGTGTGTGACAGGGGGTTGTGACCACCATACAGTGAGGCATGGCTGGCAACAAAGAACTGGTATTCAGAGCTAACCAGCCATGAGGAGCTACTGTCAGACTCTCCATTTTTCCTTTGGATAGACAGGGAGTCCAGCGGTGCTTTGACAGACACAAGGAGCACATTTATGGCCCTTTGAGAGGTAGCAGCTGCTTTCCGGATGTGTGTCTGCGAGGCAGTGTCAGTACATTACGGTTAATGTCACTTTCCATCAGCCCTGTTAAGTCCCTGAGTACAACACAGTTATAGGCATGTCTGTGTTGTGTTTACTGCCACATGAGAGGCATCAATCTCCTGTTTGTGCTATATCTCTGCCTGCACATGTGAAGGTTTGCTAATGTTAATATGCATTGACTATGAGGAGTGGCATAAACTGTTGCTATACAGCATGGCTATAGTCTGCCATAACCAGTCAGAGCATTAGGAAGCCTAAGCAAGCCTGCAGGAACCCTGAGAGGTAACACTCAGGGAAAATAGTGAACACACAGTATTAACAAATAAACAAACTACCATTCTGGGTTTATGTTTGTGTTGATTGTTCTGTACATGTGACATCCATTGCACGTCTGTCCGTCCTGGGAGAGGGATCCCTCCTCTGTGGCTCTTCCTGAGGTTTCTTCCACATTTTTTCCCTGTTAAAGGGTTTTTTGTGGGCAAGTTTTTCCTCACTGGAACCGAGGGACTAAGGACAGAGGGTGTCACTCCCTGTACAGATTGTAAAGCCCTCTGAGGCTAAATGTGTTTTGTGACTTTGGGCTATACAAATAGAATTTGACTGATTTGACTGAATAATTAAAGGCAACCTACACAACACTTATCAAAGCTTCTCTCCGAGAGGGAAAAAAGGAACAATGAAACTTTAAATGTATGGTGAAGCTGGACATGTATGAAAACGTCTGTCGAGGATTTCCACAACAAGCAGCAGATGCTGCCGATGATGAAGTAACAACTTAACTTTTTGTGCAGCACTGTCAATAAGACGAATACCTGTGCACACACTTGCTGATTCTCTCTCTGAAAGCGACTGATATGCTCATGAATGATTAATGAATCAATTCGCAGCTAAGAATTTAACTGGAGGAAATCTGCATGCACACAAGAGCACAGCCTGCAGGAGAAGCAGTGACAAAGAGCAACCATTTGGTACCTGGTTAAAGTAGCTGATTGGCTGTTTGCCCTTATGATGCATTACTGGCTCCTGGGCAAACAAGTATCTGTGGCTGATTTTGAGGAAAGCCTCCAAACTTTCTCTGGCCTTCAGACTGGAGGGAGCAGATCCACTTAGCTTTCCACTGCACCACCTCCTATTGCTTTGGCCATTCATTTGACAAGCAGTCAGCCGGTAAGAGCACATTAAGTTTTAATCTGAGCATGATGCATGCTTATCATTCCTGACGGACCAAAATGAACTTCGTCACTGGCAGCCGTCGAGCGGAACAAAGCAAAAAACAAGTGCAGTGTGCACACGTACACAATGTTCCTACAAGGCTCATTTTACATGCTCACATCAGAGTGCATTGGAGGAGATATTATGATCATCACTGTGCTGTTTCACCAGTGTCGTCTGTAGCCTAAGCAGTGCCTCGGGCGTGTTCTGTAAATGCATTAGAAAAAAACAGATTACTCCAAATATTAATACAGAGTGTATAAGAGCATCCCAAATATGCATCA
The DNA here is from genome assembly GCA_014281875.1 of Nibea albiflora. Classification (NCBI taxonomy): domain Eukaryota; kingdom Metazoa; phylum Chordata; class Actinopteri; family Sciaenidae; genus Nibea; species Nibea albiflora. The sequence continues at coordinate 7,009,785 of CM024802.1, forward strand.
AGGGGCAGATGATGGTAAGTTGTATGATGTACTAGATGTACAATCATATATGTTTCCATTCTTGTTTCTATTCTTCACGTACACATATAAGACAGTGTAATTAGTTGATTACAAACCTAATCTGTATATTTACATGGACATGGTAATGTTGTAACTGCTGTAATGCAACAAGCAACTTCCTGGCTGCTTGCATGATGTAAACACCCAGAACTCCCTAATATTACAGCAGTGTGCTGTATCATTGATTGTACTATGAAGCTGCAGAAATCAATATTTCTATCCAAAGAATGCAGACAGTTATGATTCTACACTTCATACTAGGGCTATAGGTAGCTCTTTGGTTTCCTTTTTTAACACGCTCATCTAGGAGGACCATATCCATGTTTTATAATGTCAGTGTTATTTAACCATACCATGATCATTTGCTAAGCTTAACCAAACTGAAACTGTATAACTCATAAAATGTGAAATGTTTCCCGCCCTAGGTAAGCAAAGCAATAAATAAATACTTTTGTCCTATTTCACCATTTACTCAGTGAAGAATATGAATATGAGAATATGACTTGTGTCTTTAGGTATTCTATGTTGTTAACACAAACAGCTGACATCTTTAGATTAATGGAGCCGTTTAGGCACAATAGTCTCTCTAGAAATGCCATTGCATGGCTCGCTGTAACAAGCAGGTCAGTTTAGATTCAGTGATATGTCAATGCCTTAATTATTAAAGGTACCCGAGCTGCAGGAGCTCTGCTTATGTTACACATATACCTAGATGCTAAAAAAAGACTGCAGATGTCACATATATAACCAGCTACAGTCGTGACATGTATTAAAACAGTTCTAAAAACACTTCATACCTCTCCAAAGTTATTATTGGCAAGAATCAAATATAAGTCTTACCCATATACTCTTCTCAAAGGCTTTAAAAGGTGACCTGTACTGTCTGTGACAGCTGCCAGCTCAGTCTCTCTCTGCATATACACACATGAAGAAAATTGGAAGTGATGAAGAACTTATGAAAGTGTGCAGAAGCTGTCAACTTCCATTGGCAATGGTACACTCTGATGGAGACCTAATGGCTATAATTACATTAGAGAGGAGAGAAAGGAGCAGTTCTATGAGGCACACTAAAAAATCGAATGTTCTCCCTACGTAAACGCACATTAAATGACAAATTCTTCAGTGAATAATCTGGAATAACACTGAGGATAATAAACAACACAGGATAATAAAAAAATAAAAACTGAAATGATATATTAATATGGTATCAGCATGGGCTGTTGAGACACAATTCTGCTCTTAATGCATTAACAATGCCAAAGTGAAGCAATGATTGGAGTGTAAACGCAGATGTCGTTCCTGTTTTTAAAGACAGAAAGAGTTATCTGCATGTTTTTCAGCTGCCAGTTTTCATTGCATGTAATATGTCTTCACCATATGCTCCTTGAGATAAAATAAGATGAAAGTTTGATTATCCCCGCAGGGAAATTAGGTCACAGCAGCAATAAACAGAAACAAGCTACAGCAAAGAAAAAAGGAGGATGTAACTAACAGCGAATCCACATGACAGTTTTACTACCACAGTGTTATATATGTGGTGTGTTAATGATATGAGATATGTTCATGCTGAATAATTTTTATTTTGTATGCACGAGTCAATTAATCATAAAAATAACATTTCAGAGGAACATAATCTGCTCCTTTGGAACACAGAGAGCTTCAGGGGAGTAATTAGATAAATGCCTTGCTCAGGGACACAGACAAAATATAACTGCTGAAGGTGGGAGAATTGCTAACTGTGTTCTGTCTTCCCAGGTCTTCCCTTTGGTCCACCCTTTGCCTTTATTTGACAGTTTGACCAATAACTCTTGTTATGTCCACACTTAGCTGACTAGTTTTAATGCCATATGTGAGAACCTTACCCATTCACACTACAACTAAACTATACATCACAGCCAACATCTGGTGAGGACCAACGTGCTGGTGACTGCTGAATCTACACCTGTTAAACCTGTTCTGCATTCTAATAAAAGCCAACTTATTCTCATACTGACAGTTTCTGTGACAGAGAGGACAGCTGTGTGCTCATTTTTAAGTCTGCTGCGTTGTGGAGGAAATGCAGCTGTGGCTTCGATCTACAGAGATGAAAACATTTTAAAACGTGTTTGAATTTTGCAAATAACAAAGCACCCCTATTGTGACTGTTTTCTACTGCTGTCAGTACGTCTGAGCAACTCATTTACATCAGTTCATCTGGCGACCTCTCGCCCAGTGTTAGCCATGGCTTTCAATCACACACACTCACACACAATAACTACTGTCATTATTGCTAATTCTGATCCACTTCATATCCTTCACCAAGTATTTGTTCTGCCTCTCAGGCATTTAAGCTGATTTTTATGCAATTAACAGTGTATACTTTCAGTTTATGCAGACTTTGGTTCTAGATAAGTGAACTAAGTTATAAATTTAAAGTATTTTAAAGTAGTTAAAGTATTTTAATTTCATATTGTAAAAACAAGTATTATCACATGGACATGTTAGCATTACCAGTTGGTTAAGCTGTTGAGTAATTTGCACAGTAATAATTTAGAAACTTTAAGTAATGTTTATAAATCTAGGTAACTAATGGCAATGTTTTCATCTCGTCTTTTGTATGGATTCACAATGTGAAGAATGAAAATAAATCTACAAAGACTACAGCATTCTTCATGTTTATGAATAGAGGTGAACTCTGTCTAGTTGGAGTTATCACACCTCAGCGAGGACAGAACAGTATTAATGTTACTCATTATTCAAACTCGTTATGTTTGAATAATGAGCTTCCTCATTTGTTGTAGCGAATTGTTATTGAGTCATCCTCTGAGCCATGGTAATGATTTATTAACTGCTGCTTTAGTTTCAGTTTTGGGACTTTATTTGTGTACAGTACATTTACAAGACAAATTCAATGCTACTGTGTATTAGAAACTATGAATTGTCCATTTTATTGTTACTTGTTGTTATTATGGAGGGAGAACATCTCTGCAGCTAGTGATCCTTGTGCGCATGATTTCAGAGAACGCCTCACACAAAAGAGAGCAAAAGCTGCTGAGTAAGGGCTGCATCACAGATTATTTCATCACTTTCCTTTTCTCCAGTTTCTGAATCTGGTTTTCAGATGTGAAGCTGTTCTGATAGAAAGTGTTCACAGTGAGGTGTGTGGAGTATCTGTAACAGGGCCAGATGCTGCTGCTGACATGTTTAAATGTAAATGATCCACACACTCAGTACATTTCTTTCACTGTACTTGAAGGTGGACATCATCACTTTTTGGGGGGGTAAATTTGGATGAATGTTCTAAGTCATTGTCCTATGAAAGTTAATTAGAGGCACTCAGTGAGTATTTGTGGTACTTGGCAGCCACCACATGAAACTACAAAAATCTTTATGGCTCATCATAGAGCACTGACATCTACACCCAAAACACTACTGTGGCTGTTCTCAGTTCAAGTGTGTGCGGTTTCTCCACTGACCTGTTAGAGTGAGAACGCTGCAATTAAATAGGCTGAGAACACTAATGCCTGGGGCCTATTTGTTTTTCATGCCAAGTTGATCTGATTAGCTGGGCTAAATCCAGGGACCTCCACACAAACACACACACACATACACACAGGCACAGACACACAGACTGCTCTGCAGGCACCCAAAGAGCACCACTGTGCTACAAAGACCAGCATGTGCTCATATCTACTGGCAAAGACTACATGGTGGAGGCTCATGGGAGGATCCAGCTGCATTCGTGCACTGCTCCTTCAGCAGCATGTTCATGGGCACCCTGGGAGGAAGCCTCCCTTTACAGCCAGTTGACTGTCTTAGTCTGACTCTTAATGTTTCAGCTTGTTTACGGAACAAATACTGCAGAAAAAGGTACTAAACGCACATTTAGATGTAACATTGTAATAATGTTCATAGTATCATCTGTGCAGCCCTGGGTTTAAAATATGATTGTAGACCTGTTATATATATATATATATATATATATATATATATATATATATATATATATATAAAAATTAAGATACTTTTGACATTATTAGGTGCACCTTGCTAATGTCACCTTTGCACCAGCTACTCCCTTAAGTGCCTCCTTATGACCTCCAGCTCCTCTTAATTTTTACCTGGACCTGCCTGGTCAGCCTCACTCTTCAGACAGGTGGAGACTGCATGACACGGTGTCACCCGTGACTTCCTCAAGTTTTTCCAACCTCACAAGTCAATTCTTTTTTGGCCTGAGTCACAGAGCATCCAAGCTGTGTATTTATTTTTTTGTTTCTGCCAGCGATGAGGATGAGTCATCACACTCCTCCCTGTAAAGATCTGGATGGGAAGGAGTGAAATTCAACCATAGGTAGAATATATAGATACATGCTGATGGTGGAGAGGTGAGATCACCCACACATACTCTGGCAGATATGCACATACTGCGTCTCTCTCTTTCTCTCCCTCTCTCTTTCACGCACACTAATTGCTGATTTCACAGCAGCCTGCCGGTTCTTTCTCTCAGCATCACATCCCCTCTTGTCTCCCAAATCCTCCCAGAGAAGCACTCTGGCTCCCAGAGAAGCACTCTGGGTGGATCAATCATCGGAGATGGCACGTCTGTGCTTTCACACAAAATTTGGTTAGATTCTCATGCGGTGCAGGTTCCTGCCTGCCTTGTCAGAGCAGAGGCCTGTGAGGTCCTATAAAGGTGAAGAGAACATCAGACATGGTGGGAATGTAGCATGCCACACGCTGCCTCATGTTTTATACATCAGTCTGTAAGATGGAGAAAACCAGCGCTGCATTTGAAGACTTTCATTTTAAAATACTTCAGCTGATTTGTCAAACTAAATCATAAATGAGTACTCTCATGATATGAAGGAGCAGTTAACATTATATATTTTAGAATTGAAGAAACAGTAATGTGCAGATTGAAGCGTTTCTTTGAGTCACCTTACAACAAGCTCTACAGATGAGTCCATCTCACACACACTTTCGTTTTCACCATTTTTCTGTTGCTGTTATTAATGAACGTAACCTATCAGCAGCTTAGTAGACAAATGTTGGTCAAGTCTCCATTTGATGGTGGATTATACGCTGCTAAGCACAGTAAAAAGGTGAATGGGGCTGAATGGTGTCAGAGAAGTGTGTAAAGCTTTATGGCACTAAGTCACACACACAACCACATTTCACTGATTTTGGTGAAACTGGATCATATTTTATGGAGAAACAGTTTTTTGCTGTTCCCTCTGATGTCCTCCAGCTGCTCCACCTCAACTCTGATTTACAGAGTTTCCTGATGGACAGTGAAGTAAACTGCTGCCGACTGTAGCTGCTGTTAGCTAATGAACGCAGGGAATGCACATGAGGATTAGAGCTGGTGTTGTGCCAGAACTGGAACTGGGACACATGATTGCAGACAGACATAATGGCAATGTGGGACTGACATTTAGTGGTTGGTAAGAGCTTGGTGAAATAAAAGGCTGAAAGACAGACACAGAGCTGGGCTGACTGCTGTTGGACTAGTCAGTAATATTAGCTGCTGCTGTGTCTGCTGTTGGTGACCTTGTTGATGTTTGGCTGTTAGAAAAGTTGTCGACTCGCTAGTTTTAGATCATGAGTAAATACTCGAGTACAGCTGAACATATTTACCACAGTGGGATTACACTGTGGAACTGGCTACTATCAAGGGTTAACTGATGGAAAGTCATCGTCAGTGTTGGATAATAATGTAGAAATCTTTTATACAATCAAGGTACAATGACAGTCACAGCCACAGCTACAATATTAAAAATGTAGGATTAAAAAAACAGTGACAACCTACACAGGAACACGCACGCACACATACACACACACGCACACACACACACACACACACACACACACACACACACACAGACTGAAATATGATCGAGATAGTGCACGCTAAACACAAACAAGGTCATGTCCAGCATGGAGACAAAATCATCAATACTGGAAATCATCCCCACTCCAACCCTCCAACACACACCACGCCATACTGCTGCAGTTAGAAAGTAAACTAGCAAACATGCTGCCATCACTGCCACCAACACTGGATCTTAAAAGCACAGTTAAATTGGTCAGTAACGCTGATCTTAAATAACATGAATGATGAAATGAATGCTTTAGTATTTATATAGAAAAGTCCTTCAGCACAGAAGTCAAGTCTCCACAAAAACGTAGAGAAAATTTTAAGCAAGTTTCTAGAAATTGGCAAAACTATGAGTAACTCAACTATGAGTACATGCACATTTCAGCCTACTAGCATGATTCAAATGTGTTGGACTCATCAAGGTAAACAGCTGGTGGTGCTGATTCTCTTCAACAAAAAACACAGCAGAAGAAAATGATTGATGAAAACCACATAAACCACACAATGATGAAATTAAGAGAGTCATTTAAACCTCAAACGACACGGAAAGAGTGATGACATGAGGCACCTCTCTTTGTTTCATGTATTAATATCAGGAAGGTCACAGTCTCCTCATTGCTCCACACAGATCTTATATTTTTTGTGTCTTTTGAAGTGATTATTTACTCAGGATGTATGTATAGCTATAGCGTGCACGCTCACATTAGAAGACTGAACCCAGGAAGAACGTCTTGTGTCACAGCTTTTTTAAAGCTGGTGCAGGATGTGTTGTAGAGACAGTTTGGACTGTCTCTGTCTGTCCCTGGCTTCAACAACATGCTGAAGGTCAAATATAGTTTTCAACCAACAGAAGCATTTTAGTTATTATAGTTTGGCAAAAAAAATGTTGGTGAAATAAATTAGAGAGAAGAAGTTTTTCTTTTAACTTAAAGCACATACATTGTGTTGGGAAACAAATCTAGTGGTTTAGGACAGTAACACAGTGAGACAGCTGGTCTGTCCAGAATCTATGTTGCAGTAAGAAAAAAAAAGTCATGACCAAGACCAGAGTGTATTGAGAGTGAGACAAGGCCAGACAGTTTATACCACAGATCGCTAATTGGTGTGACTGCATTCCGGGTCTGGACCCAGATTCTGTTCTGTCTGGGCCGAGAGCTGGAAACGACATATCATTGAGTTTTATTCAGGTTTGGTGGAGTTTACATTTTGCCTGTGACTCTTTTTTTCTGACAGTGTTTCTACACCGCTGCACAGTCAAAGGGACATTGTATCTGTTTCTGATTGGCCAGTGCTCATTGCCTTCATGGGTTCGAGTTGGTTGGGTTTAGACATGAGGAGGACAAAAGCTGTGTCCCAATTCAGGGGCTGCATGCATTGAAGGATGCAGCCTTTGTGGCCTTTGAAGGCGACTCCTTCTGAGGGTCCTTCGAAGGTCGCATCAACTGTTGTTAAATGAGACGGTCTAGCCTTCGAAGTTGTCGCCATTGTTGTATGTTTCCCAGCACTGAACAGTGGCATGCAAAGGATCTTGGGATATGTGAGGCCATGAAGGATAGTTGCGGTGCATCCTCAAAAAAGAGGGAAAAGAGAGCCGCATTTGAAGGCTGCATTTGAAGGAGCCTTCGAATTGGGACAGCCTTCACGCAGCGTTGTGACGTGGCAGCCAATCACAGGCAGGGATAGGGCGGGACTTCACTGAATAGAGCAGCAGTGACAGTGACAGAGAGAAAATATGAAGGAGTGAGGAGACAAGGTGAGGAGACAAGAGAGAGAAAAGAGGTCAAACTGAGTCAGTGTGGCATGGCGTGTGCTAAACGGAGGAAGGTACACAGAAAACCGACTAAATCCAGAAGATTGAAGCAAAGTCAGCCAATGACTTATTATTATTGTTATTATTAGTAGTATTATGAAAGTACTTTTTATTTATAATTCTCTAATTTCTTATTCATTTGATGTATTATTTATTATTATCTTTATCTCTCCAGAGTCCAGAGTGTCACTGAAAATAAATATTGTTGCCATGACGATGAATTATAGCTTTCTTTGTTTGCTTTGACTTCACATAGTGCAGATGTTGATAGAATGACAATGCTGCTTTAATATATATAAAATAACTGTAATGAATAACTAAATTATAATGCAACTTAAACATGATGATGCTGCAGACCTGAACATGAGGAAATGTTCTCTATCCTCCTAGCCCTGGTTTCTAGCCTCTCTGTAGCTGACATTCTGTGTGTTTTGCAAATGAACTCTTGGTGGTTTAGGATTATAAAGCGTGTCTTCTGATCACACTTTTTCACTTTTCCCCACTGAATTAGCCTTTAATCTGACCACACTGATGCTCACTTGAGCAGTACTCACTTTAGTAATGACAAAACAATAGTAGCCTTCATCTCAGCCAGTAATTCTCCATGTATTTCTGCTGGAGTCCTACAAAACACATCTTTTAACAGAGTGAAAGTGTAAATGAAGGATTCATTTGTAAAAACTGATTTTTCTCTTTTTATTTATTTCCTAAATATAAAAATCATAAAACAAGCCGTGTACTCCTCCAGAGAATGGTGTGGTGTTGATTCATGCATTCATTTTCAAAGTTTACGTGTCAAAATGTCAGATTTAAATTGTGTTAATTAATAGCACACGGTTACAAACTCTCCTCCTTGGAGTGACTGATGGCAGCGGTAGTTGTTAACTACCTGCATGGCTTCTGGCAAAGAGCTGCTGGTTATTAGTCCAGATAAGCATCCACGCCTTTTATTAACTCCCTCCTGACTGTGAGAGCCCGTCTCCAACAGACGAGGGTCTCAACTTAAGGCTCTAATTTTAGCTGGAAAAGAGACTTAAAGCAGAGTGTTAAATCAGTGATTAAATCAGCCCTGAGGACTCTGTCAGGAGGACACTTCATTTGCACCTTCGTTAAGACGAGTTTATCTCAACCTGAGAAATGTTTCAGTCCGTGTTGTTGCTGTCATGATTTGTAGAGTAAAGAAGGCCATTTATATTCTTAGTAACATTAGACAGATACTGGATCAGTGTGCTGCTTTTATTAGCACTAAGTGGGTCAGCGTGGCTTACTGATTACTGATTTTATTATTAGACAATCAATTAGTAGTATGCTGGTTGTTAAGTGAAGCCACAAACTCAAATCATGATGATTCAAATGTAATGCCAAATGTTTTTGGCTTTTGGTTTTTATCTCTACTTGTATTAAAACACGTGTGTGGTCATTTTTCCTTTTTTTCCCTTTACAACAGATTCTATGTGTAGAGCCAAACCGACACTCGATGTATCCTGTGTTTATCAAATCTAAAGCCTGATGAATCTCATCCCTCTGTGTCATGGAGCGCCATTACTGTCCAAAAACTATGAGTCACACCGTTGCCCTGGGTGACATGTTCCTTCATTAGCATGAACACACACGCTCTAGTTTATTTTGTAGTTTATTCTTGATGGCCGGTGGGACAGGAATTTGAATGGAAGCCTATTCATACACTAATTCAACACAAATGAATCCACCATGGAGTCACAGTGTACACACAAACACACACACATACACTGTTAATTTAAAGCACATAGAAGTACAGAGGATGGTATTACATGCAATTTATAACATGACCTGCTTTCTGCAGGCAGAGATTCCATGAAGAAGGTGCAGAGATGCATTGATCTGTTGTGCATTCAGTGGTGTTAGTGAGTTCTGTGCATGAGCAAACACACACACTAAGAGAAGAGAGAATTAAATAGATTTTCTTTAGGCATACCGTGTTTAAGCTCATTTCCAGTGAACACGAGGAAAATAAAAAGATGTTACGTTTGAGATGATTCATTCATCTTTAGATGAAGAAACTAAAAATAATTGTATATTTGCTAGATTTTTTTTAACCTTTAGGTCAAATGTCATAAATGACATTTGCTTTACCTGATTTCATTTTTCTTCTGCATTTTCTGACATCATTGTGAGTCCAGCTGGGTGGATGCCTCATTTCCTATATGTTTGTGTTTCCCATAAGCAGCGCCGACATGAAAGAATCCTCACGCCGATCAATATGTGAACAGCAGCGCTGTGAGCAACAACAAGAAAAATAAATGTGAGTCGCTGCTCTGTAATGGAACACAACTCATACTCATAAACAACACAAGCAGTCACATTGAAAAACATGGGAAGCTGCGTGTGGTGTAAAGAAAGTGGGTTAAGAAAGTGTGATTTCTCACTACTTCACCAGCCAAGTAATAAAAGAGCAAATAGAAAAAAGCAGCATGTTTCAGTAGATGGCAGAACATGTAGAAGCACACCTTGTTGTGGAGAAATTGCTGAAGTCAAAGGTCAGTGGTGAGGTCAGGAAGAAGAAAGTGTTCAGGAGCCTCTGATGTCTTATGCTGTATTATTTATTAACACTTGATCAAGGAGAATTAGAGACATTCTCATAAAGCATCAGAAGTGCCTGAGTCAGTCTCACATTCTGCCAAACTCATGCTGGTGGATAGACTTTAAACCCCAAGATAACACCACAAATACTATACGCCCAGAATTAGGTAAAAGAGAATGCTTTTACCAAGGACGGTGTCTTCGTCAACATATTCTAGTCTGGAGACACAGATGTCTGTTTACACAGATTGGAATGTCAGTGGCAAGATATCTATTATGTCTAAGCATGCAGCACCAGAGTTCTTCGACCCTGGCCACCACAGTGTTGAGATAGGATGACACCTGCTACTGCCAGCTAAAGACAAACAGCTAATACTGCTGAGGACCTCAATGCCCACACGTGACTTTGTGTAACCTTATGTAATGTGTCTGTATGTTTGTGCTTTTATTATATCCCATTTCAAAGTATATATGTGTCACTCAGAACGCTGCAGGAATAGAAAATTCCAAAACACAGCTCATCCTATGAGATGGCTGAATCTTTGGACACACAGTAGACCCACTTCTAAAGATGCTGTGTATCCAACAAAGAAACCTCATTTGAAATTCATTACAGTAATAAGTGTCTGCAGGCAACAGTGAGGCATGGTGGAAATCTCCTGTTCATTGACTGAATTTTGTTAACTGATGAAAATAAACTATGAACATTTCCATTTTTGAAAGCATTCTTCCTTTTCAGCATTTTTTCCAGCCCTGCCTAAAACTGTTTCTCCCAGTACATATGTACATATTCTGCACTTCTGGTTAGAAGTACTTAGAAGTACTGTGCAATGACGATAAAGCTGTATCTATTCTAATCACAAGTAATGTTGTGTTTTGTGCTGTGGCCTCATGCATGGTCTCACTGTAACTATGAATAAATTCAGCCATGGTGATGAAAAAGTTTGCTTACATTAGCTTTCTGTGGCAGCGGCGTGATGCTGCAGCACCTGGGTGTCAGCTTTAGTGCAAAGCAGCACTTTCTTTGATGCTGGAGCATTTTGACGACAGCAGCTCTGGAAATGAGGATGTTCCTGAAACTACCGATAATGAGGAATCTATTTTTGTAGCATTTATGAATCAGATCATTTAAAATTAGATCTGAAGCACGAGAATGAAGAAGTTAGCTCAGATGACATGAGCTCTGAAAAGGACAATGAGCACTGGTCCCAAGAGAAGGTCTGACTGATGAGGGGTCCTCTGCCTGCCTCGACCCCGCTACTAGAAACACCCATGTGATCCTTCTGGCTGAAGAAGAAACAGAACCACTTCAGCTGAGGACGTCCGACAAAGCACGTATTGTTAATATTTTCCAGAAAGTTGACAGATTTTGATCCATGGCTTAATGTGCTTTATAATGCTGTGTCGCTAAAGACCCGAGGACTGCAGGAATGTTTGAATAAACGGCATTTAAGGATTTAAATGATGTTCTGTGCAAGTGGGTATTTAAACACTGCACACTTGATAATTTATCATATTCTTTACACAGAAGTGTGCTCCACCAGGCTCTCATTTATATCCTACTTGCTTTGCCCTGGGTTTGACCTCTCAGGTTACATACTGTACAGGCTGCCTCCCTTATTGGTGAAGGTTGTTGGGGCTGTATGCGACCTGAAAGGAATACCTGCAGACACTACTGAGGTACTTCTGACTATGTTTAATGGGTTAAAAAATATGCATATATTGTGTTTCAATACTGTCATAAAAAGTATCAATAAAACTCAAATTATGATGTGAGGTTGCTGCAGAAACATACTGGCTGTTGGACAAAGAGTCCATCTCAGAAGGTTTGGTTGAGGAATAGTCTGAGCAGCTCCAGAATCATGCTTATATTCAACAGGAGGGTTTCAGGAGGGCGGTGATCATGTCATCATCTAAACACTCTCCCCTGGGTGTCTGGCTGATTCCACTTCCAGCTGCTGGCCTCCATCGATTCTCACTGGAGGTTTTCCAAAACTGAGCTTGTGACATGTGCTCTGACTCTGTGAGGCAGTGTGACACTTGATACTGAACACTCGTCTCAGAGCGTGTAGCAGTGTACTGTATGCTGTGGCATTTTCTGCTGCAAAAAGTTATGAAGCTGAAAGTGAATTTAACCCAATATCAACTAAATATTAAAGGTTCACTCCGGTCATCTAGCACTGCACGAGATTTCATTTCATTTCAGATCTTATTTATACGGCACTATTTGTACTGACAAACTGTCAAAACACACAAAGGTTTGAAGTTATTCAGGCGACTCTGAATGTATTTTAGGCACTTGGAGTGATAATATGTACCAAATGTGTGACACAATGAGGTAGCAGGCAGATTAAACTGCTAATGAGGTTACAGACACTTAAATAGTACATGCTGTTCCACACGAGAGACAAATCAGTGAAACCCTGTAATCAAGCTGGGAGACTGTAAGAATTTGTTATGCCCAAAGAAAACCATCATGTTTTTAAAAATATTATGACCACTGGCACTTCTGGAGCACCAAGAACCTCATAAGTGCTCATTGATGTTAATAAGACAGAAATAGCAGCGCAGTGGGCAAAATGATCCAATGGGAACACCGGCAATTTTTCACCGAGAGGTAGGAAGGTGATTTGTATTCCCCCGCTGTTTCCCTCCAGCTTCTGCATTTTTGTTGAGTCTGGGTTCAATTCAGGAAAGCTGTACTTAATTTTTAAGCAAATATAAGTCATAAATATTCCAGTGGAGAGGTATATGAATGAGGCTGAAAGTGCTTATCTGCACACAGGGATCATCGGCACAAATAAAAATGATAAATATTTGATATGGAAAGTATAGGAAGAGGCCTGGAAGCACTGAGTTGATTTTCCTGCATGTCATCACTTTTCATAATTCACAATTGATTCAAAAGACTCCTTAAGCACATTAACAGTGACTAGTCCTTGCTGGGTCTTTTAGTCATGAATAAAACACACTGCATGTCTTCAGGAGCACTTAAGTAATTTGTAATCAACATAGCCATGGGATATATGACACAATTATTCATTTGGGTTGTGTTTTTTTTTTTCCTCTCAGAGTGCTGGGATGACATTAATGCAGAGAGATTTAATCAGCATCGACTGATTTCACTGCAGTCAGTTGGAAAAAACACAATCTGATATGTTAATTTGCTTCTAAAACCATGCAGGATATTTTTGTTCCACAAAGAGCGGATAACATGTGACACAGCTAGAAAATACACAGGCTGAGAGCAAACATGCTGGATCTACACTAACTTTGCAATGACTCCAATAGAACATATTAAAACTCAACAGGAAGTTGAGGAAGAGGAAATGAGCAATGACACAAAATTATATCAAAATAATGAAATACCACATCTAAAGTTTTAATCTCTAAGCCTCTATCATGGGATGAAATACAAAAATCTTTTCTGAGGCAAGAAACAAGCATGTTGATCAAGTCATGAACTGTTTGTGTATGTTTGTGGCTTGCCTGCCACAAAAGCTTGATTCACCGATCGAGCTGAGCACCAAAATCTGCGGAGATTTAAGCAGAAACAGTTTCCTGTTTCAGTGTCATGTGAGCAATAATGTCTCCAACAGGCATTTTACCAAAGATATTCTTAAAACTTGGTTTTGGTTTAAAGTTAGCACTGTCAATCTGAGTGGACTGCAGAGCGCCCAAAGAAAAAACAGGGATGATGCTCTTGGGCCATCTACGCCGCTCTCGACTGGAAAACAAATTCAGCACAGAAGGATAACTGCCTTGCAACACTGTGCTCATCACCTAAATGGAAGTTTGAATCGTTTCATTATTCTTCTTTACTTTCTAATGTAAATGAGACATTTTCTGTCTGCATATACTGTTTTTACTGCATGCTACTGCATCTGACGTAACTTAGGTGGAAATTAAGCTTATAATACATCTCCACTCCTCATCAATGACTATTCTTTCAATATTGTCCACTTCAACATGTATCAGACAACAACATGTGTGTGTGAGTAAAACAAGAATCAGAGTTTTGGAGCTTCACCCGCTCATGCTGCACTGCTTGATAATTACTGCTAAAAAGGTTACTTGAAACTTGCTTGAAAAGCACACTACCACTGCAGTAGGCCAGCTGACATCTTTTAGAAATTAAAAAATGATTGCTACAATATGTTTCAAGTTCAGCCTCTAGCCTAACACACACAGAGGAATCAGCTCAGTTAACCTGAACAGACCATTAACTTGTTAACAAGTCTACAAGCCAAATGAGGATCCAAACAGGACTCCTCAGTGGCTTTCTTTTCCATTTGGAATCTGCATCACATCTTCTTTTATGGCCAGAGGCTTTCATGGATAATTAACGTGCTGCCTGTGCAAAGCACATGTACACTATTACTACGGCACATACTTTTTATTTATCTTTTTTCCATATTGAATTTGACTGCAGTATTCCTGTTTCTATGACTTTTCTGAAAATGACTGCTGCAGGTTGACAGAGAACACAGGTGAATCTTGTTCTTAACTTCTCATCTTGCTGCAGTGATGTGCAGCTGTACTAAAGTGCATTGTGACATCACTGTGAAGCATGGTTAGCGGTGAAATAGAAATCTTTACATGTTACAACATGGAATTTTGTAGTAATTATTTACATTAAACTAAATACATTAAATACAGACTCCCTCAGATGTGTGGGCAGTATAAATAGCACAGTTGACAAAAAGGCCGCCACAGGCTGCCGTATGTCGTCTGAGAGAGAAAGCAAGAAAAAGTAACCAGTGCTACACTCTGTCTGGATTTTCTGCATCTCTTCTTTCTTGTTCCAGTCAGGGGTCCACAGTGTGACCTTGCTGTGTTCCTGTGACTGTGTCACCCACCCACAGAGGCAGCACCAGACAGGAAGTGCTAAAGGAGAAGGACTACATTCTGGCACTTGCGGTACATTTTGCGTGCCTCTAATGGAAGCCCACTGGGCCATGTTTAATGCACTGAGCTGCATTAGTGCTGTGTGTCCTTCTGACATCAGTTTAACTCTCTTGTCACCCTGAGAGCCAAGACCCCTACTGAGGTTACAACCCTCATTTTAACCCGGGGAGGAGAAACGCAACAGACTTCCACTCAAAGAAAAAAATGAAGTAGAAAAGATCTAAAAGCTGAACCGATGGCTGTGTGTGTGCTGTTTGCAAGAAAGTGTTCTTCAGTAGTAAGCTTTTGTCTGGCTTTGTATTTTTTATGCATGTGTCATACACTCAAATATTTGCATCACTTTTGTTTTTGCTCCCATTTTTCAGGAGTTGAAGGAAAATGTCTTAGACTTCTTTTCTGCATACAAAGGGTTCATTTTTCTCAAATTTGTGTGTAAACGTTTTGCAAAGACACTCTAGTCACCTGATAGGTGTGACATACCAACACTAGAAATCACACTGGTAAAAAAATGCTATTCATGTTCTGCTGTATGTTGGACATGTTTGTGTTAAGTTTGTGACAGGTTTGGATAAGCAGGATGGTACAATATGCAACTGAAAGAAATCTGCTGAGTTTTGGATTTCATTGGGTTAGTTTGAATCATAGTCATGTAAACCATGTGGAGTAGACTTTCAAGCTGGTAATGGACCTAGTTGGGATTTAAGTCCTTTATAATAGTGAGTTGTTAATATTTCTATGAATCATTATTCAAGTTTTGCATTGTGATTACATTGTGACTGACTCAAAATGAGACACTCTGCAGACAAAGTGGCCCAAAACATGTGCTTGTGGTAAAATGTGCTACATCAGTTTATGATGATACGTCCACAGCTTTTTAACTCTTAAACAATGCATGCTGGGAAGTCTGCTAATACCTATAGAAACTAAATTTAAAGATTGTGTCAGCATTGCATTCATTCAATTCATGAAGTCAAAAGAACAGAACATGTCAGGTTTATAGGTTAGAAGTTGATGTGGTCTGGCAATAGCAGAAATTCATTTGAGATTCATGCACTGTGTATATTTAAATGGACTTAATGACAAAAACTAAATTCCTGTGTGGTGTTTTACAGTGCACATAATTACCAGCTGAATCTGCAGCTCCCCTCAGCTTTACAGAGCTTTATAGTGAGTCTCAGCTCATTGATTAGCTGTCCGTCCCCCATCTTTACTGTTTTGGTTCATTCTCACCGCATGTCGTTTTAACAGTAACAGTAGGCAGCTGAGGAAAAATACAACCCTCTGAACACTACCTGCATATGCCACACAGTTGGTGGACATGTAATAGAGCGTTGCCGCTGTGATGTTGCCCTGTAACTGATGGATGTCTAAGTAAAGAACTGTTTGTTAACAAGCTGAATGACGGTGACAATATGTCAGTGTTGTGTTCACAACTTCTTTCTGCTGCCCACAAGAGGCTGAATATGAAACCACACCACGCATCAAACCATGAAAATCTGTCAGTCTTTTGGCATTCTACTCCAAACTATATCAGATATGAACATGCAGACTGTAATTCTGCCCCTCTGATCCTTCATTTATAGAATTAAACACACTGTGTTGAAGTGGGCCAATCCAGAAGGCTGGCAGCCAACTCGGGGCTGGATGCTGGATGGCATGAGGGGTAAAGGGACTAGTCCCTGGGCCCATCCTCAGTGATATGTCAGTAAAAATGTTCAAATGACCATGAGAAACACTGCTGGACACCCAGTGTGGGCCAAAGCTACAACACTAGCAACGCCAGACAGATCCTGCAAGGCCACAGTGACAGTAACCTCACTGTCAATGCTGCCCTGAATACATCACTTATATACAGCACATACCAATCCCCGCACTCTCTATGACGCTGAAAGTCACCACAAAAATAAAAGTTAAAGTGCAAGAAGACGGGAGAGACTTCTTGTGGATATTAATTGGCATTTATAATAGCCAATAGCAAGTGTGCATCAGAGGACAGGTGTGATAAATAGAATTAAAAAACATGGCACGCGAGTGGTGGACCGGACAAAGACTTTTTGCCGACGATGTTTCATGGAGGTGCAATATGTTGCTGGCAACACCTCAAACATGCTTACCCACATAAGATGGCATCAGCCCAACATATCTGTCACTGGTGCGAGAAAAAAAACACGTCAACAATTTATCCCTGCGTGCTTCAACCACGCTACAGCGTGCCATCCCATGCGCACATCAGCCAATTACAATCACGAGTGCACGAGCAGTGGTGGAGCATGAGCTGTCTACTGCACAAGCTGGTGCACTCACAACTGATGGGTGGACCTCCCGTTCCACTGAAAGCTACCTCACGGTTACCACCCACTTCATCACCCTGAGTGGGAAATGAAAAATCCAGTTTTATTAACGCGCCCAGTGTATGAACAAGCTACAAGAGGCACTCACAGTGGAATCTTGAAAAGCCCAGCACCATTGCAGTAACCACAGATAATGCAAGAAACATTGTTAATGCAGTTAATGAAGCAGCAATGGGTCCACAAAGCCTCTGAAGACCATCACCACAATATTAAGCACTGAAACAGCACCAGCTTCTATGATCTTACCACTGAAAACGATGGATGGAACAAAATGCTGAGGACATTCCTCCTGAAATCAAGCATGCGATCAGAGAAAATCTGAAATCACAAGTGCACTGCTTTGGATCCGAAACACTTCCCACCTGGAGCCCGCCTGCCAACAAAAAATCTCTGAGGATCTTATCACAGAAGTCCTGAGCAGAGCTAATGATGATGTTTTCATATTTTTAGCTTCTCTCATGTCTTAACTTTAACTGTTGAACTCTGCACTCACTTATTATTACTTGTGTTTTATCATTTTCTACTGCAGGATGAGACCAGAGAGACTACAGAGGCCAGTCCATCAACTTCTTTTCCAGTGACGGCACAGTTTGAGGCAGCATCCTTCCTCTCCACCAAGGAAGTCAGCCATGGCAGAACCTTTTAGCCCTCTCTTTAGAACAGAGAAGAGTATCCAGCCAGATTGGAGGCAGCAGTAAAAGGATGAAGCGTATGACTACATGGCAAAGGACTGCATTTCAACTGATTCTAACCCGTTTGCCTGGTGGAAGGTTCAGGAGTCTCTTTATCCTAACCTATGTTGGCAAAGCATTACCTGGCTGTATCTGCCACCTCAGTCCCCAGCAAGAGGCTTTCTAACCTGTAGGGGATATAGTTACTGCCAGCAGATCTGCCCTCACTACAGACATGTAGACAAAAAAAACTCAAAACTGACTGACACTTTATCACCTTCTGCATGGTTGGAGGTGCATGGTTGACCTAACAGACTCAGTGAATCACACATGTGAAGCATTGCTCCTAAAGGCACAGATTTGATTTTTCTCATATTTTGTGTATTTATTTTTCTATTCAGTTCAGTTTGTAAATGTTTTGTTTCACTTGTGCCAGTATAATTTACATTTAGCTTTGTAATACAACGTTTCTTATAATGATCTTACCAAAGTTGCCAGTTGGCAAGAAGTACTACCTGACTTCTGACCTCTGTATTAACAGAATGTGAGAACCCTCATAATACATTTGTTTTATGTCTTATTCTATTTATTTTTTGCTTTTATAACAGGAGATGGGTTTTGATTTTGCAGTCAACTGATGTTCAAAATAAATGAAAAAAAGTCTTTATTTGTGATTTTTTTCATTGTTTTCCCCCCGCTGTACCGAACCTGTACAGAATGTTGACCCCCACACTGAGGTACATACCAAACTGTCACTTGTGTGTACCCTAATAGCATGAGAACCTGCCTCTTCAGTTCAAACTGGCCTATCAGGTCAGAGCTCTAGAATGCAGAGTTGACAAGAAATGGATTTAATTTTCTTCATTTTCTTACCAACAAATTCTCAAGTCATTCTTCAACATGTGAACAGAAATACTGTACATTCAAGATAAACTTATTAATTCCACATGATGTAGTATTTATTTTAATAAACTGCTATTTCATCACACATCCAGTATCCAACCAAATCTGAGAACCTGCCTCCTCATACATCACATAAAAGGAAGACTGTTGAGGTGGCACAAATAAAAATGAGTTTTTTTGGTCCTGCATTGATCATATCCAGGATCTGATGTTTACATGGGACACAGAAAACCTGGATATTCATTATCCTGTTTACATAATCAAACACACCATAACACAGCGGAATTAAGATACTTGTGCACAGGTAAACCCACTCATTAAATATCTACACAATCACACACCCAAAATAAGAAAAAGAAGCAATGAAGAAGACTGAACACATGAAATGGTAAAAATGACATAACTATGTGCTGATTAAATGTGAGTGTCTGGAAATATAATAAATTTATCAAGACAACAGGAAGGGATGGATGTTGTAAAACTGAGACCATGTAACCATGCAGAGAATGTGCTATTAAAGAGAATATAAAATATTGTTCAAACAAATGCCATGACAACAATCTTTGTCACGTACTGTAAACAAAATCATATGATGGATTATTTTCTATTTGACATCAGCTTACTGAGAGCAGAAAGAGTGCAGAAAAGATGACATATCTTTGGTTCCTCTTGCTGTGTTCCCATTAAGGGTGATGGTCCTCATGTCATTTTACCATTAAAGATCTTTCCATCCATCCACTTCAATTATGCAAGTTACATAACTCTACTTTCAGCAGACCGTGAGCCAGCCTAGTGTGCCTTAACATGGACCTTTGCACCGCACGTTAGAGTACAGTCAGTGATTCTGGAAGATTGCATTATGGCACAACAGTGAAAACACAAATGGCATATCTGCAACAAGTCAAGATGTATTTAGAATCTAATTTAGTTAGAATCAGGTAGAACCTCATTTAAAAACACACGAGGCAGAGGGGCTCGTGGAGAATGACTGCAATGACTCTAAATGAGATTGTTGTTTGTAGATGACATTACAATGAAACTGCATTATATTACTGGATTTAAGGACTGCAGGAATAACCAGCATAAACAAACAGTCTTTGTTTGCTCCTGTCATGACTACTACAGTGCAGCTGTGAGAGGGCTTCATCCCATGAACATAGGTATGTTATTTTGTGGTAAACTTTCATTCATCTCTTCATATGTTCATGCTTCACTGTTGGATTACACCCGGAAAACACATGGTGTTGAGTTTTTAATGCTAACTTTGGTACCAGCGTTAAAATAGAAACAGTATTTCTGTCAGAGAATATAAAGTGAGAGCAGCCGCGTTCTCAGCGGACGTGACTATTGTTTGATTGTGGGCTGAGGAAATGCACACTACATTAAATGCGTTAATCATGACGAAAGATAATCCTCAGGGAGGTTTTGAGTTTGCATTAACCTAGAAACATAGCGAATTAAATAAATCTATCTCTTATAAAATAGCTCTAAATAAAAGCCTGGTTGCTCTACATTGAAGTGAAGAAGCTGATACCATTTGAGAATTTATGGTATTTTGCTAAGAGCCTGTGTAGGACTGTATCCAGTATTAGTGGTGAGAATTATACTGTAGAGAGCTCAAATAATCCCATAGTACTAAAATGTAGTAATCAAACATTGCCTGATCCTGTGGCTCTTAAACGAGTGCACCTAAATGGATTTTAACATTACTGTGCTCATGTGGTACAGTCAGAACACAGATGCAGAACACAGGCCCACACACCGCAGCGTGCCATGAATAGCAGTCACACGTGCTGTTTGCTGTGCTGTGCTGTGCTGTGCTGTGCTGTGCTGTGCTGTACAGTATGTAGGTTGATTTCTTCCTCCACCATTAGCTTCACTTCAAAGCCTTTTTTTTTTCTTCTGCTGCTCCAGTCCCCTGGGCTCCTCCGTCCTCTTTTCAGGGTTTGTCTCATGTCAACAGCTATGCAGTGAGCAGATCAATTACACAATGCATCTGTGTGAGCAAAATTACTATAAACAAGCTCTGGCTCGGTGTTAGCACTCCCACATCACACCCTGTCAGGCTCACATTATGTACCACAGGCTTTCAAATGGAAAACCGTTTTTTGCAACTACACCATTAGCAGCATGTAATATGATGCACCACTTAAGTGGAAGAAGTATGTCTTAAAATCCATGTTCCTGTAAACTGGACTTGTACATCTGAGGGTCTGTCTGCTTTAGCCCAGTCTGTAATGAGCAACTACAATAAAGGAGATAAAAAAAAGGCTTGAAACATGATGCCAGCCTCATTAAAGAAAGTCTCACCCTTTGTTTGATTTTATCTGCCACTTAAAAACAACGGACACAAACAAAGTCGAATTGAAGACAGCAGTCACATGAGTTACTGTTCCTCAAATATAAGCCGGTACACAGGTCTTCCATAATTTCTTTAACAAAATGTCATCTATGACTACCAGGCTCTGCTCGAAGATTTCTGCTTTTTGGTGGCAGTGATGAGGGTCTGTGTTGGGTCTGTAAATAATATTATAAACAATACAGTCTAGACCAGGGGTGTGTGATCCCTAGGGGGCCTGCAGAGATACAGGGGCCCGCCATTTTTTGTCATAATAATTGACAATTTTTGGGGTGGTGTTTAGCTCAGTTGGTAGAGTAACCGCCCCATGTGCGAAGGCTCAGTCCTTGCTGCAGAAGCCCTGGGTGAAAAGAAAAGGTTGCAAAGGTGTTGGCTAAAACACAGCAGTTGCTTTTTCGTAGTGAAATTAACGTGAATCAGCTTAACTTTACGCAGCTTACTCGTTTGATATTATTAGTGAACAGAATGGATAAATTTGTCACAGTAATGAGGCCTTGAGCTCGAGATCCCACAGCTACTCCTTCCACCTCTGCAGAGGTCATCATCGTATCACATCAGTGAGGTAGCTGACATCCTGGAGCTAAATGTCTCTTTGTTGAATAATAATAATAATAGAAAATATAAGCCTCATCAGCATCAACAATGATAATAATTATACATGAACACATATAGTCCAATAATCCAGTATATTAATAGATTTTTTTAAAAGTAAATATAAAAGATATTATAGCCTCCTGGTATACAGTGTTGCTGTTTCTTTGATTCTGTGTTATGCTGCAATATGACAACATAGCCATGTCACACTCATCACTTCTCCTTTAAATAAATATTCTAACTAATATGTGAGAATCACTTATGCTACCAGGAGAGGCAGTTTCGTGCTCCATGAAAAATTTGAGTGTCCTGAGGCCTCTATTTTTTAATTGGTCTTTTACGCGCTGGTGTAAATCAACAAGGAACTGTCGGACAGACAAAATCACACATCACCGACACATCTCCGTCTTCAGCGGGATCTCAGGAAAACAGCGCAAAAAACGCCATCTCTCTATCATAAACCGTTCCGGAGATAATCACAGATATGTCAAACTTTAGACTTTTTGGGCGGATCCGCCCAATCCCTCGTCAGAGGGTTAAAATGAGTGGAGCTCTACACTACACTCACAGACTCTCTCTCTCTGTCACACACACACACACACACACACTCTCTCTCTTCCTTTGTTCAAACAACGTTACGGGTCTCTCTGATGGTCTTCCCTCTACCTCCGCTCCATGCTCAAACATCTCCGTGACTTACTGAGTGGCGTAATAGTCACGTGACACAACGGAACAATAATGAAATTCGTTGCCAACACAAATAATCGAATTTTATGGATTTCATTGATTCGTTGTTGCAGCCCTATGATCCACACTCTTCTTGTGAGTAAAGTTTGTTATACATGTCTTCTGTGACTCCCTCCTCGCCCATTCAGTTTATTTGTTATTATCTGCTGGACATACACATGCTGTGTTTCACTGGGACACACCTTAGGTGGAAGCCTCATAGCCCTGCCCATTTCCTTTTGGTGCTCACATTAACAGCTGGGGCTGCTCGCAGCGTACTATGGCTTGAAATCTGCAGTGATAGTTTTGGGGTCTGTTCCATTTTTTTTTGATGCAGTCAGAAATTCTGCCAAGAAAAAAACACTGATGATCTATTATAAATGATAGAAATAAAATATTAAATGATCAGATTCTGATAAATGATGAAATATACGCTTTTGATTTTTCTTTCTCTCTCCCAACTGTTCAGTTTGATTCCCCCAGCCACCCCCTCATAATGAAACATTGAAAGTCATATCCGCCCATTCACACGAAACAGTGTCACTGTTGTTTGTGACAGTCTTCTTTGAAATGACCTACTTGTTCCACGTTATTGTTCTTTCAGCTTTTAACACAGAAGCAGAGGAAACATCTTGAGAAAGACCCTTCGCCTTGAACATCGAGGATGTTTGCTCCCCTGGTGGCCGGACATGGGACTGCCCCACTGCCACCTCTACGGGACTTGTAGGCTACTTATTTGTTATTAGTTGATTAAACTATTTACATTATTAATATCTTGAACGAACACACGCAAACACACATCCATCTGTATACACAGGTTTTGTTTTGTTTTCTCATCCTTTGTGTCTTACAGAGCTATGTGCTTGGACTCAGGTTGTATTCATCATGTCCTCCTGTTTTGTCGTTGTCTTTGTCCCACTGTCCCAGACCTTATTGGACAATACAAAAAGACATAAAAAAAAGAAAACAGGCAGGCATCTCACTAAAATATAATCGAAGTAATTAAGGCCTGGTTCCCTTAGCAGCTGAAAAAAAAAATCACTGCCTTTTGGAGCAGTTTGACATCGCTTCCTATTTGATGATCTCCCCAGCTGAAGAGTGTAAACAGTAAAAATGAGAAGTTAAAAGTGGTAACACTGTTATCCGTTTCCCTCGAGGGCCTGCTCGATGTGATGAATCTCTGGAGAGGGAGGCATTAATTATGTCGAACAACAAAGGAGGACGGACACTTTAAGAGCGTGACAGCCAATATACTGTATGTCACAGATAAAAATGAAATGTTGGTGGAAAACAGGGCAGTGCTGTCAGACGCTTTAGAGAGATGTCATATTATTCCAGGGCGAGCACTGTGGCTCCTGAGAGCCGTCAATATTCACTCACCAATTCTCTCAGGACGCACTCTTTTACAAGAGACAGTTTATAGAAATAATGCCAAAAATGCCATGAAATCCTAGCGCCAGATTGTATTAAATAAAGCAGTGTGTGTGTGTGTGTGTGTGTGTGTGTGTGTGTGTGTGTGTGTGTGTGTGTGTGTGCATAATGAGAGGGCACATGGAATCAGCTGGCTGATTGGGCAGTTGTGGGACAGAGCTCCATTCATTAGGGAGCAGGAACAAAATAACAACAGAGATCCCGAGAGGCACCTGCTATGCCAAAGCAAACAAGATCAGCTTTTTATTCAATCTACCTGTTTTCCATTAAGTTAATTATGGAGAGGCAAACAAAACAAAAGTAAAATCATCCTGTCGCTTTCAGTCGGCTCAGGCACTCAGCATGCAGGAGAGGCAGAGAGAGGCGAAGGAAACAAGATTGGGCTAGTGGAGCCTCTAATTGACTCAAGGGCCGCGGTGCAGTGAGTGGCAGCAGGTCAGCTGTGGCTCACCAGTGACACAGTAACCCTCAGATAG
Organism: Nibea albiflora; assembly: GCA_014281875.1. Lineage (NCBI taxonomy): Eukaryota > Metazoa > Chordata > Actinopteri > Sciaenidae > Nibea > Nibea albiflora. The sequence goes on from CM024802.1 coordinate 7,034,490, forward strand.
GCACGCTAACCAAGAGGAAGGAGGGGGCTGGTTTGTGCAGTGCCAAAAAAAACACTTCACTCTTTCTTCCTCCTCCTCCTCCTCCTCCTCACTTCCTGCTCTCTGCATGCACCAACCTCTCTCCGTTTCTCCTCTCTGCTTTTATTCTCGCATCTCGCTTTTCCACAGATACTGTAATTCTGCGCCAACTGTGTTAGGAACTCATCGTGTGCTGTAAATACACACACTACACCTCCGAGAGGCGTGTTGTCATTTATTTATCTTTCGTAGACAAACACGGGAACATAGGTGATGGCTGCATGAATCTTTGGATTCATGTGTTCTACTACCTGCTTGCTGGTATCACAGGCACCAGATCAGTTTAATATTCTGCACAAAACTGAACAATAAAGGCCAAACAAGAGGTGGAAGTGTTGTCTGGCATCTGTCGTATTTTACAGCTCAACATGCAAAAGTTCTGGGTGAAGATGATTAAATACTCTCTCAGTCAGGCACATTTCTGATCTGCGAGCTCTGAAACAGCTGTAACACTTACACAGCTCAGCGAAAAAAAAAAAAGCTTTGACTAGACATCAAAAATAAATATATTATTATATCTGATCAACACTACCTTATCAATATTTTCTAATGTAGCTCAGCATGTGACCATTATGTGGTCACATGGTTTAGTTATCAATGTTTGTCCAGTCCAGTTTGCACTGCAATGCGTTTTAAGAATAAAACATAAGACATGAGTTCTGAAAAGATGCTGTGACGAACCCTGCTAACCGGACATCTGCTTCATAAACAAACTCCATACCCAGTTACTCTCTGAGATAATGACGCACACACTGTTGAGTGATAACTCGATTAAAACAAAATATGTAATATCCAAGGAAATGATGCCAGGCAGGGCTTAAAATAAATGTGAAGTTAGGAAGCCAATCTGTCCATGAAAAATATATTTTTCTGCAGATGTCTGAGTCACTACAAGACTGAACTAGCAAAGCAGTGTAGTGTTTATATGTGCGTATTTATTCAGTTTGGGAAACTCCACGATCTCCGTAAGCTTTGACGAACTCAGGCTACTTGCTGCAGTAGTGAACTGAGTTCCATTACATATAAGAGTCTACTGCTGTGACTGATTGTCTTGCAGGTATTAGTCAGGCTGTGTATCTCCATAGAAACAGAGATCAGAAGATAAACGGTGATCAAAGAAATGTTAATTTTGAGAGCAAATTGGCCCAAAACATGAAAATCTTTTGATAATATATTTTATTTAAGTTAGTAATTCTTGTATAATCGCAATATTACACTTATGGGTGTGCTTTAACATATTATTGGCACTGTACTGGCCGCATCACTGTTGTACCAATAATGACATTAAAGCACACCTCTCATGTAATATTGCTTAAATATGAACGGGTTCATTGTAATCTTTGTCACCTTTGAACTAGCGTCTGTTTAGTGTGAACTTTGCACATTGTCAGGTCACACTAAGAAGGAGTTAATGATTTACAAATGGACATTAAACTTCATTCAGCTATTGTAGTAAGGTAGAGGTTATTTGAATACAGGCTTTTACAGAGAATTTTGTTAACTCATTTGTTCATGTCACAGTTCAACAATTGCACAATATAAGCAGAAAATGATCTCATTGGCATAAGATCCCGATGAAGATTGATCAACAATAAGACTTTTTCTCAGCCCACCCTCAAAATCGATTCATGAGGTGAAAATAAATAGCATGTTTTCATCACTGCTCTGGCACACTCTGTTTTTAGCTTGAGTGCAAATGCCATTCATCAAGTGGAGCACCACATTCTATAGCGTTACAACTAAACATCCAAAAATGATCATCACTCAAAGCAGCAAAACACAGTGATATCCTTAAATCAATGCTCTGAGATATTTGGGGAAACAGTGGTTTACATGATTCTGTATTGTTGTGTTCTTCTCAAAGATGCGCTTCATTAAGATCTGATGACTGGCTTTCTTCATGTTCAGCTGTGGTGAGGAATCTCAGTTCTTTGAGGAAAACAAAGTTTTACTAGCATTTTCTGATTTGTTCTCTCTCTTTTGCCATAACATGCCCTAACACACCTCTCTCTGGATGAAGAACGGTAATGCATTTCTGGTCACCAATCACAATTGGAATTTGAGTATTGAAATTTTTCCAATGGCCAGCAGGAGGAGTTGTAATTGTGATGTCTAGGAACACAGCGTTTGATGGCTACATTGCAAAGAGCTGACAGGGTTTCTGTGACTCAGACACAATGCTCAATGTCTTTATTTTCATATCTGTGTGTCCTCCTGGTCAGAGACAAAGAGACAAATACTGCAGGTTATTTACTAGATATTGGAAGTTTAAGAAACTTTTTTTACAGCCAGGGAATAAGCTGCTTATGCTGAATGTTCACACAGTGAGCAGGCACAGCCTCATGATCTATTTAGAGCCAGAGCACAGCGGCATTTCCGATGAGAAAAGCATATTCTGATTAGAAGATGACATCTCAAAAGCTTTTCTGTGGGCCAATCCTTTTCTGCTGCAGTCGTGTGACCTTATTTCAGGAAACAAAGAGACTTTCCTGTCAGCTTGGATTATCTGATTTGAGAGGATCCTTATGTTACAGATACGTTGTCGTGAAGGAAAGATAAAGTGACGGAAAGTGCAGAGTAGAGAGCAGAGAGGCGGCTACGATAAACACCACGGATACCCATTTCTACCGACCCAATTCAGTCCAATAGATTCAGTGCAGAGTGTTTGCATTTCATTTATTATCATTTCTGCAGCGCTAGTTTTCTTCGGATTTGGATATTTAAATCACAACATACAATTTACCAATAGTGCTGAAAATATGACATTAGATTAGATTCAACTAATACTAGTGTGGACTCCTGTAACTTAACCCATAACTGCTGCTTTTAAGTTGAAACATTATTAATCACACTGAAACACATGAAATTACTTCTATGCATTTAACCCATCCAAGTTTGCACCTGTTGAAACACACACATGCACAGGGTCACACACTCAGAGACAGATGCCATATTCACTGGAGCGGTGGGCATCATTGAACCGCCAACCTTCGGTTTATTGGATGACCCCATTGAGAGATGAATATGAAGGCCATCGTCTTCATCTCCTTAGTTACAGTTGTAATCGTTCACTTCTTAATATTCCTGTCATGTTTTTGTCAAATTTTCTATTGGAATAATTTTTGAGGAAGTAAATACAAATATCAGTCACAACAAGTAAAACATTTGCAAGTTACACATTACATTACACACATGAAATTCTAAAACTTGCAGCATTCCAGTCAACTTTGAGTGGACATTTTGTAATTTACCAAGAATCAGTCCAATGCTCCTCAGTGTCTAAATTAATTAAATAGGATTGATGCATTAATCAATAATGATAAAAAAATATCACCAGAGTTTGTTTAGGACGAAGCGAGATAGTGTGATAAATGATGTGTCCAGTGGACTGTTGGATGAGTACTAGACCTAATCCTCTCTGGATCCTGAGTGTCTGTGAGCAGCGTGGGCCCAACGCCAAGGCCCTGCTCATTTATTCATGATTTCTGATCCCTTCTCGTATGGCTGACCCAATCCTGGCTCTGACAGGTCAGCACTACCCGGAGCCAGACAGCAGTCCCTCAGGACTGAGCTCAACAACATGCCAGAGCCTCATTTCCTGCCCTGCCCCTGCCTCTCCACCCCTCTCTGTGCCAAAACCGTGTGGCCTCAGACCAGACCTGTTTCACTGTTTACAAAGGCTGAGGTCAGTTCAGCTTCTCTTCAGTCAACTGAGACGATCATTGTAGCTACTGTTTGGATTGTGTTGATACTAGTGTTTGACTTATTTACACAGCAGGACATTTTTTCTTCACCCTGGAGTTGGACCATGTCCCCACAGCTGGATGGAAGGAAATATCGAGGCATACTGATGTGAACGTTTTCAAGAAATTTCCATGAGCGATCAGTGGGCATGTTAACGACCAAGATTGGTGATCCCATCACCCCGTTATAGCGTGCCCCATAATCACAAAAAAAATAAATAAATAAATAAAGTGTAGATGTAAATGTAGAATTTGATCAATAAATTCAATAAACATCATCTCTTCTTCCAGTGGTGGTTCTCCATGCAGTCTGACACACAGCTCTGTATTGGCTCAGCCTTTGGATATATCACTAAACCACACAATCTCCAGACAGAGTTACTTTATGTCAGGGCTTTTCAGTCTCACACTGTTAGCCCCCAAATCAGACAACTGCTTCCCTCCCCTCAACCCCTGGATACAATTTGAATTTTTTCCCAAAAAATCAGGGGAAATTCTATGATTTCTAAATAGATTTATAGATCTTTATCCAACATATCAAAATATTTGTGTCTGTGTGTTCAGATTTAGATTTGACTCAGATAACTGTGACTGTGATTTTCAACAGAAATATATGTTAACTTTCCTGTATGCATTGGTCCTGTTCAGTTCACGCAGTATCTTTCCTTCATGTGTCTCTAATTACACAGAGGCACCATCGTTACCAAACATGTTACCAAACAGTACATGTCCTGACATTTCACAGTGAATGTCCATTGTCTTCTACACTGTCAGTTAATATATACTCAATTGATTAAATTCTAAATGGAGATTAACTGCTAATTGATTACTTAATGACATCCTTACCCGGGCTGCAAATAACAATGATTACATTTTTAGCAACATTCAGATGAATGATTTCATCTACAATAACATTAACAATAATGACAAATTGACTCCATAAAATAGGAGAGCTCAAACTGAATACAAATTCAATTTACAAAGATACAAAGATTTTGAGAGAAAAGCAGGAAACACTCACATTACAGAGACAATATCTGGTGGTTTTCCATGATAATTGTGAAAGTTATTGTCAAAATTGGTTTAATTTCTGTTGATGACTAATTGTTTCAGAAAATCAGCCGCTTCATTTGGAGACTCAAAAGAACTCGCGTTTGAAGTGCTGAACTTCTAGACAACAGTGGTCCCACCCAGAAGTAAAGGCGGGCTGACTGGCAGTAGCCAATGGACAGGCTGGGGTATGACCATGTTCAGGATGTTCAATGGGACTGAGCCATTCGCAGTATGTTAGGCAAGTACCAGTATCTTGAATCAGATTTGTGAGAACTTCATAGGTTACTGCAATCTGTATGAGCTGCAGAGGTGAGTTGGCTCATGCACATGTACCAGTACATGTTTGATGGCACAAGATGACAAGAACCTGGACGAGAATCTGTTCTGCCTTCTGGGTGAGGAACGTACATATCCTCCTGATGTTGTGGAGAATAAATGAATGAATCCTGTGTAATTCATTCTCCACAACTTCAGGGGAATACATACATTCCTCACATGGAAGGCGGTGAGGGTTCTGATTGGAGACACCTTCTTCAGAAGGAACAATAGCTCAGTCTTGTTGAGGTATACATCTATACAATTGTTTGCATTCCATTTGGAGGAGCACTGTGTAATCCTTTGTGCACGGGAGTAGGAAACGCTAATCTTACCCAGATGGCCATGTGTTAGTTCAGGCAGGTGGAGGGCATATGGACAACAGACCACTAACCCAAATGCTCCTTCCGCCACCTAGGAGAAGGCTCAGAAGGCCTGGCATGCTACATGTTACTTCCTTCAAGCCTGCCAAGGACACACACAGACTCTGTCCAAGGCAGATCACTCATGAGTATGAACACTACACACACATACATATCCACTCATACAGCTTTTCTTGGAGAAAATTGAGGCTGACGAACTGGCAAGCATGACTCTATAATCCCAGCTTTAGGGATGTTCAGCAGAGAGAGAGAGAATCGATGGCAAATGAGGGGACGGTGCAACCGTCCATAGCAACAGATGAGAGCCTGACATCAGGACTCATGCAGGGAGGAGGAGGGGGTATAGATGGAGAAGTGTCCTGCTGTGCATCGCCCTTTCTACCTCCAGTCTTTCATTCCTTCCCGCCCGGTGCCTCGCAGCTGTAACTGACTCAGTGGCTGCTCCTTAACTGACCGTCACAACATCAGGTCAGGGTGACTGTGACATTAAAGCAACACCAGACCACAGGACACCACAGAGACAGGCACTGCTAACTCTACCAGCTAGGCTACGTCTGGTTGAAGCAAAGGTCAGTCTCTGTATTACTAATCATGAGTAGACATGACAGCTTGGACTGGATACCCTCAATCAATTATCACTGACTACTACGGTACTGTATTGTACTGAGTGTGATTTGTTCATTTGTTAATTAGGGTCATTAGCCACCAGTGATAGCCACATCTCTGCTACATTAATGGTCACAAAGCACCAAACTGATCCTCATCCTGTTGGGCAAAGGGGCTGCAGCATTGACCATGAAATAGCTATGGTTCAAGTCCAGCCATGGGTCCTTTGTGAATGGACGCCCTCTAACTTTTACTTCATGTCTAGTTTCTGCTAAAAAAAAAAAAAAACAAAACTCATAATGCCCTCTGAGACACCTTTGAATTAGTCTGAAGAGACAGTTTTTTAACTTCTATCAACTCACTGAAGAGTCAAAGAAAAACCTGAGGACATTCTCATTCATCACTGTCGCCCGACATGAAACGCTGTACTGTTTTTAACTCTTTAAGTAATTCATCTCTGAATTAATGATGAGTCAATGAATGAATTAACCTCTATGTCAAAAACTCAAGCTATAATATATGTATATTACTTACCTTACTTATTCCGGCTCACACAAAAGCATGGGATATAACATTTGTAATATCTGACTCTCGGGATGAGCGAGTACAGCATTATCTGTATCTGTTAACCATAGGAATTATCTGTATCTGTACCCATACTCGGAGTGGCCTAAAGTGGGTGGGGTTTAACCCGGAAGTTGGTTGGGTTGTCTTGAAATATTTTAAGCATGCAAATGATATGGTTTGATCATAAATTGTTATATTTATTGCTGATTAGAAAACTATTTACAGGACAGCATCAGCATTGAGCTTCAGATCAATGGTTTTGATCACGACAGCAAACAAACTATTTACAGAGAGAGGGAGGTGCCCGGCCAAGGCTCCGTCCAGCATGGACTAAAATACAGCACGGACAGTTCAGAAGTTCAGTTCATTCGGAATGAGTTAAAATGAATTTTTGAAACAGATCAAATAGTTTTCAAGACTGTGTGTTGCTAGCGGATCTATTTTCTGACCCAGAGTGCAGCCGTGTCTGGTTCTGAATGAGGCTTTATAGCAGGCAGCCGCTCTCCCATCTTCCTGGTACTGCGTACTGCCACTGAATGTTTAGTGGTTTAGTGGTTTCACTTATTGTTTTTGTTTGGAAGAAATCTCCACAGAGAACCTTTTAATTTTGAATTCTACTCCAATAAAATTACAAGGATCTTAAATGAGGACACTGACTGTTTATACCTTATAACTACACTGTTCCGAAAAGAGATATTCAAGTGTTGGATAAAATTTATGGAACAGGGAAAAAGTTCACGTTACAGTGATATTATATCATGAAAGTAGGGCATTTAACTAGTAGCATGCAATGGTAATTTCATCATCTCAAACAAAAGCGCTGGGTATACCACCGAAAGCCGGATATCCCTAACTTTTTTGTAAATGGTGTATTATTGTTATAATTTTTGGCATTAAGCATTTTATTATTATTTACATTTCTTCCATAATAAGGTCATTATTTAAAATCTTTTAAACTATCTTTAATTGAACAAATTAAGGGAACAGATTGATATTTAACCAAGAGTTCCATCTTCCTCTCATCACCCACATTTTGACAGTCTAAACATGAGTCTGCAGACTTCATGATAAAGAGCATGATCGTCTTATGGAAAAAATCATAGCCATACAAACCATGATTCATGTGTGTACATGACTGTGTGAGATGATGACTCAATGATCTCTCCACGGTGCTGCTCCTGTCTCTTGCTGCTCACAGCAATTGGACTGCTAACACCACACAAGATACCGTTAAACAAACAAGCTGTTACTAATGCTACCCTTCCCTCTACATAGGCTGCATAGGAGGAGGAGGTGGAGGTGGAGGCTGATTCACTAAAAGACCAGAGAAAAGGACGTTGAGCAGAGATGACAGAGAGGTAGAAACAAAATGAGAATGCTGCTCAGGAGGATGTTGATGAAGCCTGAGGTGTGCCGTAGTCCAGGCCTGAGACACAGCTCTCTGCTGGTCCCTATGGAGCTCAGCATGGGGCTTAGCGTACGTCAGCCAAGAGCATGGTGACATATGTGCCATTATTTATAGCCAGCAGATCCGCTGAGAGGCCCAGGGGCTGCTTAGAGAAGGTATTATTTGAGAACCCAAAGACCAACCTGGTGAGCACTGAGCTCACAGGACATTTAGCAGCAAAAAAAGACATCATAAACACAACACGGCTCTACTCAGGAGAGGTACTAATACTGTCATCAGAAGAGAATTACAGCGAAGACAATTGAGTGTACACTGAGAGCAGTATTTACTCCATCCCAAGTGATGAGCTGGAACAATAAGCAGGGATATAAGACAACAGGAAACCAGTTTCTCATTCTGACATAACATTGGAACATGAAAAACTTAATAACTCTGGTCCCTCATGACACGTTTCATGCTTCTCAGTACAAAATTCTCACTCATATTCCATTAAATGCACCAGTGAGGTAAAGCAAGTCATAGCTCTGACAGATTTAAGCTATGATTACTGAGGGATTAGCAGTTTCACTGTGGCGCCCAGTCTGGGAACTCAGTGATGGACGACGAGGTAGATTAATGTCCCCTCCCCCCTCCCCTCCAACAATCAGGACACTGCTGCTGTGGCTCCTGCAGCTCTGCTACCTCTAGCATGACACCAAAATATGTGTTGGAAGGGTTAATGGTAAGTCAATTAGAGTATGGCTCTAAGCTGCGTGAGGCAAAGGTCATCTCTTAGTAGACAGTAGGATTAGGGCCGGAGGTTCCCTTCCTTGGCGTGCTACTTCACCTGTATCCACACAGTCCCAATCCACTGCAAGAAAGATGCAGCAGAGTAAACAACTTCCAGCCCCCCATCTGTGGCTACCTCACCACCAAGAGGGATGGACAAGGCCATGCATTATTCAGCTCCTAACCCTCCTCCCTCCCCACACAATTACCTGATCAAGAAGCATGAGAAAAGTCAAGGTCGTGAACTGTGAAGTGTTTCCATAAAAGGCTGCACACACTCACAATTTTACCCTCCATGGTCACAAAACAAGAGAGGGGGATCGAATTTCACATGTTCAGTAATGAAGCTGCACATGTGATCCGGCATGAGGCAGGCTCACCTGTGGCAAGAGGGCTGGGTTTGATCATGGGGGGACATGATGAGCCAGTTTCAGTGTTTTTTATCCATATGCCAGAACACTATGTGCTGTGCAACCGGCTGCACATATGAAAACACTCACAGGCTATGTGAGTATTGACATATGACATATGATGTTGACTAAACACTCCAGCTGTCTTTCATTTATCAGGCAACAATAAGTTGAGCTGAATGAAAAGGAGCAGCCGGGAGTGCTGTGTATCTTCACTGGAGAATCTCTTATCCTACAGTACACTGAGAAGGGTGTGTGTGTGTGAGTGTGTGTGTGGTGTAGGGCTAAGTGACCACTGCACGGTACATCTGAGTTTAATAGTGCAGTGTGATGAGGTGGAGCAGACAGTGAGCAGATAATGGAATCAGAATCAGTCATAAATGTCATTTTATGACTGATTCTGATTCCATTCACCACTCAGAGGAAGGTGTGACGTTAACATCTCGAAACAGTCGACGTGTGTCAGACAGTTGGAAATGTGGAGGAGAGGGAGACGAAGTTAATTCGTCCACATTCACAGTGCAGATTATCACAGGAGTCACATCTTACCTCCTGTATCAGGCGTTTCACACGGTTTCTGTGTCCGGGAGATGCCGTCGATGATCAAGGCATTGTAGTTTTCACTTCAACATTAATTCCATCAGCGTTTGTAATTTCCATTCCCCGGTTTAGATTCCCGGGTTCCGCCGGATCACTCTTTTCCCTTTGCGCGTGAAAACCGTAGCGAGGCGCGCACCTCTCCGCCGCTCACAGCCCGCTCTGACCGCGCTACTGGTGAGCAAACAACTCCACCGACTCCTCGCATCGATCAGCTCCAAATGTGGGACTAGTGTAAGTTTGAGAGGCTGGAAAAGCGTGAATAAACTTTGATGGAGTCAGACATTTCTGTTCTGGTACGCGCTCAAAATAAAGATCCACTCAGAGCGCGCTGATGGGAAGGAGGAAAATAATATCCTGTGCGGGGCGGAGAGGAAATCTCCGCGCTCTGCGCTGTAGTCTGCGTTTTGATCTGACTGCAAATACCTGCAGTCAGTGGTCGTCTCTACGCGCTGACTGCGCCCTGTGCTGGCGGCAGAGCGAGAGAGAGAGGCGGCAGATGGACAGGAAATTCATGGCCATGTGACATATTTCATATGCGTATCATGACACTCACACAGCTCATTATAGCAGCAGCAGTAACAGAGAGGATGGTGGTAATTAATGAACATTCGTGACGAAACTAAAGAAGTACAGCAAAACACGTCATAGCATGTATATGTTTTCATTAAGTCACTAGTAGACGAAAAACGCAGATAAATATCTTATTATACAGATAAGACAATAATGAAAAATATTCCGTATTCAACGTATCTTATTTCATTTATATTTATGTTTCAAAAGGTCATTTGGTTGGTCCTTTTTTGATTATCATAAATAATATAAATATCGAAGCTAAAGATGTTAATAATCAAAATAATAATAAAGCACATAATCTGCTGTCATCAGGTCAAAGTGTGTTTATAAAGAGACGTGTGAAATGCATTTCAGTCGAAGGATGTGAGCAGATTCACAAAATCCAACAAATGTCAGTTGAGTCCTAGTTTGATGCAGATCTACAGTAGATTTGACAGTAGATTCTTTAGTACCCCAGAACAGAGAGAGTTTTTTCTTGTTTCATGGTCATGGCTTCTCCTACACATAAGGAAGGAGACGGTGAGGGGGTGGCAACAATGCTAAACCCAACACACTGCCCCACTTAGTGACATAAGTGACACTGCAAGTCACACTATGCACATAATGTAGCTTCTGTAACTTATTTCCACATTGGACACAGAGCCTGGCCTCCTCAGACATGTGTTTGTTTTTGAGCCCACCACAAAGCCCTCCGCCTCCATCTCATCCTGACACTAAAGGGTGCACCGTGCATGTGCATGAGATGCTGAGAGGCATTACAGAGTGTCAGGATTTGACGACCTGGAAATAACAGGAAGTAATGTAGTAACTAACTTGTTTGGTTGCCTAACCCTAAACATTACCTTGGCCTTAGTTTCTTTGCCATAGACACTATCTTGCTTACCTTAGCAGTTTCTAAACTCTACTACTATTGTCCATCATGGAGGAAAGATCCCAAAAGCAAGCCTCAGACAACAGAGGATGAAAATCAACTGTAATACCATAAAAATATAAGTAATCCAAGAGGTGCAGGTGGTGGTAATTCATCATTACAAGTGACACCTTTTAATCTTCTGTATAGTCAGTCAATAGATCTTTATGTAGCAAGCTGAAAACAAAAATAAACCCAGCAGCACACACAGATGTATTCAGACAGTTCTTCAAACAGCACGGCAGACAGCTGTTTTTTCCTTTAAATGTGACATTTAAAACATTTTCTGTTGAAAGGTGGATTATTTGAAACTGCAGTTGTTTCCACATCTTGGCTTGTAAAGCTGTGACTGCCTCCAAAATCCTGCAAGCTCAAAAAAAACGGAGCTTTTGAATAGTGCAAAGAGAAGAGCTTTGTTTTGTACTGTGAGAGAATGTATGGAGGTCCCAGCAGCACTGACTGAATGTGAAAGCTAATCTCAAATGCACTTTCATTTTACAATAAATCACGTAGGAAGAGAGGAATCAGAGGATTTCCAGGCTCTCCTGCTGTAGACTCACAAGTCTTTGAATGGGGTGCCACAAAAATGTCAAAGCTCTTACTGTACACAAACAGAAGTGGTCCAAGCCTGCAGGAGCCTGGGAGGAACTAAACTCTCCAAGTCCACTTCTCCTGGCTGAGCAAGGCCTTATTGGAGTGTGGTTGTCATAGTCTGTCACCATCAAACTTCATAACTTGGGTGATTGCTTGCAGTATTGTCTACGAGTTCATGTGAATGAACATAAAGACACATACTGTAAAATCGACATACCTTTATTTGGAATGAGCTAACCAGTGTTCTCTACTCCTTTGGTACAACTAATCCTGATTCACAAAAGATTTATCGCCTCTACCTGCCAGACTTGTTTCTGTAAAATACTTACTCATAAATATAAAGTATAGTCTGCAGTTATTCATAAATGCTGTCACTTGGCAATTCAGTGTCTCAGTGTCTCCTCAGACTGTCACTGAGGGTCATTCAAGATGAATGATCAGCTACTGTTAAATACAAGAGTTGAAGAAACACTTCTGGGGTAGATGATTGATCTCCGTTTGTGTGGGAACACTTCCAACCCATGTGGGATTTATTAATTCTTCTTTTCTCTTTTTCTGTTATTAGACGATTTTAAGTTATGAAACAATTATTCCAGCACTACACTGCGCAGGGTAGCAAAAGCAAACGTATATTAAAATATCACAACTCATTCCAGAGTATATTTACTGAGCTTCACATACTAACATGAACACCGTACAAAGAAACAACTTTGATAATCAGAGACCCTTTGGAAACAGCAAAAGAAAACTAAACAGATGCACAGGAGATCAGGGAAGTTTCAGTCTACTTTCAAACAGACTTAATGGAGCACATCTTTACAGTCTGGTCAGGTATTTCAGCATCTGCGACCACAGAAACCAAACACTGCACAGCACAACATTTCATTCAGTAGGTCAGAGAGGAACTGTGGAGCAAGACCATGTAAGAAGAGTAAAAGTTTATCAGTTCTGAATCCATCCATCCATCCATCCATCCAAGGCAGATGGAGCAGATTCCAGCCGCCATTAGGTGAGAGGTGGGGTACCACCCTGAACAGATCAATAGTTCATCACAGGGCTGACACAGAGACAATCATCCAAACTCGACGACATGAATGAAAGTGAAAAAAGAAGACTCAGTCACCTGTCCTGGTGTGTCCAAACAGGAAATATACAGAATACCTTTTAGAAAGCTGTGAGTCACACTGCAACTAGATGTTTTTGCCGTACATCCTGGTTACAGATAATAGTCAGCATATATTCAACAAATATTCAGTTTGGCTTTGAAACCTAAACAAAGCCAGGAGATGTTACAAAAACATTTGCTGAGAAAGCTTCGTGGGTGCTCATGAATATCCCTTAATAGACATATTTACTTAATGCTTTGCTGACTGTATGTATCATATACATGCATAGTATTCTGTTAGGACTGAATATAGGTGAAGTCACCTGGGGATGGGGGTATTTTCTGCAGTGCTCCGCTCAGAGCCCTCAGGCTCAGGTTGTGGTGGGTACTGAGGTCTGTGTGTAATTCAATGCATCTCATTCATTCATTCATTCCATCACATTTCTAACCAACAACAAAACACTGGACACTGAATGCATTTTAATCCACTTCGCCTATTCTCTGAATTTTTTTATGAGGAGCCATATGCAAATCACAAAGCTGTCCACAGATGCCCCGTGAAACAGATACCTCCCCACTTTGCATAAGCAGTCAGGTAGCAGGCTGGCAGTTCAGCTGTCATTTCCAGCCAAGAGGCATCAAAGTTGATTTGTTCTGTACATGTGACATCCATTGCACGTCTGTCCGTCCTGGAAGAGGGATCCCTCCTCTGTGGCTCTTCCTGAGGTTTCTTCCACATATTTTCCCTGTTAAAGGGTTTTTTGTGGGCAAGTTTTTCCTCACTGGAACCGAGGGTCTAAGGACAGAGGGTGTCACTCCCTGTACAGATTGTAAAGCCCTCTGAGGCTAAATGTGTTTTGTAACTTTAACTTTAATAAAATTTCATTTGATTTGATTTGATTTGATGTGATGCTATGGAACTTGGCCCTTTGACATCAGGGAGGGATGGGGTGTGGTGCTCGTTGGAGGCTGTTGTCCAGGCACCTGCCACAGACGGAGGCCATGATAGGAGGGAAGACTGGAGAGGGCAGTGGTTAAGAGAAGCCTTTCAGAGCTAAGGATTAGTCAGAGGTCACGTCAGAGCACACAATTTCATGCTTCCTGTGCAGCTCAGAGGTCAGGTCAGAACACTAACCAGACATGCATTTGGTCGGTTTATGCACCACCCGCATCTCCAATCTCTTCCCCTGTGCATTAGAACATAAGCCTTCTCTATAGCCTTAACAATACACTACTGTATCATGTCTTAGTCAGATAAATCCACCATCTGCTTTGTGTATTAGCACAGAGCTGAAGACCAGATCAGCTCTTTGATCCATTAGTACCAAAACAAATGATGGTTAACAGATAGATGAGCATGTGACAGAGCATTACTGTAGATCTGGTTAGTGATGAGAGTTCACATTAAAAGGATTCCATCAAAGCAGCAATGTTTCAAGCTAACAAAATGTGGTTTTTGCACCATTTGTCTGTTTCTCAACTCCAGATGTGTTTTTCACTTGTATTGCACATTTTCTTTTCAAAACTGCCAGAGCTTTGAGGAAATGGGTTGTAGAAATTTCATTTACCAAAATAAAATCAGGACTTCTGAAGGTCACGTGTCAACACGGGATGCAGCACCTCAGGTGTCATATGAAAGCCTGTACATAATGCATTTTTTATAGTCCCAAACTGTAAATGAGATGCCATCATGAGACTGTCTACTGTAGACTTACTGGTCACTAACTGGTGCAATGCTCTTCATCTATTAGAAATGGTTGTTGAGGGATGGGTTAACTGAAAACATTTCACTGATGTCAGCTTTTATAAAATCTGTCCAGGAATAACCATAAAAATAAAAGACAAAAAAGATCCCCTGAAAGTAGCTAACATACTGTAGGTCCAACTAGGGCAACAAAACTGAGTGTGAACAATGAATGAACAGATGTGCATCTCAGACTAGAGTGTGGGTTGTCAGATTTAGTCTGTGTGCAGGAACCAAACCGAACATCATTCTCTCAACAAGAACTTTCAGCACATAATCCTTCCAAAAAACAAACAAACAAGCGAGCTCTGGAGGTGTATGTTCTAACAGAGTCAGAGTGCCTGTGTTCTGCTTCCAGTCTAACCTCGCCCTAATCACCTTCTGGCTGGTATTGATCTTCTCACTGAACCGAATGAAAGTGAATCAAACCATTTCCCAAAATGTTGAACTATCTCTGTTAATCCTCCACTATCAAAACACCGCTGTGATTGGGCCATTGCTGTTTCAATAGCTCCTTCTGATTGTTTTGCCCTAAGCTTATAGCCTTAGCCTTGTATTTGATGTGCTATCAAAAATAAAGCCCTATGACAGACCCACTTTCCCTGACAACCAATTCATTCATTCACCTTTTTTACATCATGCACACACCCAAAACCAATCCATTTAGTCACCTTTTTGTTTCAAATGAAAAAGGTGCTGAGAAAAAGATGGCGCAGTTTGTGAGGAAGTGGTGAGACCATCCTGTATGGGCTAAATAAATCAGTGAGGATTTCTTTTCTTTATCCATTTTGACTTCAACTGAACTGAACTGAAACTGTCGTGAAGCTGAAATCTGTATTAAAAATGCCAAATTAGTTCACTGCATGTTGAAAACAAAGATGTTGAAAACTGAAATTCATGGTGGAAAAATCTATTCATTAAATACTGTTTTGGTTAATAATTAAAAATAGATGTTTATCTAAAAGGAGAGATAGAACCGTAATAAAATAATTTATAGAGTCTTAGTTTGAAGGAGATGGGTAGGAGACGGTCTGTCCCCACCCATTGACCTGACTGGAGCAACTTCGCTTTCTCTAAAGCTGCTAGAAAGAGAGAGAGCAAGCCTGCATAGAACAGGACACTCACCGTAACAAGATAAAACAATAAAAGTGGATAAGACTAGCAAAATAAAACTGTCAGCGGAATCTCCTGGGGCGACCAGGACGTCTCAGGAAGAGAACTGCATAAGTGAGCGTCCAGCTAATGCTAATGCCACAAGTTAGCCCGTTAGCATAGGAGCTAACGTCGGAGCACTAGCTCTAAAAAGCACAGAACATTTTGATACTGAGTGAGGAAGATTATTTCAATAACATAATCTAAGATTTTGAAGGTTCAAGTTCTTAGAGTTTTTATTTGCCGTGTTTGAATCCTTGAAACGTTATTTGACTCTAACCTGACAAAAATATTGTTATGCACCGCTCACAAGCTTGTGAGTAATCTGTTGCAGTTATTTCCTGTTTTATATTGAAAGAGTCTTTCCTCATGTGTTTTGGTTCACTTCACGTCCAGTCTTTTTGTGTTTCCGGACAGTTTTCATTGTGTGCAACACCCTCGATTAGTTTCCCTAGCCTTCCTCAAGTTTTGAAATTTGGATTTAGTTTGAAATAAGTTTAAAATTGAATATTTGTGAGAGCTATCTGACTTTAAAAAATTTCACCTAAAGAATCAAAAAGCTTCGGACAGGATGAATGTCTCCTCTTAGCAATGCAACGTGAAACTGTAAAAACAGAAAGATATTCCAGAAATCACAGCATGCCTCGAGGTGAAAGGAGCTGAAGCCATCCGTTAAATAATCTGATTGGAAGGCAGGTGTTTTGTTAATAGCCGACAGCTCCTGCTGCCAGATGCAGTCTCCCCCCAAGCAGAACAAACAGTTGAAGAGAACATTGATGTTTTCATCAGGGAAAGGTGCACATCTTCACCACTGCAAACTCATAACACAATTAGGAAGAGAGAAATCTGAAATTGAGATGTAACTATTTTCCAGCGATGCACAACACAGTGAAGGAATACACAACAAACAGCTGCTTTGACTCAAATCACTTTGATCCCCTGTGGGGGAACGTCTGAACTTAACCTGCAGCTGTGCTGCGAGAAGTACATGCAGGAATAACTAACGCAAAATAGATATTATGATTACTGGGTTCAATGTCGAGTTTATTCTACATCACAGTATTAGCAGTGGATATTTAGTTTTGGTTTTGGTTTAGTTTTGAGTTTTGGTTTACAGATTCGGAAAGTGAAGGTTGCTTAAGAGCTTGTCAGTTTTGTGAGGTTTCATATTAAACTCTCATATTTCTATCCAAAACCGGAAGACCACACAACCTTCATTCATTCATTCATTCACGTCCATGACAACACATTATTTAAATATTTAAGTTGAATGACAGACTAACATCTGTTGCGGCAGATGTCACTCAGAGGATATTTTCTTCAAGGACAACTTGTTATTCTAAGTTCAGGTTGTTTTGTTCTGTCTGGACACCCCATCATTACCTTTGCTCTCTGTGTGTTTGACTTTGAGTGTGTATGTATAAGTTTAAATAAAATTTGAGTTCAGATGTCTTGGATTAGTAGTACATCAAGAAGGTTCCTTGTTCAAACCTCGACCGGGGCCTTTCTGGCGTTTGTGGAGTTTCATGTCCTTCTCACATCTCTCTGGGTACTTCAGCTTCCTCCTACAGTCCAAAGACATGAACAGGTTAATTTGTGACTCTAAATTGGTCGTAGGTGTGAATGTGAGTTTTTTTTGTCTCTGTGTGTGATGAACTGTGTTGAATTGGCGACTTGTCTGGGGTGAACCCCACCTCTCATCCTATGCGAGCTGGGATCAGCTTAAAGCAATCAGTTAAGAAAAAAAAACACATTTTTTGGCACTTCAGTTGTTTTTTTGTTTCTAAATCCTACCCAGTGTTGGGAGTTATTAACAGCATTATTTTTTCAGTAATGGAGTAATCTAATTAATTACTTTTCCCATTGTTGCAACGCTGTTATCATTACTGAGGATGTAAAGTGGCGCGTTACTACAATTTGGTTGAATGAAGTGTGAGGTGGCAAGCTTTGGCTACATCAGCTGCTTGGAGAGAGCAGGAGCGGGGGTGATGATGACACCGTTGCAATGCGATGATGATTGGCTGGGTGGGCGGATGCCCTGCTCACACTTTCTCACTGCATGCTCTGACCTCGACCTATGACTACCTCTGAACACACAGGACAGCGACAAAGGTGACGAGCCAGGGAAATTCAAAGGTAGCGCTCTCCAACGGCACTATTTCTCCCTCATTGAAATTAAAGGCAAGAATGTACAAGTATCATGCTCACGGACAACATACTGCACACAGTACAATATGCCAGGTGTGCATGACTGTGTACATCTCACACCTCTGTGTTTCTCTCTGGTGCCACCTCAACCCATGTTACCCAGCACTAACCCCCTATTGTCCTTCAGCCTTCGGTCTTCAATATATCCTTGTACTGACATTTCTGTGCCTTAAAGTCACCTACCCTCTCCCCAAGACTGAATACCAGAGACAAGAGATCACTGTCTACTCTGCACATTGACCACCAGCTGATACATACCATTGTTGGAAATTGTCCATCTCCCCAGGCTATCAAAACCAGATGTACTGAGCAGACCACATGGAGTAAACTTCAGTCTTCTTCATCATTTTCCGAGACACATGACTTCACACAAACTCAAAATTGAACTGTTAACGCACAATCTCTGAACAATAAATCGTGCCTACTTCATGACCGCATCCAACAAATGCTTAGACCTCATGTGCCTCCCAGAAACCTGGCAGAAACCAGATGTTTTCTGTGTTAAACAAAACCTGCCCTCCTGGTTCTGCTACCTCCAGAGACACCACTGGCCGAGGTGGTGGTCTCACAGTTATCCATCGCAGTGACCTGGATATATCCCCGTTGCCCCTGCCTGAGCTGTCCTCCTTCGAGTGTCTGGCATTTAAGTGCAAGCCCTCTTTTCACATGACGATACTTATCTACCGGCCGCCCAAACCAAACCCTGCCTTCATCACTGAAATGTACAATCTTATTTCAACATTCTGCAGTACCTCCGCCAACCTTATTATACTCTGAGATATGAATCTTCATGTCAAGAAGACATCACTCCTTCATCACTGCAACTGTTACCTTAGGCCTACTAATAAAGAATAGGTAGAGAGCTCACCTGTGATGTCTGGTGCTTTCATATGTTATTTACCACTGACATGACAGGATGTCATGAATATGTGTGTGTGTGTTCTGGATGACTGCTGACTGTTTTGTCTACCCTTTGTATTTATCTATAGCATCTATTCTAGGTCTGTGTGTCCTATGTATTGAGACTTGGACTGTCAAACTTAATTACCCATCATTGGAAGAAATAAAGCTTATTGATTCTGATAGTGATTCCAATCACTCATCAAGCATGCCACATGCAAAAACTGTTTTATTTAAACATTAACTGACTTTCAGCACACCAATTCTTTAAGAAAACAGAAAGAGCTGGGGTGTAAAAAAAACACACAAAATGTAATTAAAATTCACTTCTTACTTACTGTGCCTTACAAACACATAAACAACATAGCCTACATACATACACAAATAAAATTGTAAATAAGTATTCTACATGAGAGTTTTCAATGAATGGCCTCAAATGCAGAAACAGATTATGTGAAGGATCCAAAAACCTCTCTCCTCCGATCCTTGCCCTGAATATATATTGTTGGGCAATGTCTCTCCTATTCAGATTGTCCAACCTCTCTTGGTAGATGTGGCACACTGCCATTCCATTCAGCCTTTTTTGGGTCATGGTGGACCGCAACCACGTTTTAAGCCTCTGAAAGCCACTGAAACTTCGTTCTGCCTCAGCAGATGATGCGGGCACTACCATTAACAATCTCAACACAAAGTGTCTCAACTTGCTCAAAAAGGGCACAAACTTCAACAGGCATTTTAGGCATTTTCAGGTCTGTGCAGCATCTGCAGTGGTTTTGAAACTGTACCTGCTCTTAAACATGGCTAATTGAATTTTCAAATCTTCCCACTGCAGCTCAGGGTATTTCTCTGCTACATTGCTTACAGTGGGGGTCAGCAGCAAGGCCTCCAATTCCTTTAGTGCTTGTATCCCTGGTTGCATAAAGTAATTTGTGCATCTACTGTGTCCAAGACTCGTTAGAACTCCACTCTGTGGAACTCCACAGCAGATGCAGGCCTGTGTGCAGGCGCTGGCCCAGAATATCTCTTAGGGGCCCTATGTGTGCGATGTAGAGCAATGGGCTCTAGAGACAGCTTCTCAACCATGTCCTCTGCTTCGTTTAAGACTGCCTCAAAGTAGTCCGACTTCCTTTTCGATCTTAAAATCTCTCTTGTTCACGTCAATGATGTTGAACTCAGATAAAACAGAAGTTCTTGTAATTGGACCCAAACACCTCAGAAACTCTCTTTCCGGAGACTTGGCTAACTTAGACAGGATCACCCTGGCCTCCAGCTCCTTATTTGGATTTGTCCTTTAATGTCCACATAAAACAAGAAACAGACATCCGCAGAAACAGACGCATCGTGTTTCTGCGGATGCAGAAAAACTAGTCCATGCATTTGTTACTTCTAGACTGGACTACTGTAACTCTTTGTTATCAGGCTGCCCCAATAAATCTCTTAGGACTTTGCAGCTAATTCAGAATGCTGCTGCACGTGTTCTGTAGGGGTGTGCAAAATAATTGTCATGACGATGCATCGCGATACTAACTTTCACAATATACTGCATCGATTCTTGATGCCAAATATCGATTATTAATAAAATAAATAAAATAGTTTGAATTGTTGCGGAACGTCGGCCAAATACAACTTCCAGTCCTATAGATGTCGCTGTCGTCGAGTTGTTGGCGACTGCTGCCTTTGCGCCGGCGGCATTTCCGGCGGGCTATGTGACTGCTTGCAAATCCCAACATGGAAGAAACGCAGAAGATTCGTCCGCCTCCCTCAAATTTTAAAGCTGATGTTGGGGCGCATTTTGGCTTCAAAAACAAAGAAGGTAAAAATGAAATTGACATGACAAACGCAGTTTGCATACACTGTAACATGGTGATGAAGTATTGTGGGAACACAACAAACTTAAGAGCACACATGCAGAGGCGCCATGCAGAAAAACTGCAACAAAAGCAAGCACCACAACCCACGACAAGACAAACAACAATTGGGGCGGCCCGTGGCGTAGCGGGTTAAGCGACCGCCCCATGTATGGAGGCTACAGTCCTCGCTGCAGTGGCTCCGGTTCGACTCCCGCATCGGACGCCCATTTGCTGCGTGTCACTCCCCCTCTCTCTGCCCCCTGTTTCCTGTCCATCTTAAAGGCATAAAACGGCCAAAAAATAATCTTGAAAAAAAAGAAAAAGACAAACAACAATTGACAGCAAACTTGCGCTTTCATCTGCACGTGCCAAAAAAATCACAGAGTCGATTGCCGAGTTTATTTGCCAGGATTTATGGCCGTACAGCGTGGTGGAGAATAGTGGGTTCAGAAACATGATAAGCATACTCGAACCTCGCTATGTGATCCCAAGCCGAAAACAATTTACAGAGGCATGTATGAAGAGGTGAAGCTACAAGTTAAAAAATCCCTTGCCTCTGCAGAAAGCGTTGCCCTCACATGCGATGGCTGGACTTCGCGAGCCATGGAGCCATACCTCACCGTAATATCGCACCACATCGACGAGAGCTGGGAATTAGTTTCCCATGTGTTACAGAAAAGGGCTATGTTTGAGTCCCACACCGGCACCAACATTGCCCAGGTGCTGAGATTGGCATTGGAAGAATGGGAGTTAATGAACAAAGACTTTGCAATAATAACGGACAATGCCTCCAATATGGTCATCGCTGCACAGGTAGCAGAAATGACACATTTCAAGTGTTTTGCTCACACCCTGAATTTGGCATCCCAACGCGCCCTGACACTCCCCACAGTCACTAGATTGCTAGGGAGAGTGAGACGGGTGACAGCGTTTTTCAGACGCAGCACTGTTGCCGCCCACGTACTGCGTGAGAAGCAAACTTTGCTAAATCTCCCTCGCCACAAATTGATCACAGACGTCACCACTCGCTGTAACAGTGTGCACGACATGCTGGAGCGCTTTTTAGAGCAACAAGCTGCCATTCACGCTGCGCTCCTGTCTGCCGAAATATGGAAGTCCAAGAAGGACATCTGCACCCTTACAGAGTGTGATATAACGGCTGCTGAGGAGGTCGTCGCTGCCATGAAACCTATGAAGGTAGCTACACTCGCTATATCAGAGGAGACCAGTCCAACGCTATCTATTGTAGCGCCACTCCATGCGCAACTCATCCACGAGCTCCAAGACAATCCGACTGATTCCATCTTGACGAGGGAAATTAAAACCACAATGTGCCAGGATCTTAACAAGAGGTATTTCAGTGAAAAAAGAGGCTCTGTATAAGGCCTCGGCTCTTGATCCCCGTTTTAAGGCCCTACCTTTCCTTTCCGAGGACGAGAGGGAAGATGTTTACAATGGAGTAACTGCAGAAGCCATCAGGACCAAGTGGGCATTACAGGTAGCATTAACAACAATACAATTAACAAGTGTAATTTAACAATATAAATTCATATTTTAGCATTTAAAAGCATAAATAAGCAATACATAAATAAATACACATTAATACATAAATTAATGAATAAATAAATCTATCATAGGTAAATGCAGTTGTCATTGGAAATAGATAAAAGCATTCACAATTCAATTGTGTTGAACTGATTTCCAGCAAAGCAATGGACTTCAGGCAGTATCAAGGAAGGATGGCAGCCAAGGTCCTGACAAAGAAATGCCATCAAAAACATCAAAACGTTGTTCTCTAGTTGACCTACTTGGACAGATGTATGCAGCAGGTTAGTTTAAAAATATGGCACTACAATATGCTAAAAGAAATATTCTAAGTGAGTGTAATTGTTTCCTATTTTGAGGATGCTCCACAAACTATAAATGCATAAGGCATTTACATATAATGATGATGATCATCATCATTATATGTAAATGCCTTATGATTATTGCCTTTTCCTCCCATACTGCAGGTGCTGCCAAGAAATTGAAAACTGCTGAGGACCAGGCAAAAGAGGAGATAGCAAGATATAAGGAGGAAGCAGCCCTGGCACTTGGTGAAAATGTCAATCCACTTGGCTGGTGGAAAGAGCATGAGAGCCAGTATCCTTTCTTTTCTCGGGTTGCAAAGAAACACCTGTGTATTCCAGGTACCAGTGTCCCCTCAGAGAGGGTTTTCTCTACCGCCGGGGACATAATCACTGCCAAAAGGAGTGCAATTTCCCCTGATCACCTGGACCAGCTTCTATTCCTCAACAAGAACTTAAAAAAGCACTAGGAATGGCACTGTACTTGTTCATTTAGTTCATTTCAGTTCATTTGGACACTGGACACATGCAAGTGATGCATTTAGATGCAGGGGACATAATCACTGCCAAAAGGAGTGCAATTTCCCCTGATCACCTGGACCAGCTTCTATTCCTCAACAAGAACTTAAAAAAGCACTGTACTTGTTCATTTGGTTCATTTCAGTTTATTTGGACACTGGACACATGCAAGTGATGCATTTAGATGCAGGGGATTTTTACATTCTTTATTAGTTTTTTAAAAATATAAATCCTATGCACTTTTTTCTTTGTGAAAGGGTATTATTTGTTATGATGGTAGCTACCTCCAAAATGGCAAATGTTTGTTTTAGAAAAAATCATATGCCCATCCTATGCACTTTGTTATTGGTTTGGTTTATTTATTTTGTTATTCAATAAATTCAGTTATGAATTGATATTGAATGCTCAGAGTTATGTATCAACTGAAGACGCTACCCAGATACATAGCCAATGATAAAGTTATCCTTTTTTTGGTACATTTTCACTGAAGTATTGCAATGCATCGCAATAATTCAAGTATCGTGATGCATCGTGATAGTATCGCATGGTGGCATATGAATCGTGATTCGAATTGAATCGTGACTTCTTTGCCAATACCCACCCCTAGTGTTCTGACAGGAACCAAGATCACATCTCTCCCATTTTGGCTTCCTTGCATTGGCTACCTGTTAAATCTAGAATAGAATTTAAAATTCTTCTCCTTACATACAAAGCTCTTCATGGCCAGGCACCATCATATCTAAAAGAACTCATAGTACCTTACTACCCCTCTAGACCACTGCGCTCTCAGAATGCTGGGTTCCTTGTGGTTCCTATAGTTTCCAAAAGTAGACTGGGAGCCAGAGCTTTCGGCTATCAAGCTCCTCTTCTGTGGAACAAACTACCTTTCTGGGTTCTGGAGGCAGACACGGTCACCACCTTCAAGAGTAGACTTAAGACTTTCCTTTTTGATAGAGCTTATAGTTAGGGCTGGCTCAGGCCTTCCCTTAGTTATGCTGCCATAGGACTAGACTACCGGGGTTATCTGGGTTATGCCGTCAGGCATGGTATTGGTTGAAGATGTAGTCGCATCTCCCTTTACTGAAACCCCCCCCCCCCCCCCCCCCCCCCCCCCCCCCCCCCCCAAACCTTCTCTCATTCTCTCTCTCTCCTATTCTCTCTCTCTCTCCCTTTCTCTCTCTCCCTCTCTCTCTCTCTCCTATTCTCTCTCTCTCCAATCATCATTACCATCAATGCATGTTTCTAACTAAACTTCTTCCCCGGAGTTTCTGTGCTTTCTCGTCCAGCAGGTTCTCATGGATCGTGGCTGCTGCTGTGGTCTGCTGCTGACGTCCACAATATATAGCATTACTGTCATTATTGCTACCATCTCCACTACAGCTTAGTTGGTTAATGACTTATTGCTGCTGTGCATCTGTGTCTCTCTATCACAGGTTCCACTGCTACTGTAATCACTCTACCATTTATTGTAATTCATTGTAATTGTACAATATGTTTGTGTTGATTGTTCTCTACATGTGACATCCATTGCACGTCTGTGAGAGGGATCCCTCCTCTGTGGCTCTTCCTGAGGTTTCTTCCACATTTTTTCCCTGTTAAAGGGTTTTTGTGGGCAAGTTTTTCCTCACTGGAACCGAGGGTCTAAGGACAGAGGGTGTCACTCCCTGTACAGACTGTAAAGCCCTCTGAGGCTAAATGTGTTTTGTGACTTTGGGCTATACAAATAAAATTTGATTTGATTTGATTTGATACAACCCAATGAACTCTTCATGCACCATCAAATCTTTGTCAACATAACATAGACACAGGGCCTCCTGCTCCACACCTAAGGTATCCCTTGTCCCATCTATTATGATGGCATACTGTAACACTGCGAGGGACCGGATTTCATCTGCAATTTCCCTGATGATGGATGAACTCGTGAAATCTAGCATCTCATTTTGGCAATTCCAAGATGTGTGCACTCCCCTCTTTGCAGACAACCATCTTGTGAAAACTGGATCACCTTCAACTTTGTATTTCAGTAGCTGGTCAAGGTTACCTTGATGATGCTCATGCCCTCTAAATGCCATTCCCTGCCTTGCCCGGAGCATAATACCCCCTAATATTTTCAATAGGCTTTCTCTGCTTTCTGCCTGTTGCGTACTGACTGCACTGCTCAACTGAGTTGCTCTCATATGCTTATATGTGTATGACATTATGTCAACCTCCTCTCCCTTTCCTCCAGCTGCCTCTGGCCTTGCTGTCTCGTCTCCTGTCCATCCTTCTTCTGACCCTCCTTCTCTCTCTCCCCTTCTTCTGACCCTCCTTCTCTCTCTCTTTCCTCTGACCCTCCTTCTTCTCTCTCTCTTTCTTCTGCCTCTTCTAGCTGTAGGCCTAATGCACTACTACTACTACTACTACTACCTGTGGATTGCTTTCATAACATTTTAACATAGCCTATGAAAATCCAACGTTTACACATTGTCATCATGGACAGAAATTCCCTCACAAAACTGCAAAACTAGTTTTAAAATAGTTATGTTGCAACTATTTAACATAGTGAGACTGAGCCTGGGGGGGCTACGTGTGTGTGTAAAGTGTAAACCAGTGCATCCTGACTTTCTAACTATGCCTATGTGTTGCGTGAACGGCAGTCAGTCAACACCTCTTTGCATATTTTGAGCATACATATGAAACAGTATGCTCGCTGAAATGATGGCAGGGAACGCCAGATTAAACATTCAAACTGCTTTAATGCATTAGTGTTGACAGTAATTTAACGCGGGCTTATCTACAGGCTACCACAGAGGCTACCAGAAGGCATATCTCTACTCCGTACGATTTTACTTTCACGACAACATTACTTTGAACAGACTACCAAAAAAATTGCAAGGAGATATGATAACGTAAGGCACAGTTTACTTACAGTTGTTGCCTTTTCGGTTTGGCTCTCCTCATCATGCATGGCGTGTTGTTAGGTCATGGGGTCCTGAACTTAGGAGCATAACAGCATAACATCAGTTTTTGTTTTGTTTTATGTGAGTTGTTGCAACTGTGCATGTACTGCTGTGCACTGCAATAAACCTAATGTGAATTAGTTTGGATTTTTCCATGAGGTTTGCCTTATGCAAAGAAAGAAAGCAGAGGGGTTTTTTTTATATAAAGTAGTGGTGGGGGGGATCATATCAGAGCCCATGTTTCTACACTGTGAAGATGGCGCCTTTGTGTGTGGCTGGCCGTCTACCTCTGCTACCTTTTCTGTGTATTGTCCTGTTTTTATCGCATAAAGTGTCATCACTACTGGTGTATGATCGCCAGATCCTCCTAAAAATCCGCGATTCCGTGGAAAAATTACCGATCCAGGACTTTAACGATCAGACAAAGCCACCGCCACCTGTTCTGGCGTCCGTACCCTTTCACCTATTGCGTCTTTCTGGCCGGTTGCCACGTAACAGTTGTCACAGAAGACGAGGAAAGAGAGGTGGAGTGATATGCCGGCTGAAAGCTCACCTGGCCTAGTCCTCCACGTACAATGCTCGCCATCCGCTGTTTGGTCTCTGCAGTGATTACGCTGGATACGACATCCGAGGCCCTGTGGACTACTCCTACTGATGGCTGCTGCCTGTTGTGCCGGATACCCTACTCCCTGTCGCCATCCCGTGAGGATCAGTAGAAGCTGCCGCGCGCTGGAGAATCTCCGTCCGGTTAACTGGACCCCCCAACAGACGGACCGGCGTTTGGTTCGCATGGCTCTTATCAACGCAAGACCCGCTGCAAATAAGACTTTTATCCTAAACGACTTTTTTTTACTTCGTATTCTTTAGATTTCCTCCTGTTGACTGAAACCTGGCTGACCCCAGGTGAAAACAGCGTGTTCTCTGAACTCCTCCCACCCAGCAGTGGAGGGGTGGTGCTGTGTTTAATGCCAATTTTAGATGTCGGCTTCTTCCCACAGGTACATACTCCTCGTTTGAACTGCAATTGTTTGCTGTGGAGTTTGCAAGTCCTGTGTTGTGTGCAGTTGTCTATCGCCCTCTGAAATATAATAAGGGCTTTATTCACGAGTTCTCTGATTTTCGGGCTGACATCCTCCCAAAATATGACAATATCCTGATATGTGGGGATTTTAATGTTCACGTTTGTTGCCCATCTGATCAATTCGCTACTGACTTCTCAACTTTTAATTTAATTCAATTCGTTGATAAGCCAACGCACCATCTTGGTCACACATTGGACCTTGTTATTTCCTTTTGGCTCTTGGTTTCCATTAAAGAGGTTTCTGAGACTGCAATCTCAGATCATCTCCCCATTGTGTTTGAAGTGATCGCCCCAAAAACAAGTTAGTAAACCTCATGCTCCATCCTGTCAGCGGGAAACATGCATCCTGTCAGCAAACATGATTTCTCCCTAAAAACACATTCATTTGAGTCTGTTCTGCCCCAGACAATGAAAAGTTTTTTTTATAGTTCTAAATTATTTTTCCATACCTGCTGGTCCCCATCAGGGTGAAGTGAGTTTAACTGTGTGATTTACTTTCAAAGTAAAATGCAGTTAAAAAGTCATTAAAAGTGTTTTAGTGATGAAGATTAAAACACACAGCAGTGGTATGGCCAGGTTTATTACAAAACAGCTGTTCCATGGCCAGTCTCAGGTGTAGACTGGCACTGTCTGGGGTTGGCTGGCCATGCACTAATATGAAACATGAAGTCTTCATCTCCTGAAAGTCACTGGTGTAGGTGGCACCAGCATGTGCTTCAGCTGGTGTAACTGTGACAGAACATGAGCTCCATTGGTGGCAAACAAAAGGAAGTTAACATGTTGGGAGGATTGAGTGGGGTGGGATACAGGGAGTCTGCCCTAAGCCATTTTAAGCGAGTAATAACTGTGTTGTGCTGCTCGGAAGGAGACGGCAGGTTTGTGAAAGAACAGCGGGGGGACTCTTGAGATTTAGCCCGCCCACTGATTCCAAAGCTCTGCAGTGAGGTTGGCAGTTCAAAGAACAGGGTACAGGCTCTTTCATCATGGCTTTAAAACCACGGAGGAGGGGTGTAAAATACTAACAACATTATCTCTGGCAAATACTCAACGACATGACGGTTAAAGTGTTTTAAAGTGCCACTGTCCGTGGTTCTTAACCCTGCAGGCTAAACAGGCTTCAGTCATACACTCTCCATGGTGCTAAAGCACACAGTTGCTCTGTGACGAGGTATATTAAAGCAGATTTCCATGAAATTTTCATTTTAATTTACATTTTTTTACCATGGGATGAATCCTAATGAATTTGGTGACATTTTCTCTATCATCAAATGAAAAAATAAAGACAATTTGAGTTTATACACAACATTATAAAAAGCAATGGTTAGTGGTTAATACTGTCACCTCACAGCAAGAAGGTTCCCGGTCCAAACCTCGGCTGGGGCTTTCTGTGTGGAGTTTCTATGTTCTGTGTGTGTGTCTGTCTGTGTGTTCTGTCTGTGTGCGTTCTCTCTGGGTACTCCTGCTTCCCACAGTCCAAAGACGTGAATCTTAAAGGGTTAACTGGTGACTCTAAATTGCCCATAGGTGTGTGTGTCAGTGTGAATGGTTGTTTGTCTCTATGATAAACAACATGTGATAAACAGGTAACTTGTCTAGGGCATACCCCGCCTCTCACCCAAAGTCAGCTGGGATAGGCTCCAGCCCCCATGACCCTGATGAAGGGTATGTGGTTACAGGTAATGGATGGATTTGTGCACTCCAGATGATCCTTTTACTTTCTCATCCTCCTTCTCTGACCTCTGTTGCTACGCTGAGGGAAAAAAAATACATTAAAGACTTTAAAGTGACATTAAACATGGACATTAAAGTGAAAATTCAGATAATAATACTTAGTATTAGTAGTTTTTTTTCTGTTCAACACGCAAGCACTGAGCAGCCTTTGGAGATATCTAACAAGGCTTCAGACCAGAGTGCAAACTTCTTGTGTCAGGGATCTCATAGAAAAGGACATATTATATATTCTTGGGTCATGAGCCTTTTTATTCATTTTAATGAGCGAGCTCAAAGCAACCATAAACTTTTTATTTTTTTTATCTTTGTGATTTAGTGCCCCCAGTTGAGACTGGGGGCACTAGTGTAATGTGACTGTGGTAAATATGTTCAGCTGTAATCAAGTATGTGTTCTTAGTGTAGTATGTGATCAAAAACTAGCAAGTCACCAACTTTGCTAGCAGCCAAACATCATCAAGGTCACCAACAGCAGACATAGCAGACAGCTAATATTACTGATTAGTCCAACAGCAGTCAGCCCAGCTCGGCATCTGTCTTTCAGTCTTTTATTTCACAGACTAACATCAACATGATGTAAAATCTGTTCATTTATGATAGAAATGTTACATGGTGTTGCTTTAAAGCATTTTGCATTTCACTTGAATTTGCAGTTAGATGTTTTTTGTTATACTCAGATCTCATTCAGCAGTTATATGACTCATAATAGGCACCATCATGATGGGCTTTGATCTGAAGAACAGCTGTCAGGTTGAAGCGTTGTAGCGGAGATTCACAGAACATCTTGTTCAGTGTTCACTCACAGGTAAATGTAGAGCCAAATAAACCTTCTGCATCAGCGACAAATGTGACATGTTTGTGCCTGAATTTGGAGATCAAACGTGTTCTTTGCAGTTGTTACTATCCAAAAATCCACCGTGACACTTCATTTTAATTTTTCATTGGGCATCATTTCTTTGTGACACCATCATTAATCCTATGTAGATTCCAACAAAGTCTGCTGAACCTACAGAAAGTCAAACTTTACCAGCGGAAAGTCGAAGGACAAAGTCATCACAGGTCCACACCTCTGTCTGACTGACAGCTGACCTCTGGCACAAAATGCACAGCAGTGGAATCTGTTAGAGGGAGTTTATGCAATCTGGGCCTGTAAATATGGAAGCGATTGTTCACAAAATGAGTTATCTTTGTGACAACAGTCACAGAACGTTACTGAACATTTCATTGCTGTAACAAGGTCACCTAAACCGAAAGAGCAGAGCATGAAGTAGTTTGTGTGTCTGGACTGATCTTAATTATAGTTAACACACATAAATAATCTGCTGTCAGGCTGAATTCAGGGCAGATATCATATCAATTCCATTGTATATTAATTAAAGTAAGTGAAAACATTCTAAACAGGAGAATTTGGCCATCAGTGCAGTAAATGTTTTGACTTGAGTCAGCATGAGCAGCTACAATGAGTATTGATAGGTAGGGATGAATGAAAGTACCTACAACTAGATCAATGTTGTTTCTGACATCACCAGATATACCCACTGTAATATAATGGAATATTTGTATTAAAATATTTAAAACTTGTTTAATAATATATATAGATAACACAGACCACCATTTATACACTACTATCAGCATTATACCTTCAAAATCACATGAAAGTCATAATTGGTAATTAACATGTCCTCATAACAAGTAGAAAATCTACATTCATACAAACAAATCAAGGCACTAAAACTTGAAACAAGATATTTTTGTCTTGACATGTCAGAGCTCAAAGTAGGTTTTAAAACACTCTGGAGGGTCTGTATCACTGACATATGTTTGAACTATATACATCTAAACATGATCCACAATGAGACAAAGGCCAGAGACATTCGCGTGATTCAGAATCACTGTCAGACTTTATTTGGATTTTGGAGTTTAACATTATCTTATTTATATTTAGAAGTAAAGTTTTCTCCCTCATATCAATGAAAGGTAGAATACAGGAGTATGATGAAAACACAGGATTTCTTTCATGACACAGCAACACGCTCCACAGTGGATTCATTCAGATGTTTAAAATAGTCTGTCGCTCATAATTTGAATAATAAAAGCTTCCACATTTGCTCTGACCTCTTTGTTCCCTGATTGCCTTCCACAATCCGCAGACCAATGAATAGATCTGTGCTGAGAATGGAGGAAAATGGCTCCTCAGCAGGTGGCAGAGCTCTCTTCACCGTATTTGCTGTATTTCATTCACTGCGAGCAGATGGTTGTTTGCATTGATGATTTTAATGAGCACTGGAACAGATGTGTCAGGTGTCACTCATCTGCTACAAAAAGACACATCTGAAAGGTTCAGTGGAGCCGCATGTGTGAGCGGGAATGTGAAGACGATCATTATCCAATCCTCAGACTGTCTCGGCATTTTTCTGAATGCATATGCTTACATACATACTGGCAAAGCTTCACTGTCCTCTATGCTGTCTGTCTATCTGCACTCTGTGTCAGGTTGTTTATCCGTTGTGTCCAGCTTCAGAAGACTGATACACCCTGAATACATTTTGTGTTTACTTTATATACAATTTTATTTTAGTACTATTAGTTTTTACTAAAGACATGCTTCTTGGCCAGGAAAGCCAGTATCCAAAGTTGACCTCTAAACCACAGGAAAACAAAATTAATTAACAAGTAGTGGATTATGATTCCAAATCACATATTGCCCCATATCCCTGCTATTATTATGTTGCAAAAAGCAACACCGTTGCTGCAAATGCAGTCACTGTATTACAGTGTAAATTAATATATTTATTTTACCACTCGGTGCACTCTTAATACCGCCCATATTTCTGGTGACAGCTGCATATTGTAGAGCTCTGAAACTTTAAACTTGATGCAGCTGATTTAAACATTATGCTCAAGCTCTGACACTGTCCTATGAAATCACTTTAGTCTTTGGCAAGTCAAAGTGGAATGATTTTTATTGATCAGATATTATCTGTGGTAATAAAGGATTGAGCAATTTTCTAATCAGTGTTCTCTTAGCTGTAATATACCAGCAGTGTAAGACGGAGTTCAGCAAATCAGGACCAAGCATAAAAACATCATGATGTTAACATAATTGTTTAGGAATTATAGCACATTTCATCTGCAGGTAAATGCACTAACGTGCTAGCTGCTAATGTTAGCAAATATCATGCCTTTAATACTAACGTGCTAGCTGCTCATGTGTAGAAGGTTTGTAGAAGGTTAGTGTAGTAGTAATGTCCTAAATGAGCTGAATCTAATGATATAATTTTTATTTCTGTAGTACAAAATTTCTGGAAGTTGTTAGGTGTGTGTGTGTGTGTGTGTGTGTGTGTGTGTGTGTGTGGTGTGTTTGTCCTGTCTGTCTCTGTGCTTGTCTGTGTCGGCCAGTCTCTCTCTCTCTAACGCGCTAGCTGCTCTGCTGTCTCTTTAGACAGACAAGTTCAAATTCACTGTCACTATCTGCTAAAATGGCCGCCTAGTGTTAGCAATTAACATGTCTTTAATTTTTAGTAGCTAGAAATTCTGTTATGATTTCACACAGTCCTGTTAGTGGCTAATTGCTAGCGTGTCAGCGCTAGCCACTAAAGCGCTAGCTGCTCTGCTGTCTCTCTCTGTCATTTTAGACAGACAAATTCAAATTAACTGACAATAACTGCTAAGATGGCAGTTAATACATTAGTTCGAATGTTGGAAGACAGAGGCTGTGTCCGAAATCATTCCCTAACCACTATATAGTGACCACACCATTTTGTAGTGGTGTCCGAATGTTTAGTGTCCAAGATATAGTGCTCTGCATGTATCCCACAATTCACCGCGAAATGTAGTGAACATCCGATGGTCACTAACCCGAGCAAGATATCCCATCATGCATTGCCAGAAGTTCTCTGGGCGCAAAAACAATAATTAAAGCTGCAAGCAGCATTGGACGGGCCCTCGCACTCCCGCGCAACTCGACGGGCTGGCACGTTGGAAGGCACCAGTTGGAAAACACGCGAGCCTTCGACGCTTTCAAAGCATTTCGTTCAATTGACCACACACATTAGCCAGAATTGGGACAAATGGTCAAATCTGACGGAGCGCCAAGCCCACATTCTTTCATCAAAATTCATAATTTTGATAACTTTTACTCAGGACATCTATACGAACACACCTACCAAGTTTGAAGTCAATTGGATAAAATCCCTAGCAGGAGTTCGTTCAAATAGGACCCCTTGTCAACCAGAACGATGCACTAAAAATAGTGATTTTCATTCTTAAATATCTCGCTTCCTGTCAATTTTAGCGCATTGCCCCAAGAGACTTTTTTGTAGGTCTTGTCATGTTCTACAATTCAGCTGAGGTTTCATAATTCTGTGTCCAAAATTGTGGCCGGGCTGCCTCAAAGAAAAATTCAAGGGGGTGCTATAGAGCGATTTCGCCCTGCCCCCTAATTAATTATGCAGCCGACTTTTGCATGATATTGCTCTCAATTACCACAAGAAGGGTCAGACAGCTCTGACAAAGTATTTTAAAGCCCAACAGTTTTGCCTTAAAAACAGCCAAAAAGTCAATGGAGTTCCATTTTTCGTCGAAAACGTCAGCACCTTTGACTTTGACGTGCTGTCCCGGCCACGCCCTCTGATGAAATGTTGAAATTATTTCTCGGATGTCAACTCCAAGGCCTTGACAACATCCACACCTAGTTTGAGGTGGATATGGTCAAGATTTTCCGAACTGGACGTCATCTTGTAAAAGTGGTCTTTTTTGTCGCCACTAGGAGGGCTGTGAAAATCACCAAATATTTTTCTTGAAATGTGTTTGAGGCCAGACTACCATTATATATCAGAGGTTTGGGGGAGATTTGAGTATTTGTCGCAAAGTTATAGCACGTCGAAATTTCATGACAACACGCCAAATTTCGTGGCCCCGTCCCTCTGATATAGTAAAACTGAAACTCACAATTTTGATAACTTTTCAACGTCGAGGCCTCAAGAACACACACGCCAAGTTTCAAACAGATTGGATGAAAGCCCTAGGAGGAGGAGTTCAAATACGACCCCTGGAAAAAAACACAAAAACGGCAACTTTGAAATAAAATGGCTGCCGTACGCTTCGCCGTAGCTGGGGTCACTAAGAGACTTTTTTGTGCGTCTCAGTATGTTCAACCCGTTCTCATTCCCAACGCGTAAAATACCGACGATTTGTCACGCCCCTAGACGTCTGATACTGACGCAAAAGATATCCTTCCGCGTCTGTATAAAACGCTCTGGGTTTTCAATTGACTCCAATATAAATCCGTTTGCGGTGGTAAGAGACGCTCAGAGCAGAGGCTACAGCCGTCCATTCACTCCAATAATAACCCGATCACGGCAAGACGTGACGCCGCGAGCTACAATCTGATTGGAGCACAGAGGACTCTGCCTGGAAGTATTTTTCTCACTATTTTAAGGATTTCTTTTAATGACATCATCAACATTTCTCAACACAAACACGTCAAAGTGTCACTGATAATTCAACAATAAGATAACTTCATGGTGTTGCCCTCAGTATGATTTTTTGTCCTTCGATTCTGAGAATTTTTTATTGGTATGCTTTTGGTAGCGGCCTACAGTACAGACAGGCCCACATTACCCATAATCTTCGACAACCGTTGCTATGTAGACGACGACGCCCCAGGACGATCCCGCATTGAAATCACACAATGTTTTCCAAACAAACATCATATCACAGGATCTGAGAGTGAACAGATGTAACGTACAGAATGCTTTGTTAGGTTTATTATTTTAATTTCACGTATAAAACATGTTTTTAGCTTAATTCACCACTCGCGTTTTGGACGCTCTGAGCTCGAGCCATCAGCTGTTCACTACCCATAATCCTCAACCACCGTTGCTATGACGAAGACGAAGACAATCCACTTTACGTTACCTGTTTTATGTATTTATTATTTATTCTTAACTAATTTATACAAAAATGAAGTTAACTGAGATCAGTGTTTTATTATGTGTGTAAAAATTACAATATTTAATTTTAGTTCGTCATAGCTACGCATCAAGAGGTCTTAAGCAAAATGAGTGGATGGTTTTTAACTGCAATGCACCCTGGGAGTCGTAGTGAATGTATGTTTCACGTCTGTGTCCTGCGGCGATGATTTCTGAGTGACACGAGTCAAATCTAAAGTGAGTAAGTCATGGTGAAAAGAAATAATAATTGAAAGAAATAATAATAGACTGATATAAAACGTGAAATATTTTGAGAGAGCAGTCCGTGTACTTCTCCAACTGTTATTTTTGTAACATATTCTCATGTGAAAGACACTTCCTTGGCCAGCTAGCTAACAGTAGTACTAGCTTTTATTAGCAACGTAGTTTTAAAGCGCTCTTCACCAGAGATGGATGACCCGGGCTGAAGGCTGATGGCAACAGGTAGATAAATGTCCCTTTTAAACAATAAACTGTTTAACTGCTCTCAAAAGATTAATAATATTCAGATTTACCACGCAGTAACTTTCCATAAGTCCAAATTCATATTTTATTGAGGCAGTACTCTTAACTACTATGAACTATGAAACCTCAGTGCTATTGTGTGTTGTAATTGCCATTGCTTAATAGTAATACAGTACTCCTTATAGAACAGACCTGTGCACTTAACTAATTATTTAGGGGGCTCGATTTTAGCCAGGCCTGTTTGTGTGAGAATGCCAGAGGTGCCCCTGCCACAAGCAGCCATGTCAGCACACCCTGACAGACACACCTAACAGACACTGAGCGGCAAACCTGCCTGTTACTTTACAGTACTCCATCCATACTACCATCCTCTGATTCATAGCTGTCTTTAGTTTTTATTTTTCTTGACATTTTATATTTTGAATCACAGAAGTGGCAATGGGAATTTTATTTAATTTTATGTGCACACAAAATCAGAATGTTATTTCTGGTTATTTCTTTGCTGAGAAATGACTTTTGTACCTGAAATAATCCCTACATGTTTCATTTTCATTTGTAGAAATGACACAGCCAAAATAGAAGATGTGCCCTTCTTGCCAGGCTCCCAACAATGTAAACAGGAAGCCATCAAGTTTTCTTTAACAAGGGCCTCCCAGACAATCATATATTTATCACAGTTGTCAATGTTTCCTTGTAAATCATTAAGTAAAAACTAACAGGACAGGTCTTTGCATATAAACTTGCATAAATAAATGAGGTGCTCAGCATCAGAATAGATCAGAAAATCATCACAGTAAATACATCAAACTAGACATAATAATAATGACACATGAGGCCATTTTGTAACCTTGTATATGGTCAAAGATGAAAAAAATCTAATGTAACTGTATTTGTCAAACTAGTCTGGATGCATAAAGTTTTCTTTATTGTTCTTGCAGGTTTTAAACTTCATGCCCTGGGCTACCAGCCTGTTCTTTTCCTGAGCCATCCTGACTGGAAAGGCCAAATCATCAGAGACATTATAGACCATGTGGATCCGGCAGAAGGGGTGGTGCCTGGGATTCTCATAAAGATGAGGAAGTTGTACGAGTGCATGCTAAAAAGTAAGATATATTTTGTTTATCATGAAAATATTGTTATGATATGATACACTTTATTACCCCCTTGCACTGAAGCACATGCACAGATTTTGCCCTACCAACCGAAGCTCACCATGCTGAACTTCTGGTGGTAGCTGCCTGACGGCAGCAGTCGTTTTCAAACAGGTTTTGCTTTTTGAAAAGCTCCTGCAAGGTTGTCACAGTGGTTACTGTGCAGTAGTGTGAAACAGCCTTTAGAGAAATTTTTCTTAGGCTGTGATTTGATGGCTAGAGCCATGTGACTATCTTGCCTCTTATCTAATGAACCCGTGACACTCCCTCTTGTCTAGCAGTTACATTTAGCCATTTAGCTGACGCTTTATCCAAAGCGAAAAGAGAAACAATAGCTGTTTCATACTTCTTTTAAAAACAGTTCTTCATCACACTGTCATAGGTCACCACCAAGTTATCCTCTTAACCTTTATGTGTGTGTGTGTGTTTTCTTTTTTTGACAGTGGCAAAGTGTGCGGTGACACCTGGGAGTCTGCAGAACGACATGCAGAGCTGTAAACCAGCCCACAGAATCATCACAAAAGTTCAACATGGAGCATGCAGTTAACATTCACAATAAATATATTGAATACACATTTCAGTCAGTGTCAATCTCTGTTTAGTCTGTAACTGTGGCTTAAATACATAAAACATCCATGAATCTGATCAACAAGTGTTGCATATCAGCGAACATTCTCATATGCATCACCACCACTATAAAATTGACTAGGCCATTATAATATAGTGCTAAAGTTACAGTAATACTGCATGTAAAGTAAGTAACATCGTAACAGCAGCTAGATGACAAGTTCTAGCTGTATGAGATGATTGTGGTAAGCAGTATGTGTGTAGGAGCCTAAAGAAAGGAAGTTAACTACAGCAGTATCAGCTGGAGCATGTTTATGTTTCTGCTTCTTATAATCTGTCATGTTTATATATTGCACACTTGGAGCTGTTCAGTCTTATATATGTGTTATTACAGTTTTTATGGTTAAGCAAAAAGGATTTAAATAAATTAATGTACAAGTCATTCATACTGCTTGATTTTGTTTACTCCATCATATCATCCCTCCTCCATATCATCATCATCATCATCATCATCCCACCTCCTTATCATCATCATCATCCCACCTCCATATCATCATTGTCATCACCATACCATCATCATCATATCATCATCATCATACCATCATCATACTATCATCATCATCATACCATCATCATCATGTCATCCTCATCATCATCATACCATCATCATCATACCATCATCATCATGTCATCATATCATCATCATCATACCATCATCATCATATCATCATCATCATACCATCATCATGTCATCATCATCCTCATATCATCATCATCATCATCATATCATCATCATCATCATATCATCCCAGTTATGGGATGAGAGGTCAAAGTACTACTGTCAAACAGGTTTGTTTAGGTCTGACAAAGGATACTATGTACACTGGAAGAATATTTATGTTTTTGGGTTATCTGGCAACATGACATAGCCCTTTCTACCTCACCTTCATGGTACAGGATTTTGATTTCATTTACTACATATGCAGGTTACAGTGAGGGAAGGACATTGTGTTGTAGACTGATTTGGCATGTTCAATTAATGTTATGGGTCATCTGCTGAATGTAGGTGTCACTCTGTTTCAAATTACTGTTGACTGGCAGTGATTACAATTATCTGAATCCAAAAATCACTGTTCTTGTGAGTAAAAGGCATGTTATCGCTGCTGATTGTAAAATATGAGGCTGCTCATGTGATTTTAAATTTCCAGCAATATGTGGCTGAGGATATTTGTGATGAAATCATTCCTAAAATAGTTTCACACAGGTGACATATTTCTCCATAGCCGCTTCCTCTCTGAGGAACTGTTTCTTCAAGCACATCAGCACTGACCTATGTTCAAAACATTGAATCAAACTCACCTTATGTGTGCTTATAGTGTGTTTAATAGAAAAATATATCTGCATAAAATATTAGAAAAACATTTCAAATTCACACCATATGAGCTGAATTAACTAAAGCTAAGTCAGTTTATTAATTAAAGCAATCAATCCTAGTCTGACATCCAGATATCGTAAATGTAATCCAAAGTCTTGACCAGAACTCATCCTCCCCCTCTGCCCCTAAATAACTTAAGAGAACTTTTGATTTTATCAATTACTTTATTGATTGTAGTTCAGTCCTCACACATACAAAGGCTCATAGACATGCAATGTGGAGAGAGATGATGGGGTGATGGGCAGCCCCCCTGAGAAGCGCCCTGCAAGCAGTTGATGGCTGAGGATTCTCCTGTAGCAGTCCTCGACTTTAAGCATTTGAGCTTTAAGTTCAGTTTAGTTTGAAACACCAGGCACTGCAGTCCCTTCTGTGCATCCTCAGACATGTCAGCAAGAGAGGCTGTAAAAAACAAAAACAAAGTCAATAAAGTCAGTAATGAAAGTGAGGTCACTATATAACACAAGGATTTAGGATCCTGTAATCAAGCCTTTCTTTAAAGCGGAGAGGGCAGTGTTAGCTGCAGACCTCACATAGCATGTTATGATTCAAGAACAGAACCTCCAACTACTGCTCAGATACTGGATATTTCTTTAAAGGTGAAAGAGTTGAAATATTTTAACATAAAGAGCATACTTTTGTTTCTTGTGTTCTGCCAAGGCCAAATGTCAGTCTGGATGGGGGCGTCACTGGACACAGCTTGCCTTGATGCCACTAAATTTGGCAAATTTGACATTACGAGCTGAAAACAAAATGACAAATTCAGTCATGGCTCAACAAAGACATTTTTTCACATCTGGTAAATCCAAATGACCTTTTGATAGGTGCCCACATATACCGTGGACCAAGGATAAGCCCAAACAAGATAGCAACGTGCAATATGCACAGAAACCTGTAAAGACGTCTATTGTGTATGCAGTGTGTGACAAATAGGCCACTTCCTGTGAGAGCCACAAGTCTGCCAGGTGAAACATGAACATTACCTGCTGAGCAGCCACGCATTTCTACAGGTAACGCATAACATTTTTTAAAAAAAAGTTAGACCAATTGTCCACATTACAGCACCCACCCATAGTAAATAGTAAGGAATGCATAGAACTTATAAACTGTACCTATTTGCTGGTAAAACAGGTTCACCAGGTTCCCTCTGTGCCTCATTCTATGCAATATAACAAGAAACAAAATGCAACACTTTAAATACAGTCCATGATTAAACATGGAATTTCAAATGAAGTAAATGGGAGCCAATTTCATAGAAACAATATAAGTAACAATGTATTGTATTGTATAAGGGTTTGAGATGCTGAATATGCTGTAGAAATGTGAGTCTACTTCTACTCTACTTACAATAAATTAGACAAGACTGTGGCCTCTTGAACAACTGTTTCCATACACTACAAAATAAATAAATAAGAATTAATTAATTAATTCAAAATAATAAATAATAATAGTAGTTATGATAACATTACCTCCACATCCTGAAAGCACCCTGAAGCTCTCCTCCAACTCCAAATCATCAGGATCACCTGAGTCACTCATTTTTCAGACTAAACAGGAAAGAGATTTCAAAAGCAGTCGAATGATTTTTAGTGTTTGTACTGGGACGATGAAGCTAGCCATGTCTGAAATCAAACAACGTTAGCAATTAACGTTAGCATAGTCAGTTTTTAGCATAGTCAGTGCTAACTTAAGTCTCATTGTACATTACACACGTGAGGTTCTTTTGCGCCAGGACATTTTATATTAGCAACGTGTAACTTCTTTAATCTGACTGCATCAATCATCAGCAGATAGTACTGGCGGATTAAATCGCTGCAGTAGCCACAGGCAGTCTTTACCGTGCTCTAGCTAGCTAGCAAGATGACGTTAGCCATTTTTAAATGCCTCAAACTGCTTCAGAAACCTGACACTTTGTTTGCTTTATAACATTTTCTGAAAAAAGGTTTTCAAGACATCAGTGAATCTTTTTGAAACATACGTCATATATTTTTTACGTACCTGCGTGAGAATCAGGGGTCTCTCTGTTCTCCCATCAACCTTTGAGCACACTGGTGGCGAGTGATTGGTTGTAATGTCTCGAGCTCAGCGCGTCCAAAACATGAGTGATGAATGAATCTAAAAATGTGTTTTACACGTGAAAATAAAATAATAAACCTAACAAAGCATTCTCTACGTTACATCTGTTCACTCTCAGATCCTGGAACAGTTTGGAAAACATGTGTGATTTCAATGCGGGATCGTCCTGGGGCGTCGTCGTCTCCATAGCAACCGTTGTCGAGGATTGTGGGTAAAGTAGGCCTATCTGTATCTATCTGTAGGCCGCTATCCAAAACATACCAATAAAACTTTATTTCTCAGAATCGAAGGAGAAAAAAATCACACTGAGGGCAACAACATGAAGCTATCTTATTGTTGATTTATCAGTGACACTTTGACGTGTTTGTGTTGAGAAATGTTGATGATGTCATTAAAATAAATCCTTAAATAGTGAGAAAAAGTACTTCTGGGCAGGGAGTCCTCTGTTCTCCAATCAGATTGTAGCTCGCAGTGTCATATATCACCGTGCTGAGTTATTATTGGAGTAAATAGACGCCTCTAAGCGTCTCTAACTGCCTCGGACGGTTTACATTGCAGTCATTTGAGAACCCAGAGCGTTTCACGGAGACGTGGAAGGGCACCTTTTGCATAGTATCAGACGCCTAGGGGCGTGACAAATCGTCGGAGGCCGAGGATTATGGGTAATGTAGGCTTTTCCACTATCCGAAACATACCAATAAAACTTTATTTCTCAGAATCGAAGGAGAAAAAAATCATACTGAGGGCAACAGCATGAAGCTATTTTATTGTTGAATTATCAGTGACACTTTGACGTGTTTGTGTTGAGAAATGTTGATAATGTCATTAAAAGAAATCCTTAAAATAGTGAGAAAAATTGTTCCGGGCAGGGAGTCCTCTGTTCTCCAATCAGATTGTAGCTCGCAGCGTCACGTCTCGCCGTGATCGGGTTATTGTTGGAGTGAATGGACGGCTGTAGCCTCTGCTCTGAGCGTCTCTTACCACCGCAAACGGCTTTATATTGGAGTCAATTGAAAACCCAGAGTGTTTTATACAGACGCGGAAGGATACCTTTTGCGTCAGTATCAGACGTCTAGGGGCGTGACAAATCGTCGGTATTTTACGCGTTGGGAATGAGAACGGGTTGTATTTTACTCCTCCTCCTCTATCTTTAGTTTCCTCAACTCCAGAAAGTGACAGACTCTCTTCCAGACAGAAGGTGGTTCTGTTGTCGTCTGGAAGATTTCTTTCAGTCTCTTCCTGGGATTTGAGGTCCGGTGCAGGACTGGTGGTCTCCTGCTGCTCGCACTACTTCTCCTCAGTGACTTTTTTTTTTCGTCTTTGGACATGTGGGGGAAACCAGAGCACCCGGAGAAAAAACACCAAAACTTGATGTTATTTTACTCCTCCTCCTCCTCCTCTTCCACCTCTTTGGTTTCCTCAACCCCAGAAAGTGACGGACTCTCTTCCACGCAGAAGGTGGTTCTGCTGTCCTCTGTGGAAGATTTCTTTCAGCCTCTCTCTGGGATTCGAGGGCTGGTGCAGGACTGATGGTCTCCTGCTGTTTGCACAGCATTTCCTCTGGAACTTCAGCCTCTTTTGTTGGTTCAAGGGGCACTGCGTTAGGGATGGATTCCTGCTGCTTGCTGGGCTCATCCTCGCAGTTGTCATCACGGCCGGTGATTTTTTGGAGGACTTCTCTTTCATACCTTCTCCTGAACTTCTCCTGGTTCCGTTTGTGTGCCTCATGCAGCTCCTCATAACTTGTTTGCAGGAGTTTATTCTGCTTGAGTTCCCTCTCGAGGTCAGACCTAAGGGTGTCAGCCTGCTGTCTGACAGTTATATCAGTTTGATAACTGAGGTTGACCTCATAGAGTGACACAGTCGTCTTATCGAGTTGGCCTTGTAGAGTCTTGTTTTTTTCTCTGTCCTCCTGGAGTGCAGCGGTGGCTTTAACAAATTCAGATTGCAGGCGATTCTTCTGCAAGATCTCACTGTCAAGATCACGCTGAAGGGCATCAGCCTGCTCTCTGCTTTTGAGAGCATCATCTTCATACCTTGCAATGAGCAGTTGGTAAGAAACACAGAGCCGTTCCAGTTCCTCTTGGAGAAGCTTGTTCTTATTCTTCTCCGCCTGGAGCTCATTGGTGAACGTCTCCTCATTGATGATGGCTTGCTGCACATTGTGGCCCACTTGGGGCAAGTTTTCTCCACAGAAAAGAGGAGTAGATGGTCTCTTTTCTGAGCAA
Organism: Nibea albiflora; assembly: GCA_014281875.1. Taxonomy (NCBI): domain Eukaryota; kingdom Metazoa; phylum Chordata; class Actinopteri; family Sciaenidae; genus Nibea; species Nibea albiflora. Next base: position 7,077,462 of record CM024802.1, read on the forward strand.
GTTTCGTCAATGTGAAGACTTGCCTCAGTTGGATCAGTTGTTTTTGTGTTATCTCCATCACTGGAGTAACTGGAGACCGGCTTAATATCGTCTTCATCAGTAAAACAGGGGTTGTCAAAGCATGTCCTTCTGGTAGGTGGTATATGGTCATCATCAACGGAGCACTCATCTGTGTTGTTACCTCTGGTGTGTGGATCTCCATCGATGCTGCTCTCGACAACAGAAACGCTTTTGCTGTTGTTCTCCATGTCCGCATCGTAACCACTCAGGCTGTCGGTGAGTGATTCTTCACAGATGTAGCTCTCAATGTCTAAACATCTATCTTCATCTTCACTGCTGTAGTCTTCAGAGCCTGAATTATCGTCATAGAAACTCTCAATGTCAGCATCTGAAGCATGGGAATTCTCAGTAAATATTTCACTGAGACTGGCAGAAGATGGCTCTATGTTTGAGTCAGCCTCCATAGCTTGAGGGTCTGACTTTTCATAGCTGGAATCCATCTTCCCACTTGTGTCCGTCTTAGTGTTGCTGCAGGAATCATCTGACTCTGAGTCTAGATGACTCAAGGGTGGAAAAGTCATGCACTGAAGGGCCTTATCTAGATATGAGCTGGTGTCCATCTTATTTTCTAGGTGAACATTGGAAAGAAATGGGGTCTTCAAAGATTCCCTAGGAGTAAGTCTCCTTCATGATCCAGATCAAAAATTGATTTGAGGAGGCTTAGGAATTCCATCCTATCGGCATACTCAGTATCATTTTTTTTGGCCAGGTTTATCAGTACCGCGTCCTCCAAATTTTCAACGAAGTCAAAAAACATGAACATTGGGATACCTGTCACCTCGGTGAACTCATCTGGTGACCTCAGCCTAAACCCTGGACTGTGGGGGTCTTCATTCAGGCAGAAATATGCCCAGGAGTATACTCCCACACTCAGTAAGTAGTCTGCAGGCTGACCCAGCAGGTGTACGATAGATCTAATCTAATTATATGAACATTCTCTCTGGGAAAGCTCCCTACCAAAATATAAGAATGCCATAACGCATCCCACTCCCCACATGTTGACTGCTTCAGTGAGGGGGAGGCCTAAGGTCACCTCTGGAGCCCGAAATGAAGAAAGCTGCGTAATTGTTCCTGATGTGCACTTCACTCACCCATCTGGCCAGACCGGAGTCAATAAGTTTGATTTTAAATAGCTGATTCTGGTGGTTAACCAGCATTATATTGTCGGGCTTCAGATTGGTATGGAGGACACCAATGCTCTTTAAAGCATCAAATGCAACCATGAGTTTGTGGACTACAAGATGAGTTTCATTAAGACTTAATGGAATCCACCTTCTCTCCTCCAGCAGGTCCCAAAGGCTCCTGTCCAGCATCTCAAAGGCCAGTCAGGAGACGTTGTAAAACCTGAAATCTTCAATGAAATTGACAATGTTGTTTTTCTCTGAATCAAGAGTCCTGATCACTTGTAGTATTTTGATCTCATATGGTGTGACTCGTGTGTACTCATTGTTTTCCTTTGAATTGAATTTGAAATTTTTGCAGTCAGTTGTTTCCAAACACAGAATAACTCACTGTGTGTGCGTGTGTGTGTGTGTTCCGATTGTTTTGAGGACTGGTGTTGCAGGCTGTTGCTGTCCGGTCATGTTTGCTGTTGGTTATGTTTAATGTGACGATTAGTGTGCACCATTAGGGCTGCGCGAATAGAGTACAAAAATAAGCTAATAATATTGCTCCTATATTATTGCCCCTCATGAATTTCATATGCCCCCCTTAAGACTGAGGTCTGGCGACGGGACTGACTATATTCAACATAACTTTAAGTCTTTATATCAGATGAGCTCTAAAATAAAAATTCACTGTTGCACAGTTTTCCTTTGTCTCTATTCATTAAACCCATCTCCATGGCTGAACAAACTTCATGCACTTGATTCCAGAAAAAAGTTTATTTTGATACATTTAATGAACATAAAATGAACTAAGAAATGAACTTGCTTAAGTCTTCTAAGTGTACACCAACTCAGCCTTCAGAGGAAGATCATGAGATAAAATGGAAAGTTCCATGACAGCAGCTAGGTCAGAATATTTTGTGTCTCCACACTCTGTTCATTCATCTGCGAGAATTAAGTCATTTCAAAGGACAAAAGATAAAATTAGACATGTGACTATTTAATTTGGAATATTAATAAGTCATGCTCAGTCACTGCACTGCATATAATTTTGACCTTGTGACCTTAGCTCTAAGTCCCCCATCAGGACAAACTTGTTTAGCTCCATTGTCGACTGCTTACCTAATCTTTACATGTAATATGTGAAATATGCTAAACACAATATTTATTCTGTTTTAGTTTTTAGAGATTTGGATACACTCAAAAATAAGAGACAGGGAGACACAGATGCACAGCAGCAGTAAATCATAAACTAACTATAAACTGTAATGGAGATATGGTAACAATAATGACAGTAATAATATATGTAGTGGATGTCATGCAGGACCACAGCAGCAGCCATGATCCATGAGAACCTGAATTATCCTCTCCCCACAAGAAGGAGACATTTAAAACAAACCACAATAATGTAAAACTCTAAATCTAAATGATCTGCTGATAACTCGGGGCTTTATAAATGAGAATGTCCATCAATTCTAAAAACAGCAAGTAGCCAGTGTAAGGAAGCCAGGATTGATGTGAGCAAGGAATTGTCATAATCTAACTGACTAGTTATGAAAGCATGAATAACACATTTGTGTCTTTTAGCAGAAAGAAATGAAGAAAGGAGAGCAGCACTGAACCTTTGATGTCTGAGCTTTGATCAAAGTTTTCATTTGATTGAACTGATCTTCAAAAGTAAATCTTTAGAACAAATGTTATCGTGGTTATTGTGCTTAAGACAGTGAGACTGTCTCATTCTGTAGATGCAGCTCTTTTCTTTGCAGGTTCAGACTTCCTACTTATTTTTTCTATTCATTCCAATCAAATCACTATTGTTACTTCAATATGAAATCATTTCCAATGTCTGGGACAGTTTTGTTCCTGCGAACAAGAAACTGTAAAAGCCTTCCTGAATATACATTGAATTGCTGTTACATAAATCAATGGTAGAGGCCTGCATTTATATCAAATTGTGACAGATTATTACCTAAAACTATCTGGTTTGTGCGTGTGTGTGCCTTGTTCAGCACTTATCTACCTGTGTGTGTCTGTGTGACAGTAAATCCATCCTCTGGCACACACAAATAATCACAGACAATCACTGGGAGGCTGAAGCTGACCCGGACAGAGCGCACCAATCACCCCGCCAGCTCTGCTCTGGATTGGACTTTATCCTTGATAATTTGGCTCCCACAGCCTCTCTTTCTCCCCTGGCAGTTTACAGCCTCAGACTCTGGAGAAACTGGCACAATAAACAAGTCTAGTGACAGCAAAGGTGAGAGGAAACACAGTCCGTAGAGAGGCTTCAGGATTTTCTTTATTGCCGTCTTCCACTGTTATTTTGCACAGGAGATATCAAATAAACCCTGAAGGAACACTATCAGGCTGCCTCCTCTGTTTGCGCCCACTGTCTAAACCTAACAAAGGCCATCACAGAGACTTCCACCTCCCTCCCTTTGTTTTTGTTTAAAGGGCTAAGATGACTTACAGGTTATCCAATCTCCAGACACTTAAGTTAGTCAGACAGACTTTATAGTTCTGGGAAGTGGCACATCAGTGACTTAAAGGGATGAGAAGCTAAATGGGCTGGACATATACAGATTCTAGTGTTTGACACTGGATTTGCACTTAGCTAATTTGTCCCAGCTGTAATTACAAGCAAATGAGCTCATTAGCTGACCACAACAGGCTGACTGAGCTGCTCTAAATCCTTGAGTGCTGAGCAAAATGTTTCAGCCGGAATAGTGATTAAAGTTCACTGCTAAGAAATCAAATGCACTTGTAATTGTAACCTGCTGGTATCTCCACCTGACTGACAGGTCTATGCACTGATGTCTTCTGAAACTGTAACGGTTCTACAGCTGAGCACTGTCATTATACCAAACACCATGTGTGATCTGAATTCTGGTCTTCAACTGTAGGCTACTGTATTACATAATGTAAATGTTCTATAAAACTTTTTCTTCATAGTGTATATTCATGTACAAGACATTCACACAATGCACACTGAACATGACTCAGGACAAAGGCTGGGGCATGCATGCATTTTAAGTGAAGATAGAAATATTTGATCATTACCCAGAAAGCAATGCAACATTGTTTTAATGTTGAAATTCCATCAGAATCGTCATTTTCGTTGAGTTTGAATATTCAAGGCTCGATAAAATTGAATCAATGCTGATAATTCTTTGCTTTTTCAGTGTCGAGAAGAGAAACATTGATTCTACCAACATCTGTTTTTCATCATTGAAATCACTTTCATGATTTCAAGGTGCAAACTGATGACCAAACCTGGTTGCTCTGCTATCTGGGTAGTTTGATGTTATCATTATGCCACTCCTTTTCCTACTTTTCCCATCTTCATCAAACTGTGAGTTTTATTACAATTATGGCATTAATAATTGTAATAGTTAAGATCAATGAGGGATTCTTACAGCTCTATAATCCATGACAGTTAGCAACCTATACTGAAGGCCCTTCCTTTAGAGACTCTCTTCATGGCGTCTGAAGGGGGCAGGTATCTGTTTCATCTGCAGTAATGGAATGACAGTTATAGCAAATCTGCAATCAGCCAGTTGCAAAATAACCAGAGAACCCTCTGTGCAGGGAGCGTGCTGTTTTGATTCATTATTCTAACAGTTGAATGAAATATTGTAGATCAATTAAAACTAATGCTAATCGCTCCCTCAGGACAGGACTGTCTGTTCCTTCCAGTCCTCCCCCGTCTCCATCTCCATCAAAACCTGGCAGCGTGTGCGTGCGTCATCCTCTTTTTTAAGTCTTAGTGAAGTGTGGCCTGGAGCGCCACGTTTTTAACTGCAATCCACCATGACACACCTCTTCAGCACTTCTTTTTTTATCGAAGCATCACTGAGGGGAACAGGACAAATGATTTCAGTTCCAATAGAGTGTTAGTGGAGTTGTTCTCCATTATGATCGAATCAGCGGTAGCATTCATGAAAAAGAGGACTTAAGAGTTAATAGTTAGCAATAAACTAGCCAGCTAGGTGATGTCTAAAGATGATACACTATGTTCTGGCTGAGGTTTGGCTATCTTTGAGCCACCAACCCAAAGCATCGGTATTTAATAGCCTTGGAATGAGACCACAGTCAGCTTGAGCAGTATAACAGACCTGACCTCTCATGGCAGTACCACTGGATCATTTTGATGACCACAGAACAGTGATGTCCATCAACTCTGCAACATGTCCAAAAACATGAGGTTTCAGTTTGAAAGGAGTCGTCATCTTCTCTCTGCAGCAGTCTGCCTCTGGGCAAAACTCTCCACAGGAAACTGTCAGGGCATTGTGAAGGGGCGAGCGCAGTGTTTACAGAGCATGGCGGTAGTAAATGTGATTGGCCATCATAACACTCCCTCCTATAATGGATATCTGACCACATAGCCCTGTATAGGAGAGCCTGACCATGAAAATAGCAGAACGACCCCCAGGGTGCACTCGACTGTGACTGCTGCTGCACCACTACATTCACAGAAGTCTTTTGTTTACTTTCAGAATTTGTCCCAGGCTACCCATTCAACACATCTCTGCCTAGCTACTATTAGTTATTAATTATTTTTTATCACTGATGCCTTATGAAATCTCAGAATCTCAGAACATCAGTGATAACTCAGAGGCAGCAATAACTCTGAGTTATCACTGACTTCATATTCAAACATAGTTATTATTTCCCAGGTGCAACTCTTTCTGTTTACTCTGCTTTAACGTCTTATGTTTAATGAGACAATTTACTGTCTTTTAAGGATAAAAAAACAAGTTATGTCTGTTTTGGGGAACCTTTATGATTTTCTTCCTGCAAATCATACACTGCTATAACACCTCTGTACCTACAAAGCCCAAGCAGTTTTAACTACTGTGATGTGTGAGGTTTAGGTAAAGTGCAGATCATTTATAGAGGGATTAGTGTGCTGTATAAATCTCTCACCTAGCATTAAGTCGACAGGTTCATTAATTATGAGGCCTATCGGCAGCTTGGACCATCAGATGCACTAACCCCTGTGTTCAGGAGCAGGCTGACCCACTTTCCTGACAGAGCGTTTTATCACCTCGTTTTTCATCAGCTCCACTGCCTGCCTGGGCAAGCTGGACTTTGTCTGAAATTTGATAAATTGTTTGAGAGGTGCTGATATTGTGTGTGAGAGAGGCAAGGTGGTGAGGGCACTGGGCTCAAAGCCCGGCAGGCTGACAGGACTTGACTGATTGGGTGACATCACTGATTGGGTAGTTTGAGTAAATAATATGGATTAATATCAACATCCTTGAAATGCTCCCGACCACTCAAAGTGTTTTTACACTACGTCACCCAATGCACGTGTCGGCGTTATTGACCCCTCTGTGCTCTCCAATTTGTCTCCCACACGCCTTTTCTTTCTAAGGTTTTAGAAAAAGTTGTTTTTATTCAATTATAGACATTTTTGGAGACTCTATCCTTGATAACTTCAGTCTGGTTTTAGATCTCGACATAGCTGGCTTCCAGTCCATTTTAGAAATTATTTTAAACTTCGGTTGTTTGTCTTTAACGTCATTAATGGCTCGGCCCCCTCTTACCTGTCAAAGATCTGAACTTTTCTCAATTGTGGCAGAGTTCTGCACTCTTCGGGTCAGCGTCTGTTAGAGGTCCCTAGGTTGAGATTTAGTCAGATCACACAGTGGGGCAATCGTTCTTTTGCCGTCGCTGCTCCCAGACTGTGGAACAAACTTCCCCCTGACATTAGCACCATTACTGAGCTCAGCCTTTTTAAATCAAAGCTTAAGACTCACTTTTTAAAATTTCCGTTCAATTCTGACTAGGGCAGTACTGTTTCTTAGCTGTAGTCATTCTTATCCTCCTTACTATGTATTTCTGGAAGGCTGTTAATACCCTGCAGCGCGGCAGAACTTTTAATTCTATTTGTTTGTTATGTATCTGTTATGTATTATGTATCATTATTATGTTTTACGGCTTTATGTTTTAAGTGCTTTACAACTTTGGGTACCAGTCGGCTATGGTAAAGGGCTTTACCAATGAACTTGATTTGATGACTCATTCACACACATTCATACACTAATGGCATTAGCTGCCATGCAAGTTGAAATTTGGTGTTCAGTATCGAACTGCTGATCATCTGATTAGTGGACGACCTGCTCTACCTCTGAGCCACAGCTGCCCTTATTGGTAGGTGGAAGAAGCAGTACATCCAACATGCCGGTGTATATTTCAAGCACTTTGGACATACAGTACAGGTGATGTCACTCAGGCTCTGTCCATTCTTTATACTGTCATTGCTTTTGACATATTCTGAATCATAAATCATAAATGCTTCTATGGAAAGAACTAATATATGTGGCTCAAGTCTCACTTTGGAACGGTGATAAAACTCCAGTCTGTTTAAAGGTGCAGTGTGCAGAATTTAGTGGCATCTAGCAGTGACGTCGCATGCTCCAACCAAGTGAATGCCACTACTGTTAGTATTTGATGACCTGGGAGTGAAAACAGGCAGTGAAACATGAAGGAGAAATGAAGGTGGACACAAAACTGCCACAAAAAATGCAAAATGTATCATTAAGAACCAGTGTTGGTTTGTTCTGGGCTACTGTGGAAACATGTTGGATGCCATGAAGTAACAATAATCCTCCAGTTTTAAGTGATTTTCCAGTAAAAAAAATATGATGGTGTTGTGGTGCTGTTGTGTGTTATTTCCTAGTTTTGATGCTTTTAGTACAAAATCTATTGGACATGCGCTTTGTTTTTTTTAGTTTCGTCCATATCTTCTAACACGGAGGGGTTGGGCTTTGTGACCTTTACTGCAGCAAGCCACCAGGGGGTGGTCAGGATGTTTTGGCTTTACCTTTGGGAACTGTCGTGTTGTCTATCTTTATACACAGTCAATGGCCAAACAGAAGATTGTGTGACATGTCTCCTGCAGCATCTGGAGTCACCAGGCCCAATTCCATATCTCTCCACTCATTTACTGAAGTTTCATGATTTCTGTTGGAACATAATTTGCTGGCTGTCATCACCAACACTGCAGCCTGAACAAAAATGACTGTACCAGCCCTTCAACCATCAGCACATATTTTGAATATGATGATGACACTGCCACACTTGACAATAACTCTATTTCTCACTTCACACAGTGATGCAGTGATAACCTGCAGCTGAAATTGGACAATGAACTGGTCATTAGAACACAAACTGTTGTGGACTGATCCAAGACAGTTGAGCTGCCTCAGACTTCTTGGACTCACTACAGATGATAAACTCAGTTCTGATCAACACAATCCCAGAAAAGACTCCAAGCCCTCCATAAACTCAGAGCACTGTCAGCTGCCCCCATCTCCTGTTGCTGCTTTACAAAAGCACATTTCAATCCATCCTTCTGCACTGCCTCCCCCCTCCCCTGCCTTTTTACATAAATGAACCTCTGGGCATCACACACACTGCCTCCAATATTATCTGCCTTCCCACATCTGGTCCTCTGGTCATTATATACGTAACACTTAGCAACAACAGAAACAGTAAATGGCAGTGATCACTGCCTCAGTCAGTGCTTCACAGTAATGCCATCTGGTCAGACATGGAGGATATTAAAATGAAGAACAGCTCCATTCAGCAGGAGTCTTGTCCCTTCTGCCATGTCAGCCCTGAACAAACTGCCTCACATTCTATTCTAATCTTTAAACCTATTTAACACTTATTTTTAATTAAAGATATCATGGTGTAAATACATTTCACTATTATTCCCCCTGTATGTCCGTGTATGTATACATATATGTACGTGTATAAAATGGTGCCCTGGTGAGAGGGAATGATCCTAATGAATGTACAACTCAGCAAAATAAATGTATAAATAAATGTAATGAATAATAATAATGAATAAATTATAGTAGCAAGTTGTATCAAATATTGTGGACTTGACATGACACTGAGTAAAGTATGTATTCCATATATGAATGTAGTCATTCTCCTTGTTGTTACCATCATATACTTGTCCTGCCATCATAAACAACCATCGCAGGTTAAAAGTTCACAGCAGGCTGGAACATCATTACATATGAAATTCAATTTTCTCTCAGTCAAAGATAACCTCTGTTATATGCTGCCATGGTGTGACACTTAATAGCAGAAGTCACAGTCTGACCTGCCCATCAGTGAGAGCTGATGTACTCTTCAGGCTTCGCCGAGTGCTAAGTCATGCAAAAAACATGCTATCTACAGGGACGAGGGGGAAACCTAAAATAGCCGACACATATGAAATCCATTCATATTGATGAACATGTCAATGTGCACTCCAGAGACTTACTGACTCTGATTTGAGATCCACATGTGCAGTATGCAACCATCAAAATACAGACATATCCAGATAGAAGGACTTATAGGTCCAGTGTAAGATTTAGGGGATATGTTAATAATACGTGTCAGAAATGGGATGATGTACATGTCATGGAATTTTCTATCCTTATGTTGCACGGGGCATGTGTGGGTCTTGAAGTCCTCGGCAGTATTAGTTGTTTGGCTTTGGTTGAGAACAGTAGGTGCCAGCCTGTCTCGGCACTGTGCTGGCCAGGGTCAAAGAGAGCTGTTGTTGCCTTCTTAGACATAAGACGACAATATGCTGACAATAACACCTGCATGGGTAAAGACTCTTCTCTTCTAGACTAGTTCTGGGCGTATAGCATTTGTGGTGTTATCTGTAGAAGTTTAAAGTCTATCCACCAGAATGAGTTGGGGCAGAATGTGAATGAATGAATAAATGAATGAATGCCTTTTATTGTATACGCATGTACAATTAAAAGTCAGTTCCAATAAAAGAATATAAAAATATATAATATAAACAATATATATTGCACATTATGGGATGGAATATTGCACATTGTAATGTATTTGCACAATGACTGATGTGTAGCCGGAGCAGAGCATGACCGCTGGTGCTTTCTTGCTCATCAAGTCAAAAACTGAACAATACTAGAAACGTAATGCTATTCGGTGAGACTCTTCTGAGACTCTTATCTTGTGATGCTTGTGTTCCAGGAAAGAGTATGGACATTGTATCTCACCAGCTGGCTAACAAAGTATTGCAAAGTCACTTGTCACTTGACAGACTCAAACCACAGCGATATCAGTTGTTGAGCTGAAGCTTAAGTCCTCCAAATACTCACTCACACTTTACCAGAATCTGCATGTTTACTTTTTCAGTTCAACTTCGAGGTGTTTGTATCTTCCAGCTGCTACGTCAGTTGCTTTTAGTGCCAGTTGAACCGGGGTATACAACATTTGTGCTGCTACAGGGACATGTTTGGAGTCTCCTGGGCCTAGGAATGCCGTTGAAGGTGGAACTCTTTGCTTCATATATACATACACTGCCCATCCAAAAAAAAAGTGTCACTCTGATATTTCATTGGATTGCCTTTAGCTTTGACTGTGCCATTGGTTCGATAAGCTTCTGCGATGTCATAACATTTATTTCCATCCAGTGTTGCATTCATTTTTCACCAAGATATTGCATTGATTATGGTAGAGTCTGACCGCTGCCCAAAGTCTTCTCCAGCACATCGCAAAGATTCTCAATAGGGCTGAGGTCAGGTCTGCACTCTGTGGTGGCCAATCCATATGTTAAAAGGGAGTCTCATACTCCCTGAACCACTCATTTACAATGTCAGCCAGACGAATCCTGGCATTGTCATCTTGGAATATGCCCGCGCCATCAGTGAATAAAGTGGTCTGGTCATACACGATATTCAGGTAGTCAGCTGACCTCATTCTTTGGGGACATAATGTTGCTGAACCTAGACCTGACCAACCGCAGTGATCCCAGGTCATAAAACTGGCCCCACAGATATGTACGGTGGGCACTAGGCATGATGGGTGCATCACTTCATCGACCTCTGTTCTCACCCTGATGTACCAAAGATGACATTTCACCACTATCCTTCCAGGTATTAATAATGTGTTGGACAGTTCTTAATCAGATTTGAGTATTTTCAGTGAACTCCTTAACTGTTCTTTGCGTCATGCAGGCCGATAATTTGACCCTTCTGAAAGTGATTAACATCCTTTCCATGACCACTGCATATGTCTTCTGACATGGTTGTTTGAGAAAGGAGATGCTACTCACAGCATCAGCTAGGGTTAATAACTTGTTGCTAGCTGAAACATATTAATCACTGCAGTAATTATCCAATGAAAGGCTTTTACCGATTTGCTTAGTTAAATCCAGGTGGTGACTTTTTTTTTTTGGACTGCAGTGTATATACATACATAGGTCCATACAGATAACTTTTGGTACTTCAATCTCAAGATAATCCAGAAGGTTTTGGGGCAGAAAAACAAGAAATAAAAACTTATACCAATGTAAAGGAATATATGCAATAGAAATGACAGAAAATCCATTAATATTAATATTAATATCTGTTATTTCAAAATGTCTGCTGTGCAACCAGTTCACTGTGATCTGTGGTAAGACTGAATACATCAACAAAATGCTTTATGTACAGGGATCAGAAGCCTGTTCATGTGTGGCTCAATAATTTAAGTTCTTATGTTCATGTGAGCAATATAGCTTGTCTACTTTCTATACTCTTGTCTATCGGAGGTAAATCTGCGTGGGTTCTCTCCAGGTACTCCCACAATCCAAAGACATGAATCTTAATAGGTTAATTGGTGACTCTAAATTGGCCATAGGTGTGAATGTCAGTGTGAATGGTTGTTTGTGTCTACAGTATGTTCCCTGTGATGAGCTGGTGACTTGTCCAGGGTGTACCCCGCCGCCCCACAGTGACCCTGATGAGGATAAGTGGTTACAGATGGACTTATGAATGATGTTTTCCATCATGGTCAAGGAAAAATGGATAGGAAAGGACTTAGGAGATATTTTTTGTTGGCTATTTGACAGTACCCATGATGTTTAGACAATGATGGCTTTGGCAATCCTGACTTTTCCTTTAGTTATCTTTACGTTGCAGTTGTGTTGTTTCACACACATTTCTCTTCCTTCTGATCTATACGTAAGTTCCAGCTCATTTCGGTATTGACATCGACCTGATTTTCTTCATCTAAATAATTCAAGCTGTGACATTTCCATGGCAGCTGCAGATCTTGCACACAGTCCCCATACATGTTTAAAAATGAATTACAGTCATGAAGCTGAATGAATTATAGAAAGAGACTGGAAAAATCATGCAATGATGAAATCTACTCTTCATCATATGTGCAGATGCCTGCAGTGGTCATGTGAGGACTTGAATGTAAATACTGTGGTTAGGTTTAGGATCAGATGTTTGCAGGCTTTTAATATCTAGACTTTGATGCTGAGCTACTGAGCAGCAACAAATCAAATATGGGTTTGTTCTGTCATGTACATATAATGTGCATCACTAATGTCTCTCATTCATATTACATTATATTACATAATACAGCCAGGTTTAAAAAGTATAGTGTTTCAGACTATTGGCAGCTGCATGGAAGCTTTCTCAAGGTCACTGTCCTGCGTCTACCCTATCATCATGTTGAAAGAAAATTGCATCCACTCTGTTATGGGTCAAATTGTACTTGTAATCAGGTGAATGGTGTTCATACACCTGTTCTCACACTATGGTGCATGTGGTTCAGTCACCAGTGAGAACTATGTAACACAGTCACAGACCACAAGCTATTTGACTGATTTTGGTGAAACTGGATCATATTTTATGGAGAAAATGTTTTCTGTTTCCTGATGGACAGTGAAGTAAACTGCTGACAACAGTAGCTGCTGTTTTTTGTTCGTCAGACTGCCCGGTGCTCTCATATACTTCTTCACATTCACACACTAATCATAGAGTCATGCAGAAGATGCAGAAGTCACGCAGAAGGATCATGTTTGAATACAGATCCCTGTTTTGGTTGGCCTTCCATCACTACACAGAATGGAAGTGTTAAATTGTTGCGTTATACATAGATAATGCAATAACATGCTAGTAGTGGCCTGCTGTGGGGAAAGCTAACATACAGGTGTGTTACAGGTACAAAATAACTTCCTGTTTTGTAGTTATGTAATATAAAATGCAGTGTCAGGCTTTAAACATGTGGCTCCTTATTTTTTAGGAGTGTGTGTGAGATTACGCATATGACAATAGAGTTGTTATTGGTTCAAATAGCTCTTTAACACTGTCACCAAGAGCCAAATGCAGTCTTTAGCACAGTGATTATCCTATGATTGTTGACTTATGGTAATTATGGAGGTTTACAACACAGAGCTGATTAGACTTCAAGGAAGAAGGAAGAATCTTGGTGATTCATCCACACTCTGTAGTAGAATGGTTAATCACAGTTTATACTGTGGAGTGGTTTGAATGTTGAAATCTTATAGTCTGCAGTGTAGGCAACATCATAGTGAAACGACACAGCTCAATACTTGTGAAGCAGACAATCTTCAAACTTAAGTTTGCAATGAGGGTGGTGGCGTCGAAGCGGTTCATCCATCACCTGTGAGCTGGCTTCTTTTAAACAGAGTGCTCTCTCGCTGCTCTTCAAAACACCTTTGCTTGGATATAGTTCTTAGAAGATTCCTCCCAGCTGACATGCAAACATGCAGCCTAACTTGAATAGCTGCTTAGAGGAAGAAGCTCATTGTGATACTTATTGATGAATGAGAGCTTTTTATATAAAAACAACAACAACATGTATAAATCTTGGATGTAGTCTCTGTGACACTACGAATAAGTGTCTTGAAGGATATCCCCAAATGGGCAAACACAGCCGAGGTGGACTGAATAAAGTGAAGTGAATGAATGAATGAAGTCTGCTTGCTCAAACAAGCCATCTGTAACAGCACCTACCTGTCAATCAAAGCAGCCATGCTCTTAATTCTGCATAACTTTAAGCCTGAATATCATACCAGGCTGTAAACATGGTTATTTCTGCTGTGGAGGAGGCTTATGGAGGCTAACTTGTTCTGTTGTTCAATTTCTGCTTTAGTTTCATACTTTAAAGTGACATTCAACTGGGTGACATACACTAAACAATAGAATCACATAACTAGAACATAATGAGAAGCTTTAGAAAAACATTTTTAAATATTGCAGGTGAAGTTGAGACTCAACATGAGTGTTGATAGCCTCAAATACATTGTTTAAAGAGTCTACTTAGATCTGTGAGATCTGTGCATTACATTCAGATATTGGTATCTCTTTTAGGTGATTTGTCTTGAAATAGTTTTATCACTTTAATTGAGATCTGCTTATTGGAATGGAGTCTGGATCACTCTCTCTAACAGAATACAAAAGCAATGTTTCCCAGGTTGGTGCAGTGTCCGGCCACAGTCCACAGCGTTTCCCACAGTCCTCGTTTAGAGAAGTCCCACAGAAGGCCTCTGAGCCTGCAGGCCCGCACATTGGCTGAACACTCAATTCATTAGACTTGATCAAACTGTCAACTGTGCAGCAGTCTGAAGCCAAGGCTCCCACAACACACCCCAGTGAAGGTCAGGAATGACTAGAATATCGATCTGAAGACAGAAACTGTGGCATTTGGTAATCTCGTCTCACTCCTCTATTCCCTGCTCATCATCTGTCACTGCAGGGAGTCATTGTCCAGTCATTTATTTAATGGTAATACAAGGGCAAAAGTGTGTGCTCTTCATTCTGTGGGCTTTCACATTGTTTTAAATGACTGAATACTCCCCCACTCTACTGACCCCATTATGTGGTAGGAAAGTACAATTATACAAACCTTTACATCCTGTTTTGGCCATAATTGGTCAGTATAGTGTCTTTATAGAGTAAAAACAACAGAAAAAAACAATTAGTAGTATGAGTACACTTATCACATCATCAAAAAAAATCTATGTAGTAAAGATGTAATAAAAAGTCATTTTTATTCCTTGCAATATTTTTCCTTATAGTTGCAAATTGTCCTGCCAAAAATATTTGGGTGTATTTTAGCAATATCACACAAGAGGCAGTGCTACAACAGGATCGCAGCTGTGCTGACATTCTGTACAACAGTAAGCCACAAGTGTGAAGTGAAGCATAGACAGTGAAATGAAAGAGACAGAAGAGGAATCTCTGTTTATTAGATAAGAGTAATAAGTGAGAGATTATGATGTGTTTGTTTGTTTAATCATTTATTTGGCTCTGTCAAAACACATGAACATGAACACTAGCTTGTTAGCTACATTGTATAGCTCTACATGTTAGCACAAACCAGATGCTTTGTATAAAAAATTCAAGATTCGAGATCTCTTTACTGTTATTTCACAGCACCATAAAACGGGCTGATTTCTCCAGAAGTCAATCACCATCTCCTTGGTTTTCTCGATGTTCAGGGCCAAGTTCTTTGTCCTGCACCAGTCTGTGAAGAGTTTCACCCCCTCCCTATATGCCCTCTCATCACTGTCCTTGATAAGACCCATCACTGTTGAGTCATCTGCATACTTTATGATGTGATTGGTGCTGGAGTGTGCACAAAAGTCATGGGTCATCAGTGTGAAGAGAAGAGGGCTGAGAACTCCCCAAAACTTAATGAAATAACAAAACGGAGACAGCTGCTTGTGAATCCGAGCGTACCTTTACTTCATCTCTTCACAACCTTTTATAACCATTCTTACATCACTCTTACATCACTGTTACATAGTCAAATCACCAGATCTGGACCCAACCACCCGGTATTATCTTATAATGATGTGGTCAGTGTTCTGAGCATCATCATCATAATATTGTCTGTATGTTTCCTGTATGGTGTGAGCGTATGCTCAACTCCCTAACCTGGTCAGGGCCGACCTGAAAACAGACTGACTGAATGTTATCTGGTGGCACAGGAACATTTAACACTGTTTTAGCTGTGTCATCTGTGTGCTTGTGTGTTATGTGTCACTCAGAACACTACAAGAACACATCCCTGCAGGAAGCCGGTACTAAGTGAGATTGTGGTGGTGGTGTTGTTGCCTACCCGTACAAACAGGGGCCTGCAGCTTTCCGTGGGTTGACTTTCCTCAGCACCTGGTGGACATCTGCTGGGTCCAGACTCAGCACCTGATTGCTCTGCTGTGGAGTGGCTTTCCTCGCTGGTGTGGTGTTAGTGCCTCAAACCTTCCAAAGTAGTTGTTGAAGTTGTTAAGGAAATCCATGCTGTCTTCACAGGACTGAGGAACAGTCTTATAGTCTGTGACAGCCTGGATTCCTTGCCACAGCCTCCTGCTGTCTCTGTTGTGAAAGTCCATGGGCTCTATTTGCCGATCCTGAGGGCAGTTCCATCACCTGATTTGAAGGTGGAGTTCCGGGCTTTAAACAGAGATCTGTCCTCTGTTGTCATCCATGGCTTCTGTTTTGCATGGAACGTGTTTTTTGTGACACAGACATCATCCATACACTTGTGAATGTATGCTGATACAACATCAGCATACTCCTCGAGGACTGTGGTATTGTCTCTGGTGGCAGCATCTCACAGACCAGTCGGTCAGCATTCAAAACAGTCCTGCAGAGCTGACATGGCTCCTTCTGGCCAGACTGTCACCTGCTTAGAGGAGGGCATTGTCCTGATGAGTCTGTATGCTGGAATTAGCATGGCAGAGACATGGTCAGATGAGACAAGGTGGGGGGTGATTCTTTCATGTTTGTATAAACATGGTCCAGTGTGCTGGTTCCCCTTGTAGCAAAGTGTGTGCAAGGTGTCCTGGGGGACGTAGCAGTCTGAGGGTCTTGAGTAAGTCTGCAGTGTTTGGAATGATAGTTCCCATTCTACTGACAGTGACAGTAGGTTTTGTCATGGGATTATATGGCATGAGAGCCATACAATATTTTTTTATACTGGAAGTGAACCGGGGCGGGGGGGGGGGGGGGGGGGGGGGGGGGGGGCAGTTACTGCATTTGACGTTGGTGCGGCAGCGGGAGCGGGGTGGATGGCCCACCATACTGCTGGCTGCGGCGGTGGGCGCCTCTGCGATCGACTTGATCACGTCTGGCGATCGACCGGTAGCTCGCGATCGACGTATTGGGCACCCCTGTTTTAGTGGTACGCAGTACCGGACAGTACCAGCTTACTTTCACCCCTCTGCGAGCCACATGCAGTCATCAAAAGAGCCACATCTGGCTCGCGAGCCATAGGTTGCCAACCCCTGTTCTAGACGCTGTTCCAGAGAAATGCAGTCTGTTTCTTACCAGCTTCACTATTTGATATTCCATTTTTCATCCAGATTCTCCAACCTCAGTTTCAGACTGTGCTTATTTAATCCTATTTCTCTTTCTACACTCACTAAGATTGTAAAATGAAAATTAAATCACCTTGTCATTTAGATTTTTTTATTATTATTATTATTATTATTATAAAAGAAGCTTTTAACATGGGTGGTATAGGTTCTGTTCCTGAATTTTTTAAAACTACTCTTAAAAAATCCATCACTTGATCTCACTGATCTTATTAATTTAGTACTATTTCTAACCATTTTAGCTAAGGTTCTAGAAAAGGTAACGGCAGATCAATTGCTGTTTTTTATTTATGAAAACAATATATTTGAGGAGGACAGAGGCATAATGGGGCTAATCTCGTTTGTTTGAGCTAATTGGAGGTGGTATGCTTTGCCTTGACATTTGACTACCATTGAAATAATAATTCCTTACTCTATAGTACTGTATGTTACAGTTGTACTGGATTATCATACTCTACCTCCTAGAACTCTCTTGCTAATACTAGATGTAATCTTAGAAAAGGTTCCTCAAAAAACAAGACAGACAGACAGACAGGCAGGCAGGCAGGCAGACAGGC
Organism: Nibea albiflora; assembly: GCA_014281875.1. Lineage (NCBI taxonomy): Eukaryota > Metazoa > Chordata > Actinopteri > Sciaenidae > Nibea > Nibea albiflora. Next base: position 7,095,344 of record CM024802.1, read on the forward strand.
AGACAGACAGACAGACAGGCTGTTTGGATACAGGGCCATGGAAGTAGTAGAGCCACTTGTGAGTAATAGGTTCAGCATCTTTCATGTGGAAACACAAGCCATCCTCCATGAGTGTGGTCTAGTGGATATATTAATGCAGCTACAGGATACAGTAACACTGCTGTCATATCTTCACTGAGTCTGATTCTTAGCCATACAGAAACACTTTTTAATAATAATAATAATAATGTTGTTTATTTATTTATTTTATTGACTGGGTTTGTGTACTGAATTTGTTCTCTTGATGAGAGTGAGTAGTGAGCGAGATACTGAGCTGGAGTCATGGTGGGGTTAGCCTATCCAGGTGCAGTGACTGTGTGAAGCTCGGTAGATTCTTGTTGCCACAGTCAGGTGTTGCTAGGTTCTGTTCCACTTTTGGACTGATGAGTCATCAGTTGGGCAAGTTACTCTAAAAAAATTAACTAGTTACAGTAACTAGTTACTTCTCCCAGAAAGTAACTAAAGTAGTTACTGAGTTACAAATTATAGAAGTAAGTAGTTACTTTGGAAAGTAACTATTGCGTTACTTTTAAGTAATTTTTTAAATGCTCAAATGTATCAAAGAATTTGGAGCCCACCTCCATCCCTCTTTGACTGAATGTAAAATACATGTGTTCAATTATGTATGATAAATCTGAATATTAGAATGAAATGGACACTTAATACAATACATAAGAGAAATCCACTACCTGGAAAACAATACAATGTAAACTGAACCCATACAAATCATTTTAGGACAGCAACAATAAAATAGTTTGTCCAACTTCATCCAAATTAGAAATGCCACCAAATACGTCGTCTAGAAATCGTAACAATTTTAGTGGTAGGACTGAATGATTTTTTTCAGTACAGAGACCAAACAAACCACACTATAGTTGCTGCACAAAAGTACTGCATGGATGGATACACTGTATTTGCCAAGAAGCAATTGCTGCAAGTAACACCGCCTCAAAGCTCAGCTGGTGCTTTTACATTTGTATTTACAAATTTACCAAATCACAGAACATACAATAGAGATCCATAATTTTAATAATTTTTAAAGAACCAGGTCTATATGCTGACCTAACCTAACCATAGTCTGACTTCAGCTCTGGATTTAATAAATATAAGTATTTTAAATGTTAAAATATTCCTTTAAAGGCTCCTGGGCTCTAAGGCTTTGTTCTTTTCATACTGATCCATATTTAGAAACCTATTTGTAGAACTATTTGGACTGAGAATCAAGAGACTGAGGCTGAGCAAGGCCAGCTGGTCACCGTGCTAGCAGGCACAACAGGAAAGCAAGAGAAGAGGAGACTAACAAGATAATGGATGTCTCGCTTTCTAAAAGCTACACTGCAGGTAAAGTGGAGAAGCTCTGGTATAGACCAGAAATCCATTTCTTGCATTGTTCTTTGTTCTTCTTCATGGCAGGTGATTTAAAATGAAATGATGAAGCTGTGTGACCATACATCCTCATTCTAACACATGCTGTAGAAGTTTACAAAGATAGTCATGAAGAAGATTTCAAGTTTAACACAGAACAGGTCATGTGAACACAGCTCTTATGAGACGTGCCAGACTCAAAGCGAATGCAAAATAGAAAAACTGTATGTATTCTTACAGTAAGCTATTAAAGGTCTCTGTGAACTCGTCCTTTGACATATTCGTAGGACATAAAAGTGACTTATTTGTTCACAAAAAATTTATGGAACATTGAAAAAGTTCACGCTACAGTGATATCATATCATGAAAGTAGGGCATTTAACTAGAAGCACACAATGGTAATTTCATCATATCAAACAATTTATTGAAACAAGTGGTGGGTATATCACTGAAAGCTGGATATCCCTAACATTTTGTGAACAGTTTTTTGTAGATTTTTTGTAAGCCACTCCCACTTTATCTGACAGATCCTACAGTCATAACAGTAACATAAGAGCAATGGTAGATGCCATTTATGAATGAAAATGTTTGGTAAATCTCACAAATACAGCAGTGAATGAACAATTCCACAGCTAAAATGATATTTCAAAAAATCTCAATTTTACCATGAATATGTGAAATATCTAAATATGTAATAATTGCTGAAACAAGGTGTAATGACAGATACCACTTTAAATGTGTCAGCATCAGAAAAACTCCATGAAAAGTGATAGTGAGTGTTAGCATTTTCCTGCAGATACAAGAATATGTTGAAAATCCATGTATTTAATGCGAACGCTATGAAAGAAGTGACATTTAGTTCAAACAGGTCGTTCTGAATAAAAATCTCATTCACATGAGTATTAATAATATACTTTTAGTATAGAAATGAATGTAGCAGTTCTAACCTCACAAGGCCAGTTCTTAAAAAATGATAACGTCAATACAGAAAATAAGTAATTCAACACTTTACACAGTGTATCATCACAGGTCATCGTAGCTGCAGGGGAGTTGAACTGAGTTAAACTGAAGATCTTGACTTGTTATTTCAGGCAATGTATGAAACTTCTCACCATCAATGGCCAAGGTTATTATAATGAATTAATTATCTTTACAATACTTTTATTTTGTATTGAAAACACTTCAATACAGCCTGTTTACAAGGCAAAGTGTGCAGATTTCATCTACTCACTGCTTGCTCTGACATCACACATAGATTACTGGTAGTTAATTTAAAAGGATCCTCACAGAGAATTCAGTAACCGGCTTTCCAGTGTAACTACGACTCATTGCTACATGTGAAGTGTAATGTGCTGAAGGGGACACATGGCATAAGGCTCTCATGTCAATTAGAAATAGGGCTGGTTGAGAAAACAGGGGAAAAAAGAGATCTGTTATCTGGATCAGCAGATGAACATTTTTCAAAACAGTACAAATAATCAGATACCAAGGTGAATTCACGCAGCTGTCTGAATGGTGGGTTGTATTGCATGAAATCCCTCTGGGAAACAAGCCAACCCAATTGGCACTTATTGGGAGCAGGGGATATCGGAAGCAGCTGCGCTGCAGTGAATGCCCAAACAGGTTGAGGCCACACCAGTGTGAAGAGAGACTATGTCAAATAAAGCATCTGGGGACTTAAGAACGAGGCAGCACAGAGACGAAGTTCCTGTTTTTCTTCATCACCCAATTATCAAAGCAGAGAGGAGCGCAGAGAGGCACAGTAAAAATAGCAGACCCTAGCTTGTACTTCTAGGCCAGCGCAGCGCCGTCTCAGATTACTGCTCAGCGACAGTCGCCTGATTAAGTGTTTCTGCATGTGGGCTTTGAAGAGACATACAGGAAGAGAGAGAAAGAAAGTTTCTGAGAGTAAGAGCCCATTTGAATTTAAAATGAGAGTGTTGGAGCCAAATTAGAGAACTGAAAACAGCCATCACTCTGGGCATGAAAACAAGCAGCGTTTTGAGAGCAGCAGGAAATAAGAGCAAAATGGAACAAAGAAAAACAAGGCAACCATGTCCTGACAGGGCATACATTGTTTGCTTGTGGACTATTATGTGTTGGAGGCTGAACATGGAATACTGTTACTATTTATGCTTTCACAATGTACAGTGGTACATTAAAGTGGCCAATGAAAAGTTTGTTTGGTGCTAGGTTCAGGCCTCTGGGTCACTCAGGATCAGGAGTTGTAGATGCTGATTATATTTACATTACATTTTCTGCACCACTTAGACATAGGAACAGCCTGCGTTTTACTTCAAGACTCCTGAATCTGCACCTGTAACAGGTACTATAGAGCTGTCGCTGAGATGTCTGCTACCACCCAGATTCACTGCAGGTGAATGGAATTTCATCTGTGGTGCTCACAGCTTTGAAAATTGTACTGTTAAAAAAATCATCATCTTTTTCTTTTTAGAAACAGTATTGCCTTCAGACAGTGAGCGTCTGCCACCAGGTGATGTCAATGTTCTGTATTTTGAATTAATAACAACAGGGTGTAACTGCACCACTGCAGCCTCCAATCCCACCGCACTGTGCTATACACTGAGCTAGTAGTATCTGTATGTAGTTTACAGTAATGACAAAGGAAGTCATTTCATAAGCTAAACCTTGCTCAATGGGCCTGAATGAAGCGCAATAGTTGTGGGTGTTGACAAAAATACAGGGCATCTCTCTCCATGTCATTCGCTATCTAATTCATTAATATACTTCACTGAACATTCAGTTTTCAAGGTGGTTTTTGATAGCAGATACAGTCTAAGGGTTGACACTAACCAGCAGCCTCTGTGGCTGTGACGTAAAGCCAACACAGAAGTGCCAAACTGCAGTTCCTCAAATTCCTCAGTTCCTCCCCACTTGAGGCTGGCTCCAGAAGTGAGTCAGTCTCCATAAGTCCCCATGTTAAAATGTCCAACGTCACAGCAAAAATAAACATGTTTACAGCCTGGTACAAAAAATGACTCTATACTCTCTAGACTCGCTAATTTCCACGTTCATGACAACTGCACTGAGGGTGAATTTATATACAACTCACCTGTTCACATTATATCAAGGCTTAAGTGCAAACGCTTTGATTGACAGGTGGGTGTCGTCACAGGTTTCAGCAACCAGGCTTCATTCAGTCTGCCTCAACTTCACCCACACTCCACCTCTTGATTGAAACACACAGGTCTTCCTTTGTCCATTTCTTGTGTTCTTTTGCAGATTTCAGGTGTTTCATTCTGTTTCTCTTTCAGGTTTCTATGCTGCTATCCTGCCAACAAGTCCTTCATCACCCAGTTTCTGACACACACTGTTGCACCATTAGTCATTGTGGCGTTGATCTTGTCACGCAGTTCTCGTGCGGTCTTTCTTCGGTCCTTAAGACTGAGAATTTTGAGATGCTTCACTTGTCTGAACATTTCTTTTTTCTACCTCTCCTCATGGCGGTCTTAAGTCTTTACAGTGCTTGGACTGCAACTCAAGACACAGGCCAGCTTGTTTTTTTTTTTAAAGTAAAATGACCTCAATCTCCTTATGATGCCTCTATTCTATGATTTATAGAGAATACTGTTGATATTGTACATATTTCATTCATTTTATGGAAATTTTAATGACCAATTCTACGAAAACAACTGAAGTATTGAAGTACATACTTAAGTATGCCAAGTGTTCTAATCATTTGGCCACCACTGTAAAACTGTATGCCATGGATACTATGTCCATGTTTTATATAGTCTGTGATTCAGACTGGTCATTACCTGGTGGGTCACCTTCCTCTGTACCTGCAGCCATCTGTCAGTTATGTTAATGCAGCGTGTGAAATCACCAAACAGGTCACAGATATATTAATTGTACAGATTTTAATTCCAGTAAAATGAAAGTAGATCAAAGGTTTCTTTTTTTGTGACTTGATCTGAAGGGAATAGTTCCACATTTTATCAAATATGCCTTTTGAGTGTTCACTTATTATAATCAACCTCAGGACATGGTCAACCCAGCTTGGAAGACTGGGAAACACAGTAGGTAGGACTGTTCTATCCAAAATGGTTAATACACCTACCGCCCCCTTTTAAAGCATTTATTTCTCACTGAACAAACACTTGGTTTTAGGAGGAGTTGCTTTATTTTTTGGCAAACAACACCTGAAGTGACTGTACGTAATGTCCGGTCCTGAAGCTGTGTTGTCGTCATTTCTGACCATATCCATATATCCAGAACCAGAGACACTGCATTTAGAATCCAAATAAGAACATATGACTTGAAGATGAACGAGTTTCTGGGGTGTTGGCTGGTGTATTTCTGAACTTTGGACAGATGCTAGCTATCTTTATTCTCTATGCTACGCTAAATAACCACATCCTGATGTCAGCTCTGTACCAACACACGACTATAACTCAGCAAATTATCTGATTAGTGATGATTAATGTTACATATATATAACATTAATGTTATTAAGAACATCACAGATTTATCATCTCTAAATATGATGATATCAGGATGTGGGTATTAATAATCGGCCAAGACTTTATACATTTCTCATCTTTATCATGCACATTTGATAAATACATTTGGTTGTTCAAAAAGTCTTTCCTGATTAAAATGCAGTCATAATTGACAAGCACTGTAAGTAAAACAACTTTCCTTTCTCTGTGGACATAGCAGCTGTGAATTGAGTTACCATCTGACTGCTGCTGTTTTTTAATTTGGCTCAAGTTCTCTCAGAATAATGAATTATGTTTGATAAAGAACAACTGTTGTGCTCTGCTGATTTCTGAGGTAAATGTTTACGAACTTCAGTTGTTCTACACGGCTCATGCACTCTGTGTGTAGAGAAGCAATTAGCCCTCTGATTAAAAGTCCATCAGCATTAATGAGCAGGCAAGAGCAAATCTGTCAACACCAAGGTCCCATGGAGAGTAAGTCCAGGGAGGTTACTAGCAGTGTGTGTGCTGTCCCCAGGCTCTGTCCAGTCCTGGCTTTAATAACTAGTCAGTGCAGGAAAGTCAGCAGTGAACCACATAAAGTTGTAGAGTGGGCCATTATCCAAACCCTAGAGCCATGTTGGATGTGACGATGTCTCCTCAGGACAGAGAGCCACAAGAGCTCTCAGCTGATGCATGTTGAGAACCCTACAGATCCAGGTGAGTAATTATTTCAGGGTGGCTGGGTCTCTGTGGGAGCACAGGATTGGAGACAGCACAGAGCTGAAAAGCGGCCGGCCCGGATTCCAGAAGTAAATGTCCCATTTATTTTCTCTGTGCACATTTCAGAAAATCCCTTTGCCAACACTTCTAAGCTGTGAAATGAAGCAGCTAGCTTTGAGATAAATTATGACCTTCCAGCAACTGGTTCTGAGAAAAAAATGGACACAAAGGCACAATGAGATGAATGTGTATGAGATACATTTTGAGGGGAATAAACAACAAATCCCAGGAAGCATTGGGAATGCCATCAAATCATTTCATTTCACTCTTTCACTCGTTGTTCTTTTGAACCATCATCAGCACAGCCCAGTCTCAGTCTTACCAGGATTCATCCTTCATTTTAAAAGGTGCACACCCACAGAGTTATTCTACCTGACTTGACCTCTGCTCGGGTCAAGTTGGGTGGGGCTTTACTTGAATTGGATGAGGTGACCGTGTACCAATAAGGACAATGAAGACGAGATTGGTCCTGCCCTATATGGTCACCAAATAAAGTAATTAAGATGTCAATCAAGCTCAAATCAGCCCAAGGCCCGAGCCCAAAGGCTATAACATGGGTTTGATCACTGTTGACTGTGCTTTAATGTATATTTGGGGCACATTTCCCTGCTTCTATATTTTCTTAAAAGTATTCTTGCCAGTAATATGGAAACTGTTTATTACTGACATCACGGTGCATTTAATAAGTTGGCACTCATTAACGCTGTCACAGGTTTATTGACTAAACTGAGGTTAATGTATTTTAGATAGTGAGTCATATTATATAAAACACTGAATAATGATAATTTATTCCAGTAATCAATGTTGCCAATATGTGATGCACATATCTTCTCTAGCACTTCATTCAAGGACATCTTTTGTTCTTCTGATTAGAAGACCTGTTTCATACATCTGATGTATTGGGCAAAGCATTTGATGTCACTTGAAATTGTTGTGGAGAAATTGCTGAAGTCAAAGGTCAGTGGTGAGGTCAGGAAGGAAGAAAGTGTTCAGGAGCCTCTGATGTCTTATGCTGTATTATTTATTAGCACTTGATCAAGGAGAATTAGAGACAGTCTCATAAAGCATCAGAAGTGTCTAAGTCGGTCTCACATTCCGCCCAACTCATGCTGGTGGATAGACTTTAAACCCCAAGATAACACCACAAATACTATACGCCCAGAATTAGGTAAAAGAGAATGCTTTTACCAAGGATGGTGTCTTCGTCAACATATTCTAGTCTGAAGACACAGATGTCTGTTTACGCAGATTGGAATGTCAGTAGCAAGCTGTCTATTATGTCTAAGCATACAGCACCAGAGTCCTTCGACCCTGGCCACCACAGTGTTGAGACAGGATGGCACCTACTGTTGCCAGTCAAAGACAAACAACTAATATTGCTGAGGACCTCAAGGCCCACACGTGACTTTGTGTAACCTTGGGTAATGTCTGTGTGTTTGTGCTTTTATTATATTCCATTTAAAAGTATGTATGTGTCACTCAGAACACTACAAGAATAGAAAATGCCATAACAGAAATCACTTGAAGTCTTCAGTCCAGACAGCCATCTCACACCAACACAAAGATCCACTCAGGAACCACACAGAAGAGTTTTTAGTGCAAATCCTGGAAAGGTCAAGTTCTGGTCATCTGACAGTGAATCATACCATAGATCAGGGCTAGTCAATCCTGATTTCAGGAGGCCCGGTTGCATGGCAACAATATTTATTTTCAGTGACACTCTGGACTCTGAAGAGCTACATACAATAATAAATAATACATCAAATGAATAAGAAAAAAGAAATAAGAAAGGTGAAATTCAACTGAGAATTCTAAATAAAAAGTACTTTCATAATACTACTACTAATAACAATAATAATAAGTCATTGGCTGACTTTGCGTCAATCTTCTGGATTTAGTCGGTTTTCTGTGTCAACCTTCCGTAATTTAGCACACGCCATGCCACACTGACTCACAGTTTGACCTCTTTTCTCTCTTGTCTCCTCACCTTGTCTCCTCACTCCTTCATATTTTCTTTCTCGTGACATTTTCTCTGTCACTGTCACTGCTGCTCTATTCAGTGAAGTCCCACCCTTCCCTGCCTGTGATTGGCTGACATTCTTGCCCTCTCCTTGACGAATCTCAGTCCTCTTCATGTCTAAACCCAACAAACTCGAACCCACGAAGGCAACAAGTACTGGCCAATCAGAAACAGATACAATGTCCCTTTGACTGTGCAGTGGTGTAGAAACACCGTCAGAAAAAAAGAGTCACAGGCAAAATGTAAACTCCACCAAACCTGAATAAAACTCAATGATATGTTGTTTCCAGCTCTCCCTCTGTCTATTAGTGACCTGTGCCATAGATCATGTCACGATAATCATTCTGTCTATCTAGTCTGTTGATCTTTACATTTTACGTTTAAATTAGTGTAAAAACCTTTGTCAGTAATAAACCTTTTGACTTTGTATTGCAAATAAGTGATGTGAGTGTATGCAACCTTTTTTTATTTTTTAGCCTGCTCTGGCTTATACGTGGAGCCGCTTCAGTCATGCTGTCACAGATATAAAAACCCACACGCAGCGCTCTTTTCACAGCATGAAAGCACTTCATCTCAGCACCCTGCAAGTGCTTTTCACTCTGAAGAAAGTGGCCTGGTGGACGTTTGCCTCAAAGTCTCATAACCTTTAGAGTTACCCAGACCTGACCATATGCTGTGCTGTGTGTGTGTGTGTGTGTTTGTATTTGTGTGTAATAAACTAAAATTTAATAGAATGACTGCGATGCCTTAAAATGGATCCATGTACTTCACGCACACACTCAGTGAAACGTGAATCATGTTAGCTTAGAACTAGTTTTGTTACATAATGTACTGAGACTGATAGCAGTGCCACTGCCAACAATTTATTTTGCCACCATTATCTTTAATGTGTCTTAACAATGTTTTTCATACAGTATAGGACAATTCTGCAACTTGTACAGGAAGGAGTCATTCTTGGATAAAAATCAGGCATAAATTCTCTGAAATATACTACTACTACTGTTTTTAATGGACTGCTGTGCCCCTAAGCAAGGATTAATTACCCCCATGACAACTGTACCCAGTAAGAGCTCAGATTAAAAATGTCCAAGTTAAAATTATTTAGTAATTGTAAAACAAAAAGTAGACTATATTCCAAAGTGCATATAGGACAAGATTAATTAGGTAAAACAAATATAATATATACAAATATATACATGAAATAATTACAAAATAACAATTGTGAAATACTTAAGTTACACCAGGCACTTAACTTTCACCGTTTTTCCTAAACCCCAACCTGTGCTAGTGCAACTTTTTCAAAACACTAACCAAACACTCTTTATGTTGAAAGTCACACATTTACTTTTAGTAACTTGACCAGACATTGGATTCCATTCTTGTTAACTTGACCACTGAGCCTTGCCTGCCCAGAAATTGCTAGAGGGCTACCAACAGCAACATACAGTATTTTGGGCCACTGACCTAGGGGCAGTTAGGACGGAGAATGTGTTGGGCATCAATGAGACCAACAATGTGATGAAGTGTAACGCAAAACCACAGCGGGGTGAGTTTTTCATTGTTATTTGCAGTGTATGTCTGCATCTTGTTGTGTTTCGTGCATCAGATTGGTGAAATTGTTTTCCTAATAAGTTTGTGTTAGTTTCAGCTCATCACAGCAACTCTTACAGTATATTCTTAAACATGGTGACTCACCTGGGCCCACGGTATATAGAGGCCCAAAAAATTTTGCCCTGAGGCTCCATATGGGTTCATTGGGTATGATTCTCCCACAAGCAAGGCAACCATGTTTTTGAATTTAATATGCTTCCTTGCATTGCACTGCATATATTTCTATGTCTGCTCCTAGTCACAAAAATACACACAAAACATCAGTATCCAGTCAGGCAACCCGCCAAAAGCAGGAGCGAGGGTGGCTGCCAAGTGAAGAAAAAATGATGAGACTTCACTGATAGCACAATTACACAACAGCTCGTGTAGTGTTGTTCTGAGAAACACATTAATAACTAAATGACACTGACTGCTGCACTCTTGACTCCTGATGGCCACCACTGACGGGGTCTCCATCAGGGAACTTGTCATCAGAGGAGCATTAATGAAATCAGAGTAGATGGGTTCAGCCAGCTGAATAGTGATGTGTAACTGGTCTGGACTGCCCGTCAGAAGAGACTGATGGGAAATATTGTATAGATGCTTCTTGTGTTGCTGAAGAATATTGGATTGTCCTGTAATTGTGAGCCATTGTATGTGCAGTTGTTCTCTCGATCTATCATCATCTCTTCAACACTTTGGTCCAGAACAAGAAATTATATCACATGAACATGTATATTCATAACATTTACTATTCATATTCTTGATTCCAATGGGATCCATCTCTTTTTTAGCTTCCGCTTACATGGGACCTCAATAATTTAAAAGGAGGGTATTCCAGATGTTCCCACTTCAGAGGGAGCAATCCATCATTTTCCATTCAGAGAGCCATGACCTCAGACTCAGCAACACCCTCTGAAAGTGTCTTTGACTTTTTGCTGAGGATACAGCTTTGGTTATGTAAAGACCAGATGGCTTATCAATGTCCCTGGTACCTCATACTCCCACAGTACACCCCACTGGATTCCCCACATGACACAGGTGTAACATTTCTTCACAAAACACATGACCCCCCAGAAAACCTGCAAGTGTAAGAGTTGGTCCACTGTTCCACAGCCAGAACCAGATTCTAAATCCACAGTCTGACAGAAGTTTCTTTCTTTCAACCTGGGAAAAACTTTCCCGGGGAGACTAAGCAGCGTGATACCACAATAATTTGAGCACACTCTCCAAACCCCATTTTTCAAAATGGGACTCACCACTGCGGTCTGCCCTCAGGATGATTCTGGATATTTTTAGTAACACCTAGTGGAAATCAAGAATCCACTCAGTTTTTAAGATACCCGACCAACAACCTGAACTGGACTGAGGCCAAATTTAAGCAGGTTCAGGTCTGTATGTGGATCTGAACATCAGTATCATGTCTGATCATGTAGTACATTGCACACTCAACACTGCAGGAAATATCCAAAAGTACAAAAAAGCCTTGATAATTTTGAGTCAAAGATATTAAACTGATTCAAAAAGTTATTTTACCATACAGTTGACAACAGTGTTTTAATGGTGGTGCATATCGATTTTGAAATGAGTTTCTTGCCTTTATGTTTGCTCTTTGGCTCCATTCCACATTGGCTGCTTATTTGCTATCTCATTATGTGGTTGCCAGCGTTTCACCACTATTTGGGTCACATTTTAAATCAGGTCTAATTATCCTCAGGTCGTTTTGGTTAGGTTTTAATGTCTCCATCAGGTCAGGTCTCTGTTTTGAAAATTAAATCATGCACTTCAGGTTCAGGCATGTTTTTCCAGGTGTCTGTAACCATCAACATTTCTTATCATAAAAATGTTTAACCCCAACACTAGGAAGGCTCCAAGATAACTAATTTTGTTATAATTTACTTGTTAATATATTGTATGACTTGATTTTTGTACACCTAGCTGTGTGGTGGTGTTCACAGACAATGTTGCTGCTGTAGCACTGTTACTGCCAGCTGTATCTAAAATATTTAATAAAAAAGCCAACTGTTCACAAATGAATGGATTTTGTCCACAGGAAGGCTAAAGTGCTTTTATTTTGAAACAGATACCGCTTTAACACTTTGAGTCCAGCAGTCACAAGTCTGTGGATTGAGTCCATGGCGCTGTCATGCTTTGTCTTGCCAGCTCTAACCATAAATCTGAGGATTACAATGAAAATGTAGTGACCACAGAATGCCATAACCGGGTGTCATTACTGCTGATGTAAATAACAATCTTACTGTTTCACATTTAGCCTTAGCCAGCAGTTTAAAATTTGAGTCACTGTCACCTGCTTTGGTTCCAGGGATGCATTTGGTGCTATGATCGAGTGAGAAAAATCTGTTAGAAACATGAAGTAGTTTGGTGGGGAACTGTGAGCTCCTCTTTGGGGCTATGCTTCCTTTTGAACACCCAGCCTCAACCCAGGGTAGCTTCTGCTAGCCTTTCCCATGAGCAGCCAGGGGACGGCTACCAGAAGGTTCCTTGGGTTGGCTCACACAGGCTACTGGGCTACTATTACTTGCTAACTACAGTATGTATAGGAGCAAGGCTTGATCAGTGTTGCGAATTTATCACATGTACCATTATCACTAATGGAGGACGAGGAGTAGCTAAACATGTGACACATCATGCGGGAGAGAGCAGGAAAGTTTTGTTGCTAGCAGAAACAGGTAATGTGAAAAATTCTCCAAGTCTACAAGTAAATGTAAGACGGTGTGACGCTGTTGTGAGTATAAGAACATTTGTTTGAATAAGCAGAGTGTAAGTCACTTTTAGTAGATACTCTGAATGGCTAGGTTCAGAAAGAGCTCAATTACCATAGACCTGAACAGCTGAACACCAACCACGAAATGGATTGCAAAAGTGAACTCCTTTAGTGAGTACTGCACAACAGAAGTTACAACATTTATATAAACAACAATGTGAAAAATAAAGAAAGTAAAATGGCACCATTAAAATAGTGAGTCTTGTTTTTCTTGGTACCAGTACTGTTCTGTTTGTGTTCAATCCATGTGTTCCTCTGATAGGGTGACCAGAGTCATGTGCTAACTATTTTGGTTGTGTAGCAATCCTGCCAACCAGGTTGGCCCTACCACCAGTTGTAGTCAGCCACGAAAAGTCAATCCAGCTTCTTTAGGATCTTGGGGAGGCTCGCCATCTATGAATCACAGACTGGTCCTGAATCACTCCATCCAGGGTTCTGGATCCTCTCCAACAGACTGGATGTTGCTATGGGGACCAGGAATCTCCAAAAGACCTGACCTGTTTAATTTAAAAAACAGGACCTTTAAGGAAACAATCTAATGGTTGTACAACAATAACACTAAAGTATAATGACAATGTCACCTTTGACATTCTGGCCTTGAATTACACTAAAGCTCAATAACTTCAAATCTAGAAATCAAGTGTCCTTCCATGAATCACTGGATAATAATTCAAAACAACATGTCAGAAATTGTGGTTTAAATCATAAGCAGAATATATTAATTCATTCATCATAATATGAGTTTCTGTCATAAGGGTCATGAAATTAACCCCTAACTCACAACTGAAAATTCCTTCACATTACAATTTGTATTACAAAATAACCAACTTATTCCCTCTTTAACTCAGAATTAGAAACATAAATCTCAAAACATTCCCTTTAATCACACAGAGACAAAATTGCTGATCATGATGTACTTTGTGCTGCCTGCAGTCACATGTACCAGTATGAATGCAATGCTAATCTAATAAATGCTCATTTAGTGTATGAGTGTGCCGAGTGCTTACAGTGCAACAAGCTTAATGCAACAGTTCACCACAGTGTATCTCCATATAGCTATCCCACCCAGTATATGAGTAGCAGCAGCTAACACATATCAAAAGCACCGGAAATGTCATTCTCACCGCTGCACTTCATTCCCGCGCTGAGCACCGTCGGGGACTCTCACAAGATGGAAGACGGTTTGCCGGTGTAACCGCTCGAGCACAGTGCTAAACTGTAAACAAAGAAACTAGTTCAAGCTACATTAACTTAATTGACTTGTGGTAGTTTTACTACAATTACTATCGTACCGCTTTTGTTCAGCGGATTGCGGCATTATGCTGTCGCGGCCGGAGTCAGTGCACAGATGTCTTGTACAAACTTGGCTTCTACACAAAAAGCGGAACGTGCACGTTAATTGGCTGCTAAAAGGCTACCTGCCTTTCGTTTGCTTAGATGCGGTGAACCTCGGTGCTGCCTTCAAGTGCAGTTTGACCGCGTTGCTTTCAAGTGCAACTCAGAAAACATTAAATATATGAAACAACTAATCAACAACGATTTCAGGTTAAGCTAACACGGGACTCACACCGGGCGCGTAACGGCAGCATCACGGCAGCGCCACGGTTCAGCTCCGTCCTCTGCCCGGCGTCAACTCACACCGGGCGCGAACGGCAGCGTTACGGCTGCGTAGCGAACTAGCCGTATTCACGCGAGAATCCCGAACATACGCGAGTCCCCGCGATAAACGGTGTATAAAAAAAACAACAACAACAAACAGCTAACTTTGCTTCTCCGGCATGGGAGAGATTATAAAAAAGATCTGTTGTGTCATAAATTATTGTGTGTTGTTCCACTTCAACAATTAGTCTCTCATTGTTCATGTTGAGACTCTTTGATTGACTGACAGCTGACCTGGTGCCACCGGTCATAACGTAATGTGGAGGTGAAGCTGTGACAGGCGACATTAACTGCATATTGTGTTTTATTTTGAAAGGGGGCGGAAGTTTATTACGCTGATTCTGTGTTGGATTTCCTGTCTGGTGCTATCTGCTCTGTTGAAATTGACGCGGTTTAGCAACGGCTCGCGTCAAAAATAGAAGTGCTACGTAAAGATAGCGCTGCGGAGCGGAGAGACGCTTCTGGGACGCTGCTGAGACGTTCTGCAGCGCGCCCGGTGTGAGTGGTCTCATTGATTATAATGACAGCGATCAGCAACGGCTGACGCGACGCAGCCGTAACGCACCGCTGACGTCCCCGGTGTGAGTTAGGCTTTAGGTTTTAGTTACCCAAGTTTTATGGGTTACAAGAGCAGCAAACACAGTGGCATTATCGCTGATGGCCGGAAGTGACAGAGTATACCGTAGCATGTCAACACCTTATTACTTTGTCTGTTTTTATAATCAGGAGTATGTGCAGGGTGTTTTATTTTGAAAGCTAAATAGATTTTCAGTCTGCTCTGTCTGATGCCGCTTTGGTGTAAAATGCACTGTGCCACTTGTGGTGGTTCACAAGCATCGTCTAGAAGAGCCCTGATGAGCTCCAGCAGCCCGTCACAGCCACAGCTTGTAGAATCAAGCAGAATGCTGATGTTGTTGTAAGCAAGAGGTTCTGCAACCATCATGTACTGTTCAGGTAGGTGGTGTGTAAAGTCTAGTGATCTGTTGTACCTGTCTTGTTTTACCTGTTTTACCATCACAAACACATTTTAATGGAATGTAAAGATGAAAGATAAGAGGCTATTCATATTTCAATAATATACTACCCATTTATTTGATTAGCCTGCTCTATATATATATATATATATATATATATATATATATATATATATATATATATATATATATATATATATATATATGTGATTACCCTGCTCTCTCTATATATATATATATATATATATATATATATATATATATATATATATATATATATGTGATTACCCTGCTCTCTCTCTCTCTATATATATATATATATATATATATATATATATATATATATATATATATAGAGCAGGGTAATCACATATATACGTTATAAACAATTGTGTATTGGCTTCTGTAAATTGTCCATTCAAACTGGACTTCCATCTTCTCACCAGTACCTGTAGCAACACAACGCATCCCTAACATTTTGTTAACGTATTCGGTGGGAAAGTCTCGTCCAGCCATGATGTCAAATTACTGCAGTTTCTGGGTGTTTTTTGAAACTTCATTTAACTTAATAACATTTCAAATGCATCCATGTGACCAACATCTCACAGTCCAGACTATGTAAGCTACAGTATGGAGACCAGCTCAGGCTATGATCTGTTTTAACTAATCCACTATGATAAGAGATACAGAATCATCCTCATACTGTTTGTTTACATCATCATCATTTGGTTAGTCATTTAATTATTTATCCTTTCCTGTTTTACTTCTAACACTGGATCTTCATAGGAAATTGGACACCTTTCTGGGGCAAACCTGGTCTGATTAGGAGAGACGGCATCCATCCCATTTTGGATGGAGCAGCTCTCATATCTAGAAATATGGCCAAATTTATTAGACGACCAAAGCCGTGACAACCCAGAGTTGAGACCAGGAAGCAGGGCTGCAGTCTTACACGCTTCTCTGCACCTCCATTAGGGCAGCTGCCCACCCAGTACTTTAGTATAGAGACTGTGTCTGTCCCCCGTCCACCTACATTGTTTAAGGATAAAAGAAACAGAGGAGGAGTTCATCATAAAAACTTAATAAAAATTAAATCAACATCTCCAGCAGTCCAAAATAAGAGAATTAAATGTGGACTCTTGAATATCAGGTCCTTGTCCTCTAAAGCTCTTTTAGTCAGTGAATTAATATCTGATTATGATATTGATTTATTTTGCCTCACTGAAACCTGGCTGCAGGAGGATGAATATGTTAGCTTAAATGAATCCACTTCTCCCTGTCATTGTAACACTCATATTCCTCGAAGTAATGGTCGAGATGGAGCCATATTTGATTCAAGTCTATTAATAAATCCTAAACCTAAAATAAATTATAATTCATTTGAAAGTCTTGTTCTTAGCCTCACTTTTTTTAATAACCTTCAAGTTCATATTACTGTCCAGTAAGATGAAGCCTTTTTGTAGAAACTCCTACAGCAGATGTTTATCTGACAGTGCTGTAGCCAAATTTAAGGAAGTGATTCCTTCAGTATTGAATTCAATGCCATGTCTCAACGTAGCAGAGGACTTGTCTGCTTCCATTAGCCCCTCACAAATAGATCATCTTGTTGATAGTACTACAGGCTCATTACAGACAGCTCTCGACTCTATTGCACCTCTGAAAAAGAAGATAATTAAACAGAGGAGGTTAGCACCATGGTATAGCCAGCAAATTAAAGCAAGTGGCACGTAATTCTGAACGCAAATGGCTAAACTGGAAGAATCTTGTTTAGTCTGGCAAGATAATCTTAAAATTATTAGAGACAAAATTCATCACCTCTTGCCTTCGACAGGCACTGATCTGCATTCTGATACAGCAAGTTTGGAATCAGGTGTAAAACCTGATACATATTTAGACTGTTTTTCTCCCATCGACCTTCATCAAATAACTTCAATAATTTCTTCATCTAAGCCGTCAACCTGTCTCCTAGACCCCATTCCAACCAGGCTGCTCAAGGATATTTTACCTCTACTTAGCCCTTCTTTATTGGATATGATCAATCTGTCTTTATTATCAGGATATGTACCACAGTTCTTGAAAGTAGCTGTAATTAAACCTCTTCTTAAAAAGCCCACTCTAGATCTAGAGGATCGTAGCACAGAGACTGCACTAGCCAAAGTTACAAAGGACCTCCTAATGTCCTGTCCTGCATGATGTCCACTACATATATTATTACTGTCATTATTACTATCATATCTCCATCACAGTTTATAGTTAGTTAATGATTTGCTGCTGCTGTGCATCTGTGTCTCTCTATCTCTATCACAGGTTCCACTGCTACTGTAATCATTCTACCATTTATTGTAATTCATTGTAACTGTACCATATGTTTGTGTTGATTGTTCTGTACATGTGACATCCATTGCACATCTGTCCGTCCTGGGAGAGGGATCCCTCCTCTGTGGCTCTTCCTCAGGTTTCTTCCACATTTTTTTCCCTGTTAAAGGGTTTTTTGTGGGCAAGTTTTTCCTCACTGGAACCGAGGGTCTAAGGACAGAGGGTGTCACTCCCTGTACAGATTGTAAAGGCCTCTGAGGCTAAATGTGTTTTGTGACTTTGGGCTATACGAATAAAATTTGATTTGATTTTGATTTGATATGATCAGGTGTTGGCTTTGATCATTAGCTTTCCCTGTGACAGATGGAGAAGTCCGACAATGTTTCGACAATATTATCTTAGATTGATTGTTTGCTGTAAACTGGGCTACTGTAGGTACTGTCATGCTCATGGGCTCAGATCATAGATTATACTGCATAATGCCAAAGCTTTAATCCCCACTGATAATGTGGGAGCATATACTACAGTATAAGCCCTCTCCGAGTCAGACTGATTGCTATCTGCGCTATAACAAACTACACAGTCTGTAATCACCCTGTGGATAATGTGTATGCATGCACATTAGTATGCATAAACTAGTCTGTGCACATGGGCATAACATTCAGATATACAGCAGTTATGAAAATCCCGTTTTATTAAATCTATTTTTAGTAGAGACAGAGAAATGCTGTGTGCATGCACATACCTTATGTACAGTAGAGTATCTGTGTGTGTGTGTGTGTGTGTGTAGGCATTAAAATGAGGGCATGTGTGTAAACCCTTGAAAGATGTCACTGGGAGGAATGCATGCTTGTTTAATTTTGTGCTACTTGATACAATGATGTCAGTTACGTCAGTGATGGCTGAGGGAAGCTTTTATTTTGAAAGGGTTGATTCAACAATGCACTGCAACACTTTTGGTTTCAGTAGTGGGCACGACACAATGAGGTCATGAAGTTTTTGGCTCTGAAAATAAAATATAACTTTGTATATCGTACAACATACGACAGCTGCCTGCATAAATATCATGTAAATTGCATTTATATATATTTAAAATTCATAAATCCATCCATCTTAACCAATTGTCCTCATCAGGGTCACAGTGGGGCTGGAGCATATCCCAGCTGACTTTGGGCAAGAGTTGGGTAACACACTGGACAAATGGCCAACTCATCGCAGGCACATTCACACCTACAGTATGGGTCATTTAGAGTTATTAAGCTATTAAGTGCAGGTCTTTGTGAGATACCAGGAGCAAACCCATGGGGAGAACATACAAACTCCACATCATAACATTTACTTTTTTACAGTGGCGTGGCTTCTTTCATTAAATGAATTGATGTAAGACTTCCTCCATCACAGATTCTCTGCTTCCAAAACAAAACGGCAGCTGCAGATGAAAGCTTCTTCGCTGCAGAGCAGGTGTAATCTTTTTTATGTATATATATTCTTTCTATGGTAGATGGTGTAGTGATGAGTACTGCTGATCAGAGTGCAATGCTATTATATTTTATTAACCCAGTTTCATATGAGAACAGAATATTTGAAGCAGGTTTTATTCACAGCTTTATGGATCTCAATGTCACAGTAAAGGTAGTTTTCTATTTAAAATATTAGCATTGTAAAAATATGTCACTGTGATGCATAACTGTAATCTCAACCGGGCAAAATAATCATGATTATCATTTCAGCTGTAATCTTGTAGTCCTCTTCCAATGTCACTCCATCGCTGTGTTTAATCAAACTCTGCCCAGCAGTGTGCGACACCCAGCACAGATGGGAGGCAACCTGATCCACACTCCTGATTTCATTACAGAGGAATGCACACGGATAATAATTTCGGCCACCATAAAATGGTTTCAGCCAGTCCAATAAAGGGCATCTTTAGAGACACACTCCTCTTTCATACCTGCTCCTGTTCTGCAGGGTTCATCAGTGCAGCCACCAAGCCAATCCGACTTTTAATCTAAATGGAAACGATCTCCTGCAGTCAAAGACTTTGCCCCTGAGGTGTTTGGAGCACTGACATCACCACTGTTAATGTGTTGCTTATTAATTACTCTCTCATTTGACCACAGGGGGATGTGTAGCTCCACTGTAACTTTATCTGTAGGGACCTGGCACAAGCACACTACTAACACCAACAACGTTCCTGAAATGCACATCTCCATTATGCCTTTCATGACTGGCAGAGATAACACCTGCCAGTGATAAGTCCTATTTGTTCCACTCTTACTGTTTGATGACATGCTTTGCTACCTAATTGGAGTTTAATGAGGGCCTCTGCCTTTTGACTGCTTCATGGCCTTTTTCTCCTCAAAGCTGTTATTCCTGCACCAGAGGTCAGTTACTGATGAACATGAACATTAAAGAGGTGGACATTTCACACAAGCATCAGAATTACTGAAAAACAAAACAAACAACAAAAGTAGTCCAAAGTTTAAATCAAATGAATTGAGTACATTTTAGGGTGTCATATCTATAATAAAACAGTTTTGAGTGTGTTGCATATTCACATAACCCATCACAGCAAAAGCATGTGGACAAAGAGGATCTATTTTCAATAGAAAAGAGGGCCAAGTTTAAGAAACACTGTCATATGTGTTAAAACCCAGAATATATAAATCATGGACAGATTTCTGAAGAGCCATTGTGAAGCTCAGTGTGGTGGCTCTGGTCGTCACCATCTACCTCCACTGCCTCCCTGCTAATGCAAAGATGAGCAAAGACGTGGAGCGTGGGTGGAGCTGAGGCAGGCTGAATGAAGCCTGGTTGCTTAAACATGCCACCAATGAGAGGATGTGCCAGCCAATCGAAGCAGCCACGCTCTTAATTCTGCATAACTTTAAGTTGAACAGTGACATCCAGGCCTGAAATTTCGTCATTTTAGGCGCAAGGCCACTTGGCCTTTTGTGTTGTCAATTTTCTGAGGGCACAAAGGCCAAATGCCAGGGCACCAAGGCCATAAAATAAAACAATGATTTTAAGTCCACGTCCATAATAAATTCAATGTGATTATGTTTTTTATTGTATGTTTTTAAAGTTGTCTATTTTTTAACTTGTCTGCAAGCCGAGTTTCCCTTTCCTCTTATTCGTTCACTAATTTAACACACTGTCTGACCTCAGTCACAGTGATTTTTTCCTCTCTTCACGTAAGTCGTGCCAGGCTCGAATCGAGGGCCATGGCCCTTGTGAAATTCCTTCCCTGGTGACATCTACAAAAATTCAGCTTCAGTACAGTTGTCAGTAGAATGGAGACTAAAACAGTTTTTTGTACCAGGCTGTAAGCATGTTGCTGTGCTTCATCATCTGCTGTGAAGTTGGACATTGAAACATGGGATTATGGGAGACTGACTCATTCCGGAGTCAGTCTCAAGTGGAAGCTGCTTGGTTAAAATCATTGCAGGTGTGGTGACTGTATGGTTTTATATATACATATATATATATATATATACACACACACACACACATTATATATATATATATATATATATATATATATATATATATATATATATATATATAATATAATATATTATGGCATGCCGTTCAGGAAATTATCTTTGAATATATATTGAATGAAACTTTGAATACATGGAATGAAACTCGGAATGTATGGAATGAAACTTCAATATATTGAATGAAACTCAGAATGTATTGAATGAAACCCTGATTATATGGAGTGAACCTTGAATATATTGAATGAAACCCTGAATATATGGAGTGAACCTTGAATATATTGAATGAATATCGGAATATATTGAATGAAACTTGACTGACATCAGACTTGACTGCAGTGCCTGCGGCCATTTTGTTTAACGTGTGGATGCTGCAGTAAAAAGTTCGTCGGTCCGCTTGGAAACTCATAGCAGCAATATTAAACAATGAGGACATGATTAACACACTGGCGAATGCATGTACGGGCTAAAATCCTCCTGATACCCCTGCACAACACCGTTCTTCTGACGAAGAAGTCCACTCCCTTTATAATCATGGCAGACCTCCGACAACAGGCCAGGCAGCTGTTTATCAGGCCAACCTCAGCATGCCTTCAACCTCACAGGAGTGTCCCACAACAGCCCCTGTGTACAATCTAAGAAGTACCCAAGACACAAAATATAAGAATAACTAGGCTTTATTATAAACTATAAGAGCTCTGAACAGAGTGCATATAATGATATAGGTCATATTCGATATCTCAGTGCAGATATGGTGAGCGAGCCCTGGTGTACTGCTCTCTTTATGTGTTGTACTCCTCGAGTGTTAACATGAATAAACAGCCAGCCAAACTCCTTTTCAAGAGCCAGGAAGTGAGCCTGCTTGCTCCTTTAATGACTTTGCTCACAGCAGGCAAGTCAGGTTGACAACATTGAATTGGAGTGAAACTATAAGAGAAAGATAAAAAGACGACTTAATAAACTGCTATGTGAACAACAGGTAAGTATTAACTTCTTAATGTTAACATGAAACACTTACAGCCATTGCTTTCTGAAGGATGCAGACAAAATATCACAGAGAAACAGTCATTGCACACTGTCGCGTTTTTCTCACCGATCTCACGATCTTACTACCTACTTCCTGTCTAAGCGGATTTCAAAATAAAAGCTCCGCAACAATAAAAATATTTCAACCTTCAAATTAAGAGTCTTTTTAACATATAAAACACATTCAGGGCAGAACACCTGGTAACACGGCGTCTCTTTCATAAAAAAGCAGAACTATTAACGGAACACTGCTGTGTGTAGAGGTCTGTATGTAGGTCTGTATGGTTAGCTTGATATAGTTTTCAGGTGATTTAATGAAGGTAAAACAGTGAATGACGTGCGTAATGGCACTGCGCTTTGACGCGGCACTTCTCCGGGACAGGAGAAGCTGTAGTATTAAACGTATTATACATACATACATAATACATTTAATACTAAACTAAATATTCCGTCTGCATTGGTCTATGAATGTGGGCGATTCTTATTGTATCTAAACAACATATTGTTATGCCCAGCTCGTTCAGGAGCATAACCAAAAAGGGAGGACCACAACGACCAGTTAAATTAACCATAAATTTATTAACAAACAGAACTTAAATGTAATCATAAGGAAACAAAAGAGCTAACAAAGCACAACCAACCAACCCAAACCAAAACAAAACAAAACTTCACCGGGTGCCCTGGAGGCACCAGTCACCAGGAGGGAGAGGGATCAAGAGAGACCGCCATCTTAGAAGCCATGCTTTTATAGATGAGGCCACAGGTTGATGCGAATCTCCCCAACGAAGTGGAGAGCCCAGGCAGGGAATCACCTACGAAGGGAGGAGCACAGACAACACCAAAACACAACAAAATGGCAGGGCCATCACAATATGAAAGCTTCTCTTTCAGTTCACGAAATCCGTGTAGCCGCAGCAGCTTCCCCAGTCGCGTCAGATGATCTATATTATAGATTAATCTGACATGTATATATTATCTGATATGTATATATATATATATATATATATATATATATATATATATATATATATATATATAAATATATATATATATATATATCCATATATATATATACATTATATATAGATATATATACATATATATATACATACACATATATATATATATATACAACAACACACATATATATATATATATATATATATATATAATATACACATATATATATATAGTATATATATATACACATATATATATATATATATATATATATACACATATATATATTAATATATATATATACACATATATATATAATATACACCACATATATATATATATATATATATACATATATACATATATATAATATAATATATACATATATATATATACATATATATATATATATATATATATATATATACATATATATCTAATATATAATACTATTATATATATATATATATATATATACACATATATATATGCATATATATATACACACATATACATACATATATATATATATGTATTATACACATACACACATATATATATATATATATATATATATATATATTATATATATATACACAATACATATACATACACACACACATACACAGCTACTTTATTAGGCACACCTGTCCAACTGCTCGTTAATGCAAATTTCTACTCTAGAAATCTAATAACATAATAAGTAGCCTCTGACTTCATATTCTAGAAGCATAATAAAAGACACAATGCTTTAGTTTCACTCAATAGCCACATAAATATCAGGTATAAATATCTCAAATATATTTGAAAATGTGATGTCCGAGTTCAAGTCCTTTAGTGTGTTAAACAATCAAGAACATACATACACTTTATTAGGCATACCTGTCCAACTGCTCGTTAACGCACATTTCTAATCAGCCAATCACATGGCAGCAATCAATGCATTTAGGCATGTAGACATGGTCAAGACGATTTGCTGCAGTTCAAACCGAGTATCAGAATGGGGAAGAAAGGTGATTTAAGTGACTTTGAATGTGGCATGATTGTTGGTGCCAGACTGGCTGGTCTGAGTATTTCAGAAACTGCTGATCTACTGGGATTTTCACGCACAACCATCTCTAGGGTTTACAGAGAATGGTCCGAAAAAGAGAAAATATGCAGTGAGCAGCTTTTCTGTGGGCAAAAATGCATGGTCAGAATTTGGCATCAACAACATGAAAGCATGTCTTGTCTTGTCATCCTGCCTTGTATCAACGGTTCAGGCTTCTGGTGGTGGTGTAATGGTGTGGGGGATATTTTCTTGTCACACTTTGGCCCCCAATTGAGCATCGTTGCAATGCCACAGCCTACCTGAGTATTGCTGCTGACCATGTCCATCCCTGCTACTTCCAGCAGGATAAGGTGCCATGTCATAA
Source organism: Nibea albiflora (assembly GCA_014281875.1). Lineage (NCBI taxonomy): Eukaryota > Metazoa > Chordata > Actinopteri > Sciaenidae > Nibea > Nibea albiflora. The sequence goes on from CM024802.1 coordinate 7,120,215, forward strand.
AGCTCGAATCATCTCAGACTGGTTTCTTGAACATGACAATGAGTTCACTGTACTCAAATGGCCTGCACAGTCACCAGATCTCAATCCAACAGAGCACCTTTGGGATGTGGTGGAACGGGAAATTGTCATCATGGATGTGCAGCCGATAAATCTGCAGCAACTGCGTGATTCTATCATGTCAATATGGACCAAACTCTCTGAGGAATGCTTCCAGTACCTTGTTGAATCTATGCAACAAAGGATTAAGGCAGTTCTGAAGGCAAAAGGGGGTCCAACCCGGTACTAGCAAGGTGTACCTAATAAAGTGGGCCATTAAGTGTATATACATATATGTATATATAATACAGGTGTACATCATAGCAATTTTAGGGAACTATTGTTGAGTTTAAAACAAAACTAACAAATCCAACCATCCACCCTTACCCCTTCCCTCTGCAGATTTTGTTGCTCTATAATAAGGCCACCTGACTTCACACTTTGCTATTTTAAACTGGAACTTCTGTTCCATTTTATAAGTGGCTGGTTTATAAGTGGCCCACGTGTTGCCAGATTCAAGCAATTTCTTGAACTGAGAAGAAAGTTGGCGAGAACAATGATAGCCTGTTTAATGTTTGATCACACTCGTGAATAAGCCAGGAACATTTCTTTAAAAAAGAAGAAGAAAAATTGCAATATTTTCAAATGAAAAACATCCATGTGCTCCACATATTTGATGTTGAAAATAAATATACTGTTATCGCCCTGACTGAGATTCTGTTGCATTCTAATAGCAAGGTTTGTTATAGCGCTGCACTCAACATGAGCGTGCCATCAGACTGTCACATACTATATGCATGAGCCAGTGTGACTCAATTTTATGCTCTGACAAGCTCCACAGTAACAAAATGCGCATACTCAAATTATAGTTCTTCTGATAAATTGATCCTTAGAGCAGACATGGCAGATTCCAAGAGAATAACAATGTGTGAAGATGCTCCATGCCTTCAAAGGGCTGCAGTCACTGTAGCTGTGTAGCCTACATTACACTGGTAAAAACAATGAAATTCAAGATACAATGATATGATTCTATAACACAGGTGTGGAACAGAATGCAAGTTAAGGTCCATTTATGCCACAAAACAAACAAAAATAAATGTACTAATATATAAGATCAAAATGTTTTTATGATGAGCTGAGGACTCTTACAGCCTGAGGAAAGAAGCCATTCTGTAGTCTGATGGTATGGCAGCAGGGTGAACAGGCTGTTCCTGCGATGGACATAGTCTTTTAGTATCCTTTGGGCTACCTCGCCTCACTGTTATCGCGGATGCTCGTTAGATCGGTACCAATGATGTTTTGGCCTGTTTTAATCAACTGCTGCAGAACCCTCCTGCCTCGAGGAGTGCACATCCCATCCCAATTTATAATGTTTCCTCTCCTTCTAAAGTTTTCCTCAGAAAACTTTCTGAGCTTGTAGCGTAGGGCTGAAAACAGATACTCATATAACATAAGTTGGGCGCCAGACAGGAGCATAAATCAACCTGTCACTCATTAAATAGAAAAGGATAATGAGTAAATTTAAAAGTATCTGATTAACAACAAAAGTCCCGCTAGCAGATAGCCCCAGCTACAAAATAAATTCAGGTCACCAAAATATCTGTAAAGGAAAGGTTATTTAATCAATCTGTTAATCCCAAACAAAAAAATAAACGGCAGAGGCCGGGTATGGAGAGAGGGATCGCCGGATCCAGGGGATGGTCTAAACAATCCTGAGAGGGGAGAAGAAGCCTGGAGAGAGACAGGCAGATACCACTTAGCTGTATGTTGTAAGCCCCGACCAGCTACAGCTCCAAGTGCCGCGCCAAAGACAAGAAGTTTGCCTTTTCCACACAATCCGGGGTTGCTTTTTGGTCCTGTGGTGCTTGCATATTTCCTTTCTAGCTTATATACTTGTGGATTTCTCCTGCTCACACTCGCTTCCTCCTATCCTCCTCCATGTGGCTTGGTGTTTGGAAAAGATCTCCCCCTTCCCCCTATCTCACAGGTGCTCTTAATGATTTCCTAGCTCCTCCCCCTTACCTGTGGGGAGGAAATGCAAGTCTGCACTTTCGTTTCGTCGCTTTCATAACAAGAGAGATGTGAGATGGTCACGATGAAGCTTATTCTCAAGAACTGTTCCAGGAATATCTGAAAACAACATTTAACACATAGTTTGAATATCTTCAGTGTTGATTCACATTGTAGAAAATAATACAAATAAAGAAAACTCTCTAAATCAGAAAGGACCAAGGACTGATACTGTTTGAGAGAATGAGAAAAATATAAAATAATAATACCATTAATTCAATTGGTTTAATTAGTCAGAGATTGCCTTTTTTGCCACATTTTTAATTTAACATGAGTTCTCCTTTGAACATAGGCAGAATGGCAGCTTTTCATTTAACAGTGTTGTATTCAGTGTTACAGTGTATACAGTGTTCTTTCTGACAAAAAGGCAGCTTTTCTGGCTCTGCATTAAAATACAACTTTTCCAGACGTCCAGGCTCTCTAATAGTGAAATGATTTCATTGTCTTTGTGATCACACATAATCAACGCAACTGATGATATATGATGCCACTCCTCATTGCTTCTCCTGACACGACTATGTGCTAGTTCCAAACACACTTCCGTCCATATTACTTGTGACTTGTGCTCTTTTAACATGGAACACACACCTGTACAGTCCCTGACAAAAGTCTTGTTGCTTGGGTAGAAGTTGACCTTAAGTGCCCCTCAAATATATGTGTAATCTTAGTCATGTCTAATCTTAATCATATGTCAATTACTGGGTGTGTATAAAAAGAACCCCAGCACAACAGACCTTCACATCAACTGCAACTTGACCTTTGACAACAGACCAAAACGTTGATTATCAAGAGGCTGAAGACCAGATCCACTGCTGAGGTGGCTGACACCTTCAATGTGTCTCAACTTTAAGTACAAAGAATAAGAAAAAGATTTGACAAGACTGGAGATGTTTTTTTGACAAGCCCAGGTCCGGCAGACCCTGCAGGACAACTGCTCGGGAGGACCGTTTGTTGGCTTGAAAATCCAAGGCCAGCCTGTTTTCCACTGCAGCAGAGCTCCACCAGGCCTGGTCACCTCAAGTCCCCGTGTCAACCAGAACAGTTTGTAGTATTCTCAAATTGGCCTCCATGGTCGAATCAGTGCCCGGAAACCAATACTAAACAAAAGGCAATTAAAAAAATACGTGGCATTTGCCAAGGCCCACAGCCTGCTAAAAGGATGGACATGTGGAGCCAGGAAAAGTGACAGAAGGTGGATTTCTCAGATGAATCTTCTGTTACATCATAGCCACCGCAAATATTGCAGGAGACCTACTGGAGCCCACATGATCCGAGATTCACCCAGAAAACAGTTAAGTTTGGTGTCAGAAAAATCATGGCCTGGGGTTACATCTAGTATGGGGGTGTGCGAGAGATTTGCAGGGTGGAAGGCAATATCAATAGCCTAAAATATCAAGAAGTATTAGCTACCTCTTACATTCCCAACCATGAAAGGGTCAAAGGTCAAACTTTGCAGCAGGATGGTGCTCCATCACATACTTTCATCTCTACATCAAAGTTCCTCAAGGCGAAGAAGATGAAGGTGGTCCAGGACTGGCCAGCCCAGTCACCAGACATGAACATCATTGAGCATGAGCTGGGCTGGGGTAGAATGAAAGAGGAAGCATGGAAGACGAAACCAAAGAATCTTGATGAACTCTGGGAGGCATGGAAGACTGCTTTCTTTGCTCTTCCTGATGACTTCATCAATAAATTGTATGAATCATTGTCAAACCGCATGGATGCAGTCCTTCAAGCTCTTCTTAATTCACTGATGGTATGCAATATATTATTGTATTTGAAGTAAATTATTTGTTCAATTTTCACATTACTCTCTGTAGGTGACAAAACTTTTGTCTTGACCTTTCTGTGTTCATTAAATGATCAATCTTTCTTCAGTGAAGCAAATTTATTTCAGTATATTAAACATAATTTGGGAGGGTTTTAGCTTTCATATGAGCCATTTCTAAAACCAATGGATTAATTAAAAGTCAGGTTATAAGGTGTTGTTTCTACAAAATGGATAAGTGACAAGACTGTAAAGTGCATTTGCTTGATCCAGGATATTATGATGGAGCCAGGTCTCTAAAGATGTGGGCCCAAAAGTCCTGTTCCTGTTGCTGAGTAAGTTAGTCACATTTAATTTTCCTGTGATTTCCTGTGACATTAGCCAAGAGTATGCTGGGTAGTGGAACTGCAGTAAATCCAAGCTGGGTTATCTTTATCTTATCCTGACTCTCTTCTCTGTCCCTGTGGCGATCAACCTGATTGTGGTGAAATTTGGTTCAGCTGGTCTGGCTGGCAGGTCAGAAGATGCCTTGGGCAGTCATCATCTCAAGGTGACACCATTGGGGTTTGTTGAGAACATTTTATTTGTTTTCATTAAACCTGCATTTTCTCAGGAAAGGTCCACTGATATAAGAAATCTTTTTATCCAAGGAGACTTTAATGGTGGGTTGAATGGAAACATGTCATTGGGTTGCTTTATCTGAAACAACACAGTGTTTTTAGCTGAAATATGTAGTTGACAAATTTTATGATTTTGTGTAATGGTTTCCAGATGTAGCTGGTTGCATTCTAAATCTGTGTTCAACACTATCATTGTGCCTGGAAACCAAAAGTAAACATTACTGTCCTTCCTCATATATATATGAGGAAAGACAGTAATGTTTATTTTATATATATCAGAACAGCATTGAGTTCAGCGAGTGGTGAGTGGTTTGTAATTGCCAGTTCTAATGGGCATTACATCAGGTTAATAAATGATTACATTTAGGCAATTAAGACATTTAATTAATAATCCACACCCTTACATTACTTTCCAGCAGTCAGTTAACAGCTCATTACATTCAGTACTGGGTCTGACTCTTGAATTCAATATGTTTACCAATGAAATGTCCAACTCATATAAACTCATAGATGAGATTCCCCACCCTGTGGTCTCCTTGCAGGCCACAGTGAGACAGCCATGTCTCCACCCTTTTGTCTGACCTTGTCGGCCTTTCCTGTGTTAATCCTCCTTGCAGGTCAGAAGGGGTTGGAATAATCCCATGAAAGGTGCTGGTTGAGGATTATATAAAGCCCCAACTTCAGCATTTTAATTCAATCCAGCATCCAAAGAACTGATATTAAGTCCCAGTGTCACAGTGATAACCACCTTTAATCATGTCAAAAGAATTGATATAAAATGCCAGTGTCAAAGTGATTACCACATTTAGACATGTGTGCACAAATAACACAAAATGTTACAGTATATACTGAGCTGAGATATATATCATTTTCTTATATTTTCTTCTCTTCCCTAATATCTGTGACATTGCTGGCTTTCATTTAAAGTGATTTTATAGTTTCAAACTTCATGTCTTTGTTATATAAAGAGCCATTTTGAATAGAGCTGCAACGCTTACATGATATTTGGCCTCTGGTACACAAAGGGGGCAGCATTGCAAGAGTGGTTTCAGACTGCAGAAGACAGAACCTAAAAATGAGCTCCAAAATACAAAATAGATTTCATAACGTATGACTTGTAGACATTTATGATTTAGCCACACAAAGTATGAATGATTTGTCTTCTTTATTTTAAAATTTTTTTTTATTCAGGATGAATTATTAACTCTCTGACTATCTAAATAATTTGGCACCATCAACACATCCGTGTTTTAATGTGTCCAATAGCAGATACCTGTGAAACTAATGACATTCCCATCAGCCTCAGCTGCACCTTGTGTTTAATGTTAATTAGCAAATGTTAACATATATAATATGAATATAAAGTCAGCAAATAAATGTGAGAAGTATCTTATAAAACAGATCTTCAACCCTTTGACAGTTACTGTGGCAACCCACTTATCACTACAAATGTGTTATTAATAATATGCCTTCAGGTTTTCATACCTGAATGAACAACATACCCAAAAAGGCATGCAAACATTTTCTGAGGAGGCCAGAGAGGGACTGAGAGACTGCATCAAAACCACCAACTGGGAAGTGCTCTGCAGACCACATGGGGAGGACACTGAGAGTTTGAGCAGCTGTATCATAGACTACATTAGCTTCTGTACACAGAACACTGTGGAAGGCATGGTGTTTTCTAACAACAAACCTAACTCCTGAGCTAAAGGCCCTACTGAATGAAAAGAAGAGGGCCTGCAGTCCTGGGGACAAAGAAGAATTGAGGAGTGCACAGGAAGGGTAAGGCCACCAGTAGAAGGAGTGCCTTCAACTTAACAACACTAGAGAGATAGAGAGATCTGGAAAGGACTGAAAAGTATCTCTGGCCACAACAACAACCATGAGAGGAACCCAGAATCTGGATATTGGGTGGTGGGAGCATACAAATACCTGGGTTTTCACCTTAACAATAAAGTGGACTGGTCAAGAAATCTTGAGAAGTACAATCTACATGAAGAAATGAACAGTTTTAATAGTGTGTTTGCTCCAAAAAGAAGAGACAGAAAGGAAGCAGCCTCATTTGTTCCTGTTGGTTAGTTAGTACAGCTGCAGCTCACTTTCTGGGTCACAAAGGAACGGTGGAAACTGTTTAGTCATGTCTGACAGCAACAAGGAGCAGGACAGCAAAGCTCTCCTCCATCCCCTCTGAATCTTTGAATGCTCAATGATACCATCCCATGATTTAAAATCTGAACATTTATTTCATGGAAGCAACATGTGCCGCCAACTTAACAAATAAAGTATTTATTTGGTATAGAAGCAGAGGTATTAGAGAAATAACACTATTGTGAGCAGAACAGATAAGAACAGAGGCAAAGATTGAGTCACTGTCTAAGTGGCAGCATGCACTCTGGGCACTTTAGTTTATTGATCTCATTTTCTGAAATATGCAGCAACTTTCAGCAGCCTCTCTGACCTCAGCTTCCACAGTCACAATCAACTAGCGTGTTAAGTTTACCTTGACCCTCATTAGCTGAGGCTGAACATGGAGAATGAATTCCTGTGGTGTGACTCACAGAGTGGGGTGTATTAGTTCACTCATGCAAGTGGTTCAGATAATGTTTTTTAAAGCCTTGTTATGTACAATTTCTACATAAAACAGCTTCTAACTGATTTTGTGAAACTGGATCATACTTTATAGAAAAATGTTTTCTTCACCTCAACTCTCTGTCAGGCAGTCCACCTCAGTCTACAGGAGCCCAGAATGGATAACTAACACTGGTTCTAGATAAGGCCTTTCATATTTTTGCATATTCCACTGTAGTCTCTCCTTCATGCTTGGAACAGGAGAGTGAGTGAAGGAGGTTGTAATCTATAACTACAGCATTGGGTGCCACTAAATTCTACACAGTGGTCCTTTTAAAGTAATGAGATGTCCCAAATTTGACAGAAAGCCAGTGTACTGTAGCCAACACAGGGGTGATATGTGGATACCGAGGAGTCATAATTGATAAATGTGCAGGACAACATTGAACTGCTATAGAGGGAAAAGTGGATGATTTGTTTGAGATGTGGGAAGCTTGTTGAAAATAAGAGGATGGACTAACAGTTCAATGGTTAATCAAAAATTATCCAGAGGCTGTTAAAGTTAAAAGCTGGGGGACGGGCCTCTGATGTAGTGTAAGAGAGCAGAATTGTGTTGTAATTTGGCATCAGAGACAATGAAACAGCCAAAGTCCATCTTCAGCACAGTGAAGGACACAGTCGACCTGACTTGTGAAAATATGCTGGCAGGTCATAGTGAAGAACATTGTCTGCGGTCTCCACTGCTGTTGCACAGTCAGATGGTACAGATGAGCGCCTGAAGCACTCATTTTGCATCTGTGTGTCTGAGCTGTCCATCTGCCACAGCTGGTCAGAGTGAGGGTGAGAGGTTATCCAGAAGTGTGGCCTGAAGGGAGTAAGCAACGGGAGAATAAGACAGACAGAACACATAAACCACACACCCACAACCATTTGGTGATTAGCTTATTTAGTTACTCTGATTTTTATTTTAAATTGTTGTTAAATTTCTGTGGTTGGCTGTAGTCTATGATCATTTATTTGACTGATGTCTTCACCTCCTCTCTGTAGGCTGCCCCACAGTTGTCCATGATAAGGCCCACAATCGTCTACAGAACACATTTACAGATTCTTGCACACAGTCACATACAAGTAAGACTCTAAGAAGACCTCCAGGTTTGTGCCATTATCAGAAGGTGCTGGCCACCAGTGTTTGTTGAACTCTTTTATTAAGTTGATCCTAGCTCTAACGTGGATCACTATTTTGTAGTGTTGATTGTGTTGTAGTGTGATTTCTGTTCTGTACAGTTATGAGTATTCTGCACAACACAGTGAACAAAGATAACCTGCAGACATAAATATCTCTGGAAGCGTTCAGTGTACTTTAAAACAAGCCTCAGATGGATGGAGTGGTTCACTGTTTACAGACAGCAACAACAAAGATAAAAAAATAGATTGCCAAAACCTGAACCTTTGGACACTTTTATCTCTCTGGAGTCCTACTGTTGAGAGTTATGGGTTGTACTGATACAATTCCAGAGTACTTCTGGTGACAGCCGTTGAAATACCTCATCCTCCAGTTAGGTCATAGTTTGTCATTTAAGGGTTTATCACTGGCTTATTCCTGTTACAGAGAGAGTGTCTCATCTTTACAGAGTAACTGAACTGCAGCTGAAATTCTTGGTCCTGCTGACCTCCAGTGGTTTTAAATTCACCTCGCTCACACACTTCCTGGAAATCACTCAGCTAAGATAACTGAATGTCAATCATCCTGAACCAAATGTCTGCACAAGAAGATTCATATATAGTGAAGTAAATATATACATAATTCAGATATACTACGTATGCATGTATTGAATAAAATGCATAGAAAAACATTACAGAGGTTAAAATCTCTAAATTAAAGCGGAACTATGCAGCATGAATGGAAAAACAAAGTTCTTAATCAACTTGGGTATGAGGAGGAAAGATGTGCTGTTGCATTCGGAGGAGCGCCTCTTTTTGTTTTCAAATGGGCTCTTCGGTGATTTATTGCAGCACTTCTATAAAGCTTGCAGACTCACAAAAAACAGCTAAAATAAGTCAGGCGATGTTATTTATGCAACCCAGTATCACAAATCACGATTTGGCTCAAGGGGCTTTGTGGGACTCTGTGCAGACTACAACCCCCACTCCGCACAACTTTAATTAGAATGAGGAAAAAGCCCTCCAAATACATTACATTTTCCATCTAGTAACTCAATGGCATCCTTTGTTCAAACCTTCCTCCACACCTCATCTCATCACATCACATCATCAAAAAGCAGTGCATGACAGCAACCCAAAACATTCGCATATCATGCTTGATCAGAGTTACACTATGAGGTACTTTATTTTATGTAACTGTACACATCTATCACTTGACAGGACAGGAAAAGGAAGATAAGGACACTCGGCCAGGCTGTGAGAGATTCATCTGTGAGAGGCGTTTAAATGAAGTGCTTTTTATTACTTGCCTTTCACATCTTGTCGAGTGTCTTCCTAACTCTGTCGTGTACAGTTACATAAAATGGAAATATTCAAGTAAAGTACATGTACGTCACAGTGTACTGTAACTGTAATCAAACATAAAACTTGAAAAAATGTATTGGGACATTAACTTACTGAAGTGAGCTCTTGTTTCACTCTTCATTTGTACAGCCAAAATCTCTTATAAAGGCATAAGAGAAAGCAGAAAAGCTCAGAGGAGGAGAGAGAGAAGAGAGGAGCATAGTGCATCATCGGAAGTCCCCCAGCAGTCTAGTCCTATGGCAGCATAACTAAGGGATGACCTGAGCCAGTCCTAACTATAAGCTCTATCAAAAAGGAAAGTCTTAAGTCTATTCTTAAAAGTGTTGACCATGTCTGCCTCCTGAACCCAGAAAGGTAGTTTGTTCCACAGAAGAGGAGCTTGATAGCTGAAAGCTCTGGCTCCCAATCTACTTTTGAAAACTATAGGAACCACAAAGAACCCAGCATTCTGAGAGCACAGTGGTCTAGAGAGGTAGTAAGGTACTATGAGTTCTTTTAGAGCTTTGTGTAAACGAGCATTGAATATTTGTCATTACTAATTTGACCATGGACCCTTGCCTGCCTAGAAAATACACCAGAGGGATAACAACATGTCACATTTTGAATCCTACATTTTGAAGTCTACACTGACTGAACTGCAGCATTTGACAAGAGTGAGGACATGATGCACAAGTCAGCTCCGGATTTGTGGGTTAAAGGTAACTTAGCAGTGATTACAAACTGAATTGGAATCTTTATTTTTAGCTTAGTGTCTCTTTAAATCCAGAAATCATTCAGTTACTAAGCAGTCATACTGCCTACAGTGGAGCTTCCAAACAGATCGGTGATAATGGAAAATTGAGCAGTCAACAAGCTCTCTGTTCCTCTTTAATTTGCTAATGGCTTCTCCACTTCAGGCAGCTGCTGATAAAAACACTGTTAATGACAGGACATGTACCTGCAGCTTTTAGCCAAACTGCGGCACTAACTCTCCTGCTGGGCAGCTTCTCTGAATCCTGCACCAGTTCTCCAGTAATGGCGGTAATGTGTTGCTATCATCCCTTGAAGCTCCTCAATTATCTTTAATGATGTCTGCAGGATTTGGCTGATGGGAAAATGTTGTTAGTGCTGCTTCATCTGTCTTGCTTAAGTTATTTTAACTGAAAAAACTGTTCAAAAAGGTACGGCTAAAAATACAAGTACTAAAAATTCAAGTTACTAGAGGCTGTCTCCTCTCTGCACTTACACTGAAAATAATTCATTTCACAGCAGAACGGGGGGGAGTAAGGGGTTTTTAATCTTTCTTAAGCAAGAGCTGCCATAACCTCTCCATCATCCTGACTCAAGGCAGAGCCTCAAATCAAACATAAGAATCCAATAGCGGAGTCTATAAATGAATAAAAGAAAACATCCTTTTCTGCAGGACTGATGGATTGTTATGAAACACAGGCCAAAAATATCTCCCCCACTGATGACAAGCTAGATTCTGTGTGAAACAGACTGCTCTGTAATCCTTGTTGGTGCTGAACAGACCTTTATAATGAACTCATTACATTAGCACCATATTGGTGTGTAGATCGTCTGGCTGGATTTTGAGGCCAACTAGTGTCCAATCACTACATCTTAAAGTATATATGGTATGGTAAATGGACTCTACTTATATATCTCCTTTCTAGTCTTCCAACCACTACACTACACTACATATCTCACTCACCCATTCACATACATTCACACACTGATGGTATTAGCTGCCATGCACGTAGTGGTGTGTGAACTTACAAACTTATGGTTCAATTTGAACTAATGTTTTATATGACTTGGAGTAATGCGTAGTCTCAGTGAGTGATTCGTTCATTTTCATGCAGTACGATCCCTCGCCGATCATTCGGATCGTTCATTTGTTACGTGACAAGACACGTAGGCTGTGTGAGGAGTGTTATGGAATTTTCCATCCTTCGATTACATTTGGTCACACGTGGGCCTTGATGTCATAGACAGTGACAGCACTAAATCATATCAGAGAAGACTCTCTGATATGATGTTCAGCCTCTCTCTTTGGTATGCAAGGCTGCTGTTTGGATTTCTGGAGGAGTGCAGATGCCAGACTCAAAGTCTCAAAGTTGTCTGGCGACCAGGGTCGGAGGAACTGATGAGACTTTTTTTCCCACCTTTTTTCTCATGACACTTTTCATGCAGAGCAAGTCTAGACTGTACTCTTTATAATATTATTTACAGAGACCCAACAATTCCACCATGAGCATGCACTTGGCGACGGTGGTGAGGAAAAACTTCACTGGGAGACCGAGGGGTGGGGGGTGAGAGAGATCGAAAGAGATACAGCTTCTGAATAATGTTTTGATGCCAAACAAATCTGCTGAAAAGCATTATAACGTTCACAGCATGCTAAAGCCCACTGAGTCAGTTTTTGCAAAGACAAAAGCCTTGTCATATGATACACCCAATCCTAGATTACAGCCTCACCTGTGATCAATAATTGGATCAGTCAATTTGTGGGTGTGTATATAAAGAACCCCGGCACAGCAGACCTTCACATCAACTGCAACTTGACCTCTGACAACATGCCAAAGATTCACCCTGAGACCAAAGCGTTGATTATCAAGAGGCTGAAGACCAGATCCACTGCTGAGGTGGCTGGCACCTTCAATGTTTAAGCTTTAAGTACAAAGAATAAGAAACAAGCCCAGGTCTGGCAGACCCTGCAGGACAACTGCTCGGGAGGACCGTTTGTTGGCTTGAAAATCTAAGGCCAGCCTGTTTTCCACTGCAGCAGAGCTCCACCAGGCCTGGTCACCTCAAGTCCCCGTGTCAACCAGAACAGTTTGGCCTCCATGGTCAAATCAGTGCCGGAAACCAATACTAAACAAAAGGCAATTAAAAAAAACATGTGGCATTTGCCAAGGCCCACAGCCTGCTAAAAGGATGGACATGTGGAGCCAGGAAAAGTGACAGAAGGATGCCGCCGCAAATATTGCAGGAGACCTACTGGAGCCCACATGATCCGAGATTCACCCAGAAAACAGTTAAGTTTGGTGTCAGAAAAATCATGGCCTGGGGTTACATCTAGTATGGGGGTGTGCGAGAGATTTGCAGGGTGGAAGGCAATATCAATAGCTTAAAATATCAAGAAGTATTAGCTACCTCTTACATTCCCAACCATGAAAGGGTCAAAGGTCAAAGCAGGATGGTGCTCCATCGCATACTTCCATCTCTACATCAAAGTTCCTGAAGGCGAAGAAGATGAAGGTGCTCCAGGACTGGCCAGCCTAGTCACCAGACATGAACATCATTGAGCATGGGTGGAATGAAGAGGAAGCTGTTACAAGACCAGAGTAGGACCCCAAAGCAGAGACGGAATACGGGAAGGTGTTTAACAAAAAGTCACTTTAATGTAGCAAGGTCCACACAAAAATAAAAATCAAACAAGTCGAAAGGCACTGCAAAAAGCCAATGTCCACAAAAAACTCAAACATAAAGCGACCTTTTCAGGTGGAGAACTTCAGCCGAAGGAATCTTCTCTCGGGAGAACAAAGGAACCTGACATGCGGTTGGAGCACATGGGAATCTGGCAGTGGAATCTGGGAAAGCCAGTCCTAAAAGGGAGAGGGAAGAGGCTGATAGGCTGATAGGTAGGAAAAGGGAGGAGCCAAACACACCTGCACCAGCAAGAGAACAGGAAGGGGGAGGGGAGAAATAAAGAGCACCAAAAGGGAAAAATGACAGCAAAAACAGACAGAACCAAACCATGACAGAAGCATGGAAGATGAAACAGCGCCTTAGCCGATGGCTTAGATGAAGAAATTATTGAAAGTATTTGATGATGTTTGAAACCTGGGGTAGGCTGTTCTGGCATTACAAAAAGCCTTCTTGTAAGTTTTAAGACTATCTTGCCAGACTAAATGAGATTCTCCCAGTTTAGTGGCACACCATTTGCATTCAGAATTACGTGCCACTTGCTTGGCATTGAATTCAATACTGAAGGAATCACTTCCTTAAATTTGGCTACAGCACTGTCAGATAAACATCTGCTGTAGGAGTTTCTGCGAAAAGGCTTATAATCCAGTAATATGAACTCAAAGGTTATTAAAAAATGGTCAGATAGAAGAGGATTCTGTGGATAGACTATTAGATGATCAAGTTCAATGCCATATGAGAGAACGGGATCAAGAGTGTGGTTCAGACGATGAGTCGGTTTATTTACACTCTGACAGAAGCCAATTGAATCTAATAAAGAGATAAACACAGTACTAAGACTATCATTGTGGTTGTCCACATGAATATTAAAATCACCTACAATATTTACTTCATCTGTTTTAAGGATCAAGCCTGATGCAAATTCTGCAAATTCAGATAAAAATTCAGAGTAAGGACCAGGAGCATGATATACTGTAACAAACAGAGTTGGCTGTAATGTTTTTCAGGTTGGGTGAGTGAGGCTAAGAACAAGACTTTCAAATGAATTATTTAATTTAGTTTAGCTGCCCCCCCTTTTTTAATAATTACAGTTACTGTTTTGTTCTCTCTCACTATTGCTCTATTTATTTATCTTTTTTTTTCACAAAGAATTATAAATGCATTATAATTCACTGTGAATGTCCCCACTATGACCTGGTACTCATAGACAGTGTTACCGTGAAAATAAGAATTGTTGATTTTGTTTCCTTGGAATGAAGTTTAAGTTTAAGTCTTTTACAGACACCACCGATATTCTTTCGTGGAGTTTTCCACCTCCATTTTTCTACAGTGGCCCAGGATGGACAAACTAAACACTGGCTCTAGAAAGCTGAGCATCATGTTGGGGTCCTGCATCTACCTGTTAGGTTTATTTTTCAACTGAGCAGCTCTCTGTACATTATCTTTAGAAGAAGACCTCTGCCCTGAGTAGTTTTGCTCTGTTGTTCTTTGACAGGGTCTTTGCTGTTTCACCGACTTTGTGCTAGTTACAGCTGTCATATGTGATGTCATGACAATGTCATACACCACTCCTGTCACTTCTAGTTCAGTTAAGTTTAGTTTAATTGTCACATATAATTATACAGGTTGAAAGTGGAGCAGCAGAGATCTTTGACTTGACGATTAACAATGCCAACGTCACAATATATGCAGAGCTGCTTAAAGTTTGAATACTGTAGATTATGGCATAACAAACTAACAAGACACCTGTTGAATTTAGTTGGTCTGGCTGAGTGTTAGTCACAGCATCAGCTGGATTGTCTTTACTGTGGATATGTCTCTTGTATAAATAGTACTATGTGACAGTCTCCCTGCGTTAGGTGTTTGTCTATGAAACAAGTTCATTTATAAAATGTTGTGCTGATTAGCATCAGCTGTTAACTGTTGACAGCCATGTAAAATTGGCATTAAAGAAATAATTCAGCCACCTACACTATTCAAATGACATCTTCTAAGAGGTGGATCAGCCCTTGGCGGGGAATGTAATCTCTCTGACACGAGTATAATAAAAAAAAAAAAACTCTTTGAAAAATGTGTTCAAAAGCTGCTGCAGTGTGAACTCTGGGCATTTTCTAACATTTTTTTTGTCATGTGGCACCAAGAAAAAAAAAGAACTATATGAGGAGTTTATTTGCAAAAACACTGATAAATCCCATTCTGAAAGTGAATAAATCAACACCAGGAAAAGAAATAAAATTGAGGATGCGGTATCTGTTTTTGCAAATGAACACATCACCAAACATTCAGCTCCAACACTCTGAGCTGTAGCTCTGTATTATTTGAAGGATTACATAAACTATGTGTAAAATGTGTAATGTGTAATAAAAACTGTTTTGCATGCTCCCATTTGCCAACTAAACAGTGGATTATGTGATTGTGATTGTTCATTACACACACATTATGTGTGGGCCGACTTCCTCTCTTATCTGTCATTATGTCGCTCTTGGATGACTCCATGATGAAACCCATCTGGATGAACAATACACTCCAGAAGCCTGTTATCCTAACATGATGACATGTCTAAGTCCTGATTAAACGTATTTGATATATTGAGGTAATATAGTAATTAAATTGTTATCTTGGAATAACAGGCTTCAAAAACGAAATGTTTGTTATCTCAAGAAACCAAATCAAAGCTGAGAGCTGGCTGCTATCCTCTCCCATTGCAGAAACGCACGTTTGTTCTTCAAAGGAATACATTATTGAATTCTATTTATGCTGAAAAAATGTGATGAAGAGTCTCCCACTAAAGGGAGGAGGAACCAAAGTCTGTCCTAAGCTGAATCCTAAAACTCAGGTCTACATCAGTGAGCCTGAAGTATGATTAGAACCATCCCCTGTTAATGCTATCTGGGAATGCACTGTGCCATTAGCCACAAATGGCTCATATAACTGACACACAATATTTACTCATGAAATCCATACATCCATCATCTGTATGTGCTTCTCCATAACATGGTCAAAGTGGTGCTGGAGCCGATCCCAGCTGACTTCGGGCAAGAGGCAGACAAGTCATCAGCTTATCACAGGGCGTAATCATAAAATAACTCAACTGTATTGATGGGGCTTAAATCAGTATCCAGCTCCTGTTAATTAATCCTGATGAATAAACTGAAGAGCAGAGAACGATGGATCCCATTGCTTAATTTGACACTGAGGAGGAAAATGTATATTCATATGCATGTCCAAACACAAACTCATAATTACGACCCCACCAAGCATCCAAGAGAGCAGGAACAGACTAGGATTAGAGGAACTAATAACCACAGGAGAGAAATTATTTAATAATTTCTTGTGAAGGTCACAGACGAACATTGCTAACACTCTGTCGTGCTGTTCTATCACATATTACACTACATCAAAACTAGGATGGATCCTCTAGTATGACTTACCCATAACTGAAAACAAGTGTTGAGGGTCTGCATAAAATAACCCCACACTATACTTTAAAGCATTCTGGATAGGCACTAGGCATTAGAAAACATCGTATGTCTGCTATCAGAAAACAGCTTCCAGAAGGAGGGGGTATGTACAGAGCTTTGGATGGCCCCATTACTTTTAATGACAAACAAAAACTTGCTGCAGTTACATCCATCTATAAATTCAGTGTGTGAAAACAGATGCTGCATTCATGGATAAGCCTTCAGGCGGCAGCAGCAGCAAGGCTAATGACAAACAAGTTCTATATGAATATATACTATGAATGTTTTCCTATTGCGGTAAATACAATGAGGCTAATATGTAACACAGATGTAAACAAAGAGTTAGCCTCCCCAACAAAACACAAGATTAGAACTTTTTAAATATGTATGTAAAATGTATACAGCAAAAGAGAAGAAACAAACTGACCAGTTTAAAACTTTAATTTGCATCCAGCTTTACATAAATGAACACACAATCATAATATACTGTGTGCCAAATATAGGCATTATTAACAGTGAAAATGCTTAAAAGTTCCTCCCTATTCCTTCCTTGGCCTGCCTGAAAATCAAAAGTGAATGCAGAGAAGACAGCACTGCTCTCTTTTAGGGCCTTTGCTGACCTTGAATGGTCCTCTCTCAGAGACCCCATGACGACCTTTATATGCTGAGGTATGATATCATATGATATCATATGATATGCTATATATGATATGCTTACATTACTTTCCATTATATTATAGTTACATTATTCATTGACTTACATAATGAATAGCTATGGACTGATTGAGACTAACCATTTGACAGCTTCTTCTTAATAAGGTGGACATCTGTTTTTTTCCCCCTCTTGCGGAACTTCCTGTGATTCACTGTGTTCTGTGCCCCCTTTATAAAATACTAACAGCAGCAAATGACACTGTTTATATCAATGAACATGAACCAGCAGAATATTTTATGGGAGTGCACTACAACCAAAATAAACCAAGCACCAACAAGCAAGCAGCACAGAAGACTAGGGCACTAATGACTTTCAGCTTTTCAGTGTTCGGTTTAGCCAGGTTTGATGTTCATGTCCTGAACATGGTTCAGAGTTCCAGTTCTGATAGGGTGTATAACTTAGCATAATCAAAAATGGTGACATGTAACTAGCAAGAAGAATCTGCAGACTAGTTAGGGTGCTCTAACCCTAACCCAATGGGCATGTGAGCATCAGAACTGCACCACAGAGCAATGGAAGACAGGTCTGGTGGGATGAATCATGTTTCCTTTGACATCACGTGAACAACCACGTGCACGTGCATTGCTCATCTGGGGAACACATGGCACCAGGATGCACTATTGGAAGAAGGCATACCAGCAGAGGCAGTGTAATGCTGCTGGTAAATCCTGAGAGACCACCAACTTCAGCATTGTTGCAGACAATAGCTGTGCCCCAGTTCAGGGGCTACATGCATGAATGACGCAGCTTTCGAAGGCGACTCCTTCTGAGGGTCCTTTTTAAATGAGATGGTCTAGCCTTTTAAGTTTTTCCTGGTTGCGTCACCAGCTGCGCACCTGCTGTCAGTTGGTACTTTTAACGTAGCCACAGTAAGTATGGTTCAGAAATTTTGAGAAACACAGCAATGAAATCAAAGTGTTGATTTGGCTTCCAAGTTCATAAGATCATGGTGCAAATGAGCATTTGTGGGATGTGCTACGCAAACAAGTCTGATCCATGGAAGCTCTCTTGCTTACAGGACGCAATCGATCTGCAGCACAATTAGCCTCACTGTTGCCTGCTCTGGCCCCCGGGATGCATTTAACTATGGCCCCCATTGTTGCCAACTTCAGGTTTCGTAAAATGGAGCTGCCAATGACCAGAGTTAGCCTCTCAGCGGATGGCTAGCTGAAGCTACCTTTGATGGTACCGCACTGGCTACAGGGGACTTACTAACTATAGCAGCTACTGACTGTTCGGTGGTGTGGTACTGTGCCTCTAAATCGCTGAGCCTTGCCTCCAAAGCTATAGATAAACTACATTTATTATAAGTACCATTATCGCTAAAGGAGGACGAGGACTAGCTAATCATGTGGCACACTGGGCAGGAGAGAGCAGGAGAGAGAAGCCATTGCTATAGCTAGGCTAGTTAGTGTGACTAACAGAGACTGGTAAAACTCTGTAGCGAACCCGGCCAGACAATGGTGAAGTGTACTGATGTTTCCAGAAAAATGTATTATTGTACAGCCATTAGTTTTATATTTTGCACATAAGTCCTTTCCTTTCTGGAACACCGTAAGAGCTAAGGACAAACAAATAAAACAAAATGAGCTCTTAGAAACAAATAAACCATCTTAACTATGAAATCACTCAAAGGCTCCCTTTAGCTTGACATCACTGGAGAGAACTGTGGGGGTTGTGCCAAACAAACTAGCCTCGCTCAGCCTTTCTGTGAGAAAAGAAAAAGCAAACAAAGGGCCTGACTATCTTATCTACAAAAATCTCTGAAAAGAATAAAGAATACACCACAGGCAACAACCCATATCCTAATGTGGTAACAATTCCTTTCTACATGCAAGGAGGCTACCCCCGTCTTACCTCAATTCTAGTTCTATCCCACACCACAAACCTTCATAGAGGAAAGACAGAGACAGCAACACCAGAGAGAGGCATTTAAAAGTTGTCTTGTGTCTCTGATTGGCTGGCTGACTGACTGGAGGGTGAGCTAATCCCCAGCTTTTCCCACAGGTGGCAGCCAATCCTCCCCTTTTCACCTGAAGGACAAAGGGAGGAAGGAGACACACACACACACACACACACACACACACACACACACACACACACACACACACACAAATCTATACATGTAACAACGAGCAGAGCAGAGAGCACCGTGGCAGTAGCACAGATAACCGGAAGTGACAGAATATGCTTGCTGTAGTACGTCAGCATGAAGTAAGTGTAGAAAGGCAAGGTCTTAACAACAACAGTAATCCAGGCTCATCAACAGAGACAGATATTAATGTAGGTGTACAGGGCCACAGAGTAAACAACTTCTGCTTCTTCTTTTAATATGACATTGTCATGGTAACAGCTTTCAGCACCAGTGGGAGTGGATGTGTCCTTTGCTGTGGTTATAGCCATTCTGTTGCTGTGGCCCTGACTAACGATATACAGGAGCATTTGCCATGGCCCTGCAGAGGCTACAGCCTGATCTATGTTTTCCATGGCTGCGATTGTGACTGGCTGACAACTACAGCACATAATTTATACACCACATAACGTATCACAGTGAAAATGAAACCACAATCTGATGTGTATAAACAGGAACAAATAGAGGAATGTGTCTGAAAACAAAAGTATTCCAACTTTATGGGCAACAGTGTTGTAACACCGCAACACAGACAGTCACTCCCACCAGGATTTGAACCTGGTACATATATCTGATCTGACACAGTGTGAGTTCAGAAATATCTGTACTATAAAAGTGGCATTGGTATTTTTGTAATTTAGTAGTTTCAGAGTGTAATGTGACTGTAGTAAATATGTTCAGCTTTACTTGAGTATTTGTTCTGATTACATTACTCATGATCAAAAACTAGCAAGTCAGCAACTTTGCTAACAGCCAAGGTCACCAACAGCAGACATAGCAGACAGCTAATATTACTGACTAGTCCAACAGCAGTCAGCCCAGCTCAGTGTTGTCAGCTAACAAACTGAGCTAACAGCAGCTACAGTGGGCAGTAGTTTGCTTCATTGGTAATCACAGATAAACCAGAACCACTCAGAGCATACACTGGAAAGGGGTCAAAAGTCATCAAACAGGAGTCAATGGACAGTCCCAGTAGTTTGGGGAAGGTGTCTTGGCTTCAGTACATAATAATCAGTATGTGACCACAGGATCATCTAATAGTCAACAATACAGTCGAGAAATTTATTCAAATATATCAAAAGAAAACAAACTCAAAGCTCTTGATTTCAGGTAAACCATTGTGAACATGAATACAGTGTGAATGCACTTCAATTATTCTTAAAATAAATTTGAATTCCACGTCATAAAGTGACTGAGACATAAGAGACAACTGCTCTGCTCTGAGCAGCCCACCATGTGAAACAGTCCTCCCCTACATGCAACCATCACATAAATTATTGTGTTAGCTGTCACTCCAAAACTGCCTCTCTGCTTAAATCAAATTAAAAAAACATAATTACACCCCCTCCAGACTGTACTGTACCTCAGAGGACAAACATAAAGCCTCATCAGCTGTCACACACTCCTGATGGCTGTTTGTCTTCCTCTTCAGACTTCACCAAAGCAGGGCTCTGATGACTAACCCAAGTTCATTAACCAATGTTGTTCTGCAGAAAGCACCATAAGAACGTGTTGGGACCACTCGCATTCTACAGATGAATCATCAATCAAACATTCATTATGTGAATTAAAGAAAACTTTTGTTTAGTTAAGTCCCCATGAAGTCAAAATTGATGTTTAAGTGCTTTTATCACATCAATGTAGCAGGTCTCGCTGGGTCGCAACAGTGTGACATGCCAGTCCATCCAGATGACATTTATTCAAACTTTCTGCAGATACACATGTAAATACAGTAAATAATTCTAAGTAGTAAAAATCTCCTGCCTGCACAGCTTCTAATCACATCATCATCCAGCTACAACAAGTCATTAACAAAAGTTGAGCTCATAAACAGGCTGGCCCATCTGGCTGTCTTCTGTGTGCCTGTCTTCGAGTTCCAGGACTAAACAGGACAGAGTGATCAGACAATGAGCTCCAGCTGTGGCTCTCCTGAGCCATCCACGCACATCTCTCTCCTGCAGCTGAATGACACCTTAGTCCACCCCCACAGTCACCTATCCTCCAGTATCTGTCCAACACTGACACAAAGCCATGTTTTCAGTATTTTTGGGTATTTTTCATGGTATTCTACATATAGGTACCTATGGTACCTAGGTACACATACATATATATATATATATATATATATAAATATAATTATTTATTGTTTTAGAAACTAATCACATATGCACGTAAAATTATTCCTCCACTTTTAACCCATCCAGCTGCCACTTGGCTGTGTGGCAAGGCCTTTCCCATTTTCGAGCAGTGAGGGTGGGACTCCAACCATGAACCTTTGGGTTATTGGATGACCCACTCTATCACTGAGCCATGGCCACCCCTATATGTTCACCTAGTACCTAGGTAACACTTTACAATAATCATCATTTATATAGGAGACATACCTTGTATGTACATATATGGCTTGTATGTGGATATAAAGAAGCAGTATAGGAGACCTATATGCCCTGTATATGCACATATATGCACCTGAATTCCACAGCATCTATGTGGCTTACATTATCATATATGCGCATATATAATGTATATATGCTGCATATTTGCACAGATATTCTGCATATAGGTTTCATATGCGCATATATCCTCATATGCGTTCTTTCCGCGTGGGTGTTTTTTCTATCCAATGAAACGCTTTCTATCTTATGACACTGCAGGAGCGGAGTGCTTCCTGTTTGACCTTTCTGATAACTCACAGGACCAGAATCTTTCCCAGCCTGGCTAACAGGATCGGCTGCTACAAGAAGTAAACCAACACAACTTCTCTTCCTTTACAGACTGGTAACCAACCTGAGCATAGCTCAATATGGCAAAGTACATGACTGCTTCTCTTTTGCTTTGCTTGTTAATGTACATGTACTGATGCATTTTTAGGTTACTGACTGACCACATACACACCACATGCATGCAAATGAACTCTACAAATTTGTTGGTCTTAAACACATCCACTTAAAGGAGGAAACTTAAAGAGTATGTGTCTTGTTAATCGATGCTTTGTGTGACAACCTGTGCCCTGCAACTCTCTGAAAATCTTCGACTAGCTGTTGCCATGGTAATTTTGGGTGATAGTTATTAATTAGTATTTTATGAGAGTGACAATCAATTATGGCTATCACTTTCTCTTTTTTAATGGTGTTGCCCTCAGGAGCTTTAATATTAATTAAAGTTATTATTTATGAGTATCTTTCAGAATTTTATAGCCCAGAGTAAATGATTCACTTACACCGAAATGGCACAGAATCAGTAGTGTACTGAGCAAAAACATTTAATTTTAAAGCATGAAGTGAAATCATCATTTATGTCCCAGGGATATAAAATACAGTTTTACTAACCATAAAACTGCTGCCATGCTTAAAAATGCCATGAGTTGTTTTCATTTTCAGCTGTCAATCATTTCTGTATCGTTTCTTAGAAATTGTGAACTTTCCCATTTCAAAATGCAACTCTTAATATGCGACAACAACTGCAAATATTTCCTTTTCCAATGTCGGCCACAGATATGTGGCAGCCCGGAGCACTTCAGATTCCCCACCACAGTCCTCTATTGTCCTGTTTCTGCCACCCTGAATATAAATGTGATTGATCTTGTCGTTTCAAGTGGATCCAGGAATGTATTTCTACCATCCTCGATGCCCCTCCTCTGCAGGCCCTGAGCAGACAAATTAATTTCAGATGCAATATGCAAGGTGATGCTAAATATAATGATGAAATGAATTTATGTTGCGAAAAGCGAAGGACACAAAATACCTCAATATAATTAGGAAGACATGTTTTAGTAAATCTGATAAAACTGAACAAACAAGACCCAATATCATATTTTGTCACTACTTCACTGTGATCACAAACACAGCTAGAGCACACAGTAGAGCATTTATCATTTTGCTCAGTGGCTGATATTTCTAGGGAATGGGTTGAGACCAAACTTGAGCTAAAAGGAGATTAAATATAGTGTTACACCATTCATACACATTGACGACACCAGTGGTGTAGAAGATGTCGATTTTGTTGAATTTCTTCACCAGTGGGGCAGGTAAAACTTACAAGCAAGCTATAGGTACTTCAGCACCTGGTGCACACACACTCTGACCCAAATCAAATCAAATCAAATTTTATTTGTATAGCCCAAAGTCACAAAACACATTTCGCCTCAGAGGGCTTTACAATCTGTACAGGGAGTGACACCCTCTGTCCTTAGACCCTCGGTTCCAGTGAGGAAAAACTTGCCCACAAAAAACCCTTTAACAGGGAAAAAATGTGGAAGAAACCTCAGGAAGAGCCACAGAGGAGGGATCCCTCTCCCAGGATGGACAGACGTGCAATGGATGTCACATGTACAGAACAATCAACACAAACATATTGTACAATTACAATGAATGGTAGAATGATTACAGTAGCAGTGGAACCTGTGATAGAGATAGAGAGACACAGATGCACAGCAGCAGTAAATCATTAACCAACTAAACTGTAGTGGAGATATGGTTGCAATAAGGTATAATGCTATATATGGTGGACGTCAGCAGCAGACCACAGCAGCAACCACGATCCATGAGAACCTGCTGGACGAGAAAGCACAGAAACTCCAGGGAAGAAGTTTAGTTAGTAACATGCATTAATGCAGCGCTTCTCAATTATTTTCTATTATGCCTCCCCTCCCAATGAAGAAAAAAAGATTTCACGCCACCCCCCCACTCTCCGCCACAACTATAATAGTACAATTTGTCTATGAAATTGTAGTAGCCTACTAGATAACAACAAAACAAAAGAATGAAATATAGATCAACTATCAACAAAACAATACTAATATATACTAATAACATTGTTTTTTAATATTCTATATAATAGCATAAAATATAAAATTAAATTAAATAAATATTAAATTAATTAAATAAAATTAAATAAATATCAACAATGACATAATCAAAAATAATCCAAAAATGCTAACAGTGCTTGCTGGTTTACTGAAGTAACATTCACAAAGCGGGATGATTGTTGGCAATATTCGCCACGTTTTCGCTGAAAAACTCAAGTCGTTTATCAACGTGATTGGGGTGTAATGTCCTTATTTGACTTCATGCTGTCTGCTGCCAACATTGTTAGACACAGTAGACACACCGGCCTTCGTCTCCCACCGTAGTCACGGTGAAGCCAAGTGCTACACACGCTTCGTCATACTTCCTCGTCTTAGCTTTCAGTTGACTGTTGTTTATCTCATTACCTCCATCTCTCTCCGCCTTCCTTTTCATCCCTGTTAAAGTTGCTTGTGGAGTTTGTTCACGATCTGGGGTCCGTTTCACAAAGAAGGTTCAACAAACTCTGAGTCAAATCCTTAACTCTGAGTTGATCTACTCTGAGATAGGAAACTCTGAGTTTTCGGTTTCACAACAGCTGATTTGAGGTAGTTTGATCAACTCAGAGTAGTTTCACCTGGAGTTAAACATGTGCACCACAGACATTTAAAGCCAACATCAATGGAGCCCAGATTCGATGATTAAACAGGGGAACTGACAGGAAGAGGGCAGCATTTTTCACCCCAATGGAGTCATTGACATATTGATGACTGCATATGGAGATTTTGAGCATGTCTTAAGAAAGAAGTGCAACACTGCAACAGCTGCTAAAGAGAGGGAGAGGGTGTGGGAGAGCATTGCTGCTTGGATCAATGCGTAAGTTTAAATGTAATATTTTGCAATCACAATGACTACTGAAGGGCAAATTGCATGAATGGAGCCTATTAATTTATTTCATGTAGGTGCAATCCAGCGGGGGAGAAGCGCACTTGGCAGCAACTTAAGATGAAATATAAAAACATTGTTCAAACAGCAATATTATGTAGAACAACACATGCCACAATAATATCGCAGGCCCTCTCTGGGGTCACCCTGAGGTGACGTAGGCACTGGAAACAGGCTTTCAGCAGGCCTATGGTCATCTCCACCTGGGCCCTTGTCCTGCTGTGAGCACGGTTGAAGTTTTGTTGGGGGCCTGGCTCAGGGTCAGGGTAAGGGGTCAGCAGCCTTGGTTGGCATGGGTAACCCCTGTCACCCAGCAGAAGGCCGTCAAACTCTCCTGTGATGTAGAGTGGATGCATGGGGTGTTGTAAAGGAGGGAGACAAGGGAATTATACTGCAAACCTTCAGGTTTCTCACCACGCTGCAGTCTGGCACTCAGGTTTGACTCGTGGTATATCCTTGAGTCATGAACAGAGAGAGAGAGAGAGAGAGTAGTTTTCAGTAAAGGGAGATATGACTGCATCTTCAACCAAGCCTGTACATGCCTCAAAGACTATAGAAGATGTGTGACTGTGACTCTACAGTAGTTCATAGTCACATTAATAACTGCAAGCTTGAGCGCCTACCTGCTTTATGTCGTCACTTCTGATATATGATCTATTAATATCCAAATCAAATCCCCACATGGAGAGATGCCACAGCAGCACGCTGCAAACCTTGTTACAAGCTGATGCACGAGGCCTGTATACAGGGCTACAACGCATTTCTGCTATACCCTGCTACCATAAAGCTCGGAATTCACACCTTTATGGACTTAAAAGAAGCTGCTGATTTCATCTCCCCTCCTCTGCCACTACTGGTCACCTGAGCGCCTGGCACAGGTATGCTGATGCTCATCACAACTACAGAAGAGCTCTACTTACTGGAAACGTCGCTTAAATTCTGTATAATGGACATATTCTTCGAATCTCAAATACTTCAAAAGTTGTTCGAAGCTTACTGTTTACTTATTCTTTAGAATCTTGATTCTATTGACGTTGTAGCCCATATAATTGTTTCTCTCCTATGGAGGAGGGTGAATGCAATTTTGGCTGTTGTTCCTTTGTTACGGTCTCACTCCTGTCTGTGCACAGGACATGATGGTGTTTGTATGTTTTTGTTGTGTTTGTTAGTTGTATAATTATCTGTATGTGATCCCAGAAGAGATCAATTAGCCATCACTCACATGAGTCCTGATGAGTTTATGTCTGAAGAGGCAGATGTGAAGTGCGGCATAAAACCAGTTGCTTATATTGAAGAACTACAGCTCTCTAATAGATATGCTTAACCTGACTGGGGATAATAAAGATGATCAGCACTGTCTATTACCTGTGGAAAATATGAACCTGAACATTTTCAAAGCCTAATTGCTCGAAATAACTTTTCTGTGATGCATCTGAACATCAAAGTCTAAATGATGTCTAAAAATCACAATAACTCATTTTTATCTACTATCAGGTGCGCTTTTGATGTTATTGCTTGAAATGAAAAAATGATAAGTCACACGTAAACACTCTTAATCTGGAAGGCTACAAACTGTATTTTAAAAATAGACTGGGGCTATCATGGGGAGGTGTATGCTTGTATGTAAATTCCAGACTTCAAGTAAATGTATGTGATAATTTGGTACTAGACGACAAATACTCTGATTCCCTTTTTATCAACGTAAACACGGATAAAGTTAATGGTCTTGTAATTGGAGTTATTTACCGTCCACCAGATTCAAATCTTAGTAACTTTACGTATAAGCTAGAGGAAGCTCTTTATGCAGTAAACAAGAACAATAACGCTAATTATGCTAATAATGCTTATTCCTTGGAGATTTTAATATCAACATTTCTAAGAGTAATGCAATCAAAAATGATTTTAACAATATTCTACACTCCACCTCATTTTTTTCAACCATAAACACCTATACCAGAGTAACACATTCATCTAAGTCTATCACTGATAAGGACAAATATCAAAATGCTAAGTTGGAGTGCAGACTTTCCCATCATAAAATAACAGGTCAGGTATTGAATGATAGAAGCCTGCAGCAGTTGTGTGAATGCCTGAAGACAAAAGACTGGACAAATGTTATCAATGATAATGATCCAGATACTGCATATAACAGTCTGATATATGAACTAAATGATTCCATCTGATTCCAAAGAAGACTGACCAAACCCCCTGGCTCACAAAAAGGATACTTAACTCTATAAAACATAAAAACAAACTTTATAAGCGATATATTAAAAACAAGAAGGAATATATTATATATTTAGAAATAAACTCACCCACATAATAAGGAAGAGTAAATGTAATTACTAACTACTTACTTACTTACTAACTAACAAAAAAATCAGGCATCCTCAGGGAAATTCCTATAGAAACTAACTTTCAGGCCTTCATGTGCACTCTTTTTTTTTTTTATGAGACCTACTGATACTACTGAGCTTAAAAAAAGAACATCAAATAAGGAAAACAATGTAGGAAAGGAAAACACAATAAACTGAGCTAAACATTAAAAGCAATTTTGAAAAGGTGTGTTTTTGTCAGAGATTTGAAGGTGGGCAAGTCGGAACAGTCACGGATGTGTTTGGGGAGAGAGTTCCAGAGGGAGGAGGGAGCTGCAGAGAAGGCTCTGTAGCCCCAGGATTGGTGCTTGGTCCTGAGTGGTGGAGTAAGGCGGTTAGCATCAGAAGAACGGAGGCTGCTGGATGGGTTGGTGATGGAGCAAGTCAGTGAGGTAGGAAGGGGCCTGGTTATGGAAGGCTTTGTGTGTGAGGAGGAGGATTTTGAACTGAATACACTGTGGAACTGGGAGCCAATGGAGTCTCTGGAGTACAGGAGTGATGTGATCACGGGTGCGGGTGTGGGTGAGCAGATGAGCAGCAGAGTTTTGGATGTACTGTAGTTTATTTAAAGTTTTGGATGGTGTGCCATAAAGGATGCTGTTGCAATAGTCAATTCTGGAAGTGATGAAGGCGTGAATGAGGGTTTCAGTAGCGGAGAAGGAAAGTGATGGGCGGAGTCGGGCTATGTTCTTGAGATGAAAGAAGGCAGTTCTGGTGACTTGGTTTATGTGATGTTCAAAGGAGAGGTTATTGTCAATGATGACTCCGAGGTTGTGACTGAGGGAGGATGGAGAGAGGGTAGAGTTGTCAATGTTGAGGCGGAAACTGCCAGCGGTGAGGGATAATGATCACGTCTGATTTGTCACAGTTGAGTTTGAGGAAGTTGGTCTGCATCCAGGATTTGATGTCAGTGAGACAGTTGGGAGAGAGTTGAGTGAGTGACGGGGGTGATGGAGTTGGTAGAGATATAAAGCTGGATGTCATCGGCATAACAGTGGAAATGGAGACCATGGTGGTGAATGAATGGCGAAAGGTACTTGAGAGAGTGGTGTACAATAGATTAAGCAAATAGCTTGATAAGATGCATATTCTCTCAGTATGGCTTCAGGAAAAAGAGTTAAACCTATATGGCTATTCTAGACCTTATTGAAAAGATCAATAATGCCCCTGAACAGGGAGATAGTGGAGTTGGCATTTTCTAGGACCTCTAAATGGCTTTCAACACAGTTGATTTTAATATCTTACTGGGGAAGTTGTATCATTATGGCATTAGAGGAATGGCGTATAACTGGTTCAAAAGCTATCTTTATGGTAGGCAACAATATGTTAATTTAAACTAAAATCTCAAAATGAGGACATCAAAAATGGGGTACCCCAGGGATCAATTTTAGGGCCATTACTCTTTATCATTTAAATAAATTACTGCTAATTCGTCAGAAACACTCCATAAGATTATTTTTGCTGATGATACCAACTTGTTTTTTTTCACACAGTGACAGATCTGGGGTCCGTTTCACAAAGAAGGTTCAACAAACTCTGAGTCAAATCCTTAACTCTGAGTTTATCTACTCTGAGATAGGAAACTCTGAGTTTTCGGTTTCACAACAGCTGATTTGAGGTAGTTTGATCAACTCAGAGTAGTTTCACCTGGAGTTAAACATGTGCACCACAGACATATAAAGCCAACATCAATGGAGCCCAGATTCAATGATTAAACAGGGGGACTGGCAGGAAGAGGGCAGCATTTTTCACCCCAATGGAGTTATTTACATATTGATGACTACATATGGAGATTTTGAGCATGTCTTAAGAAAGAAGTGCAACACTGCAGCAGCTGCTAAAGAGAGGGAGAGGGTGTGGGAGAGCATTGCTCCTCGGGTCAGTGTGTAAGTTTAAATGTAATATTTTGCAATCACAATGACTATTAAAGGGCAAAGTGCATGAATGGAGCCTATTAGTTTATTTCATGTAGGTGCAATCCATCGGGGAAGAAGCGCACTTGGCAGCAACTGAAAATGAAATATAAAAACATTGTTCAAACAGGTGAGACATCTGCATCATCTCATTTTGATCACGTTTTACATTGTAAAGTAAATTATGTGGCTGCTTGACTCTGAACTTCTTTGATCCCTAACAACATAATGCTCTTTTAACACTCAAAAATGTCTTCTAATTTATATTGTGTTAAACAATGAAGCCTAATAAACTAACCCAGATATTTACTCAGCCAACAGAAAGAGGGCAGAGGCCCGAAAAACCGGTGGTGGCCCAGCAGCCGGTGGCAGCAACGGAGGCAGAGGAGCTGGCCCTGAGCCAGAATGTGGGGAGGCCAGTCTTGATATGTTACCAAGATTTGCCTTCCCATGACACTGAAGTATTAACACATTCTCATCCTTTGCTCAGAGTGTGGCTGGGCAGCAGCAGGAGGCTCCCCCGACTTCAACTGCGCAGATTCACACAGTGAGATAGCTGTTCAGGTTCATTGTGTGGAATTCATGTGCAGCTGGTTAATTCCATGTACTCCTTATGTATCCCCAGTTACCAGTAAAAGAAATTTATAAAATTCACCTGTTGAAAAAAATCCAGAAGACAGATAAAGAAGTGATATACCTGGACCGCCAGATTCATAAGGCAGATTTGGAAATCCAAATACTGCAGCATAAATTAAAGGTGGGTGCATGATCACGTGAATTATGTCAATGATGACTATTGGAACATTAACTTAACTAGCTTTTGTATTTGTAGGAAATAAAGAAGACCAACTGAAATGTGCCTCATGTTTTTATTTGTGGTGGTGCTTTAAACTCAAAAGTGATTTGTGCAAATGCTGTCTCTGACTGCTCGGCCGTCCTGCATATCTGGCAGGTGGACGGGGTCTTCATCAGTGTCATCAATTTGTAGGGCGGGGTGTTGCTCTCCTCTAATAGTGGCGATATTATGAAGAACAACACATGCCACAATAATATCGCAGGCCCTCTTGGGCGGGCGGGGGGTGACGTAGGCACTGAAAGCGGGCTTTCAGCAGGCCTATGGTCATCTCCACCTGGGCCCTCGTCCTGCTGTGAGCACTGTTGAAGTTTTGTTGGGGGCCTGGCTCAGGGTCAGGGTAAGGGGTCAGCAGCCTTGGTTGGCACGGGTAACCCCTGTCACCCAGCAGAAGGCCGTCAAACTCTCCTGTAATATAGAGTGGATGCATGGGGTGTTGTAAAGGAGGGAGACAAGGGAATTATACTGCAAACCTTCAGGTTTCTCACCACGCTGCTGTCTGGCACTCAGGTTTGACTCGTGGTATATCCTTGAGTCATGAACAGACCCAGGCCACTTGGCCTCCACATTGGAGGTGATGTGTGCAGCATCACATATGATCTTGACAGTGCAGAGAATGACAGATATTAGTTAAACTATGAGGAAGTGCTGAACACTGTGAAACTTCTTAGTCTACATGTACCTGCACATTAATGCTGTGAATGGACTTCCTATTCACATAATCATGGTGTGCGTGCCATCTATGCAGCCAATCACACTGGGAAATCCTAAAACAAATAAAAATTACTAATCCAAGTCTAAGGTGGCAGCACAATGTCATAATACAGCCTGATATTAAAGGAATTCAACAGATCTCTACATCCTTCACCTGCGATCCTGTGGAACTCTTCCTTGATGGCCCTGACAGGTTTGTGTCCAGGGAAGACAACAAATGTGTGTAATAGCCTTTTCAGGACGAGGCACACTCTTCTGATCGCCCTGCATACAGTTGCCTTGCTCAAATGCTCAGCATCCCCCACATTGTACAAAAAACTGCCATTGGCAAAAAAACGCAGCGCCACACATAACATTTGATGCGATGTGAGAGCATGACTGCGACGGGTGATGTTTGAAATGTGCGGACGGATGAGGTTGTGTATGTAAATGATGGACTGTGAAGTAAAACGGTACCGCTCAAAAAGAAAATTGTCCGGGGGGGCTGAAATGTCTATGCGAGGTCAAAGGACTCTCTCCCGACAGATATTTAATTCCCGGCGCAGGATTGCTGCACCTTCATCCACAGGATCGCGATCAAAAGGGCACGCCATGTTCATGCAAAAAAGTTGACAAAGTTGACACCAAACGTTGCCTACTCGAATTGGAGGATGACTTAAATCTGTCAGCCGGCGAGTTCTGACAGCGCAGGAATGAGGAAATGAAAAGGAGCGTGTGGCTCTGAAAGTGGGCGGAGACAGAGAGAAACTCGAGGTTTCTTCAGGAAAACCTGCTCCCGACCAGGTTAGATTTACGGAGTCTGTTACTACGGCAACTGACCGCGAGGTTACATTACCTCTCTTTGTGAAACAGGTTAGAGTTACCCCTCTCTCCCTGGTTTGACTGACCCTCCTTTGTGAAACGGAAAACTCTGAGTTTCTGTGATTCCAGGGTAAACAGACTCCGAGTTTTCCATAAACCTGCTTTGTGAAACGGACCCCTGAACTACAGGAAGTACTAAACACTGAATTACAGAAAATGGACATCTGGTTCAAGTGTAATAGATTATCTCTTAATATAAGCAAGACTAATCATATTTAATTTATTTCTAACATAAAGGCATCAAATGCAGATCACATACATCTTAAAATAAATGATAAAGAATTACGAGTAAGCTCTACTCTAAGTTCCTCGTGGTCAGAGTACAACTCCCCCACAAGACCTCTTTTCATCACTTTGGTCTTCTATGGTTGGCTGATTTTAAATTTATATCATAACACCGTGTGATGCATCAGAGCATTTATAAAACTAACCCTAGACTATGTGTGCTGGATCCGGTTTGCGGTCCTTGGGATGCATATGATAACATGTTCCATGTGGTGTACTGTCTTGTTGTATTGTTTTGTTCTACATGTACACAGGCTCCCTCTATAAGCTTTAGATAGCTTTTACGGGAGACCTGATTCGCACACAGGTATATAATCTTTTCTTTTTGTTTTACTATTATATTATTGTGTGTGTGTGTGTGTGTGTGTGTGTGTGTGTGTGTGAATAAAGAACAAAGAGAAATTAATTAAACTACATTACTATTATTATTATTAACTACAATTTGGTGCACAGACGTTTAGTTAAAGTAATACATGAATCATACATCTTTAATAGACTCATTTTAGATCCATGATGATAAACATACAGAAAAACTGTGCTATACTGTACTTATATATCGCCTTTCTAGTCTTTTGACCACTCATTGTGATTTTACATTACATATCTCATTCACCCATTTACACACATGGCCTTGATGCACTGATGCACTGTTTGGTATTGGCTACCATGCAAGATGCCAACTGCTCATCAATTTTAGGAGCTAACCCTTCATACGCATTCACACACCACACATTGCTCCTGAAGGCTGTGCTCAGTATCAGTATCAAGGACACTCCGATATGCTGACTGGAGGAGCAGAGCCGCCGATCATCTGATTAGTGGACAACGCGCTCTGCCTCCTGAGATGTTGTGGGAGCAGCTGACCGTATGGTACGTAAGAAAGGCCCATCAAGCCAGTCCAACTTGTGGTAGGTGCTTCAGGAAGTATGGGAGGAAATCTCTTCAGGTTACCTTCACAAATTGACTGATTATTTGATTAAAGCCAAGTTTGAAGGAAAGGAAAATCAGTACTTCTAACCTTGTCAGTGGCTACATTTCCTATTCATTTTTCAATAAGTCCTATTTAAACAAATTTCTTGTATGTTTTGTCATGGAAAACATGGAATTTTCTCAGTGACCCCAAAGTTTTGAACGGTAGTTTACATGTTCCCTAGAAGAAGTGTTACGTTTTTAGTCTTTTCTGTTTTTTGTGGCAGTGAGGAAAGTATCTTGGTGACTCTTGGATGATTACCATGAAATCTGACAAAGCACAGCTGTGCCTAAACACAGTCTTACAGAGCCTCTAGCAGAGCTGATGGAAGGAAACTACCCTCCATTCTGTCGACAAGGCAAACATGGTATGTTTATCCTGTTTCTGTGCATGTGTTGATTTACTGATGAGGGTATAACCTGAACATATGTACTAAATTGCTCTCAACACAGTTGGGAGATTACTTTACAAAATCCCTTTTTGATTTCCAGAAGGTTGTGTCGATTGCTTATTGATTGAATGTAATGTAATATCTGGAAAGAAACAAAGCATGGTTTCCAACATCTGGTGCAGCACCTGTGAAGAAAAGACTTGACTAGAAGTGCCAACTATGCTGCTCAAGTGAACCAGTAAGGGTGGAAAGAAGATTTGTAGTTGCAAAGTTGCATCTTTGACTTTTTGCTTTTAGATAATATTTTATCTTATCTGGATTAACTGGGACAGCCTATACAGTATTCTGGACTGCCAGTATGAGATTTAGTGTTTCACATTCATCTTATGGCATTGCATAATGGATGGAGTGGATGGTAATACATGCGTAGATGGTATCTCTGTTACCGTTTAAAGAGGTGTCAGATGTGAGCATCTCTTTCTCCAGCTGTCCACTAAAATCGGATCAGGTTGGGGTGATGCAGTTCTGATAACAGTTTGACATGGATTGTCTGCACTACATCACCACAACATCATGCAAAAATAAAAACTTGATATTCACTGTCATGGATTATTTAAATTATATCCAGTCTGTGAATACAGCCACAAATTCAGATGGTACATTTCTAAATGACACATGACTTCCCATCCAATGCAGAGCAAACAATTAATTAAGCTGGAGAAGCCCATCGTAAAACCCCTCCTCTCTATGTGTATCTTTAATGGAGATATCACACCTGTTGTTCTGTTGAAATATTAATTTATTTAAAATTTTTAATTAATGTTACAATTTCAGCATAAGGCAGGAAGTTTGCAACTAATTAAACCAATTCACAGTCATGTTTCCATTGACTGAAAACAACGCTCATAAAAAAGCACTGAAGCACAGTGTGTTGTCGGAGAGGAGCATTTCATTATTCAACCATGAAGCTTCCAGTCTTCATTCTAATTTTTACTCTTTATACCCTCCACTGGTTTAGCTGCAATGTTTTCACTCAGATAGATTTAGAGGCACACAATTCTCTTTAAAAAAAAGAGAGAATGCTGAACAGTGGGTCCTTGAGGTGTTAAATACAAATTAACAAACAAAAAAGGCTAAAGCCCCATCAGCGGCCCCTAGAGGCTGCAACACAACAAACAACATATTGATAATTTCTATTCTAAGAGCCTGCAAAGCGAGGCCATTCATCCTTTAAGGAACACAATTGTGCTTAATAAACTGGTTGGCAAAAAAGCTTATTAATTTTTGCTAACTCTAGCACACACTTTATTTGTGATGGTGGTGCTAAAGAAAAGGGAAACCAAAAACATTAAGTCAAGTTTAATCAAGTTCATCCTGAATTAAGGTTCAATGCGTTCTCATCTGTGTGGATGCAAAATTTGCAGTGCTCAGGTGACCTAAGAGGAGCCTCGAAATATGATCCCCATCACAGAGGGAGGTACTGGCTGACAACTGCATCCCGTGTGTTATTCCATGACTTACAATACAATTCTCCTACACAACAGTTGTATTAAGAACAAGACAACAATGAGAGCTGCTATTTCAACTCATTCACAGCTCACATTGGGATGGAAACAAGTGCATTCAGATGACTTTGTCATTTCTAGACATTGCCTGGCACTGCTGTTACTCCTGGCTGTGGTAGCACTCTACCAGGGGTTTGAGTATTCCTGTCGATCTGACATGAAGGAGAATTAAAGGACAATGATGATCTACCTCTGTCTCTTCACATCTCTACCACTTTTCTAACTAATGAGACAGATTATGAAATTAAAATGGCAGGATCCCTATTCTGATTTACACTACACTACAGAATGAGTATGTCTGTACCACATGTCATCATTTGTTGGATGACGTCTCCCATCATGATACACAACTTACAAAGTGCCATTGGTTGCTCGTCACTGCTAAATTAATTTGCCCTATGAGTCATGACATTCTTTGTCTGATGCCAAGCTCAGGGATTAATCGAGATGTGGGTTTGGTTAATAATTCTCAACAGCCTCTGCCAAATGGTACAATATCACAATTGCAATCATATCACTGACTGTGGCTTTTGAGCCAGCGCATATTCAAATGCATCAGCAGCCCCAGCCCTGAGATTATCAAGAGCATTCAAGCTTAAATGTGGAAATAATCAGCAAATGGCAGAAATATTGATGATCTCCTGTTCAACAGCAGTGTACTAGACCCTGGAGGATGGGAGCTGTGTGTGTGTGTGTGTGTGTGTGTGTGTGTGTGTGTGTGTTGGTAGGGGGAAGGGGCAGGTTGCCGAACACATAACACAATCACCACACCATCTGTCACTACAGAGGAAACCTGGACCTGCTCTACACCGCTGTACTGTACACTGATCTACAAATGTGTCCATGTGGGGGCCCAAAATGCAGATTAACCCTGCAGTTTTTTTTTTTCTTGGAATTCATTTGACGGGACTTTACTTCACGAGAAAAAAACACAAAGTCATCATAAAGTATAGACTCCTATCTCTGTGGGATTATTGGCTTTTGTTTCAGATTATTGATTACAGTATATAACAGGAATTTTAACCTCTGATTCACAGAGAGATTTCCACAGTATTTATTGATACGTCTGTCCATCCATCTGCTTTTTTACTGGTGCGGGTTGTGATTGATCTTACAATACAGCACAGTTGTAATCAAATATAAACAAATAAATACATAAAATAACATGTGATATGTGCTTAGCTTTTAGCCTAGCTTTCAGATTTTCTGCGATTAAAACATCATTTATTAGCAGAAATTGTCTGTCCCAGTTTGATGCTCTGTTTTCAATATCCTCGTGGCAGCTTTATGAGCGGTTGTTAACGTGCTCACCTGGTGTTATTACCATGTGCAGTGGCAGAGAAGGAGAAGTCATTGTCATTATGCTGTGTGGTTTCAGTGATTTGAGGCATGGGAGTGGTGAACTTTAGTATGATCTTTGCACTTAATGCTGCACCTTGAGTGAACCACATATAACGGTCTACTGATCAGATCCTGGATGAATGTTTGCATACCAGCTGAAGATATACCAGAGGAAAAAAATGTAAATATTTATTACAGTGTACCGAGCACTGACATTTCGGGTTATGTTTCAGCTTGAACAAGGTAATGTTCAGTGGATCCTCTGACAGTAATATGCAAGTGATGCTTGATGAGAATTTCAACAGCGGCACACCACAGATCCTTCAGTCCTGTGTGAACTCTGAAGGACCAGCACTGACAAGAGTGTAGATAGTGAAATGAATACAAAAAAGGAAAAACAGACAACCAAAAGCCACAAGAAGCTGATTCAATAAGCAGCTCATACATTGTTGACTGAGCTGAAATGTGTATAAAAATGATTTCCCAGCTATCATCCACATCTCAAGGTGATCAGAGGAAAAACTCAGAGTGTTCTCTAGATACAGGGAGTGTGTGTCAGTGCAGTCATATCTCTTACTTTTCATAGCAAGCCTGAGACACTGGCTTATCACTTTAAAAGTGGCTTTGCATATGGGATGACTTCAAACTGACATTTTAGGGTAACAGATTTGTGAAGGACTTGCCACACAGGAGAGACTCTGAGAGGTGTAGCTACTGGTAGTTTTTTTTCTTTTTTCATGGTTCCAAGCTTATACAAACCATCATTCTTAAACACTACAATGCAAATATAAGAATTTCCCTGCATTTCCATGCCATTTGTTTTGATGCTCATATCAAGGTCTTGTTGCAGAAAAAAAGTGTCAGTCCTCACACTGTGCCTATTGAGTCACAAACAAACTCCATTCCTAACATCAGAAGGAAGCAGTAGAAGGTGGGAATGACATTTCTTTGACGCACAGCGAGCCATCTCTTCCTCCTCATACTATGAATAGAAGATTTCAAACTGGGCCCAACAGTCTGTGAGAAGCAGCAAACAGCAGCGTTTGTCTCTCTGATTCATCCCCACACTGATTTATAGCTGCTTTAATCCTCTCACATATGAAGTTCCCAGCAACAATCTGCAATAGAACGACACAGTGGAGTCTGCCTGCTCCTTTCTCTGACTTAAATGCAAGAACAGGTGTGAGCATCAGTTGTAACAGACAGCTCACAAGGTCTCAAGGAACATTACATCATTCTCGTGACAGCACGATGTATGACATCTGCTGTGCTATTCAGTGCGTATCAGCAAGCCGAGCTCATGTAAAAAATAAAGGGATGTTGTTGCCTGAAATACGAGTACAGATCCAAAGCCTCAGCAGCTGCACCTAGAGGCTGCAATATTAATTACATCCTACAATAATGAGCCCTGAGTGTGGCACCAGAAATGGCAGGTTAAAAGATAGTTCTGTCTTATTTCAACATGAAACTTTTTTCATAGTGTTAGCCATCATTCACATGAGAAACAAAACAGTCCATTCTTGTCTTCTGTTGAATTTCCAGTTGACTAGATGCAACAGGGACATTTTGCTGCCCCCCTAAAGTCTTTTGTATGCCTCCATTGCCGTCCTGGTGCTTAATAACTAGTGTTAGCCCAAGATTCAGTGCGCAGTGAGCCAGTCTCAACTTATGATCATACTATCCCTCCTCAGTCAGTATTCTCTCCCATTCTCCATAGGATGAGAGCCCGCCTCTACAGTTCAAACTGGCCTATCAGGTTAAAGCTCTAGAATGCAAAATTGACAAATTAAAATAAATACATTACATTGTTTTCTTTGCTCACCAGCAAATTCTCTCTTTTTTTGGACAAACATGCTATATATTCAAGATGAACCAATCACTCACTATTTATCTTAATTAGCTGTCATTTCATCACACATTAGAAATAAATAAAGAGACATAGATATTTTGACACATGGAAATGTTTGCACTTGCACTTTTGCACTATAAGAGTATGAGTGAAGCATTCTTGTGTATGCTGGAAATGTGGCCTCGTGGGCGTTTTTTCTTTTATTAAGTTGCAAAAGGCAGTTCTTTTTGGGGATGCTACAGACATTTTGGTGTTTCTGCCCGGTTCAACCAAGTTTTAAGCCGAAAAACGTCTGTTTTCTCACTAAGAAGACTGCATGGTGTGCACAACGAGGGAAGCCAAGCTAGCTCGTCAAGCTGACTGCAGTAACCAGCTCGTTAATGTGAAGGTCCACAGGAAAAAAAAGTTGTGAGTGGGAATTGTTACTGGCTTATGTTGAGAAGAAGCTTGTGACTTTAACGCTCACTGATCTCAGTGCAGTAAGTGAGGAGCAAGGCCTTCAGCAAGTGAGAAGGTAAGGTAAAATCATTATGGCGGTTGCTGAGAAGACTGATCCTGGAGCACCAGAAAAGTAAAGAAGTTACAGGTTTAGAGGATGCAAGATTATCAGTGCTGATGGCAACACATGATTTTATTGACACCTTGAGAAAAGAGACTGATGATGACAATGAATCTGCATGCCAAGAGATGATGAGCTTGCAGCAATGACCCAGCAGCAAGGTTGAGATGTAGGTGAAGATGGTACTACACCTCCACCAGATTCATCACCAGAGACCAGGCAGCCTACTGGGATAAGAAAGAGAGTCAGCACAATCAAGAACCAATATGAATCTGCAGAGATGAAGTGGGACAAAAAGGACAAACTAAATTTCTCCAGCCCTAAAAGAAATTGAACCTGAACTAAAAGAAAGGCTATGATGAAGCATGTGGAACGTGGAAGCAGTAATTAAGTCTACTGGAAGTTAAAAAGTTACTTGAAGAACAGAAAATAACTATCAGCAAGTTCTTTTCGGCAAGTCCCTATAGGACTCACCTCATGGAGAAAGATGCAATAGAGCTATAGAAACCCCTGGCCAGTTTCTGAACCGCACCATGGACCTCAGACAGTACAATTCTCAACTACAGACCCAGTTCTTGTAAACATTGTTGACAGGTTTACAAGATGATGCTATTGATGTAGATATCAAGCCTTACCTGTAGGACCTATCCGTACAGGATGAAGTGTTACTCGAAAAAAGTGCTGCCTACATTGTGGAACTGGAGGTGAGAAGTAAACTTTCATCTCTTGCCAAGCAAAAATGAGTGAAAGTGGCCATGATACAAGAAGAAGAGATCACAGAAGTTCAGCAGGTTAGTGCTACAAAGAAAAATAAAAGCCACACAGCTACTGTAAGCCCAGCCCTATACATGAGAAACCTGATGCTGGAAATAAAGTTATCTGTGAAGTCCTCCAAACCTCACTACACATGTCGCTTGTCTCAGCCAAGTTAAGACAAATACAGAGGAAGACAAACTTCCTAAAACTAAGCAGAATGACTTGCATAATTTGTGAGCACGCACCCACTTGTGAACAATCTTGGATCAGTGCTGGATGAACATAAAAAGGTAAGAGCAGTCCATTCAGTACTGAAAAAGCAGAAAAGCAGCTCAGAGAGTCAGACAGCAGTGCAGGGAAGACAAGATGTTATCACCCCAAAAAATACAGATAAGATAGTAAAAGTGCTCTGTGGGAAACTCAACAAGACCATATTAAAGGAACAATGTGCAGCACTAGAGCCAAATGAAAATGCACTGCAGCCTGTTGGACTCCAGGTAAAACAGCAGCTAGTGCAGCTACCCAGTGAAGATAAAGGTACTATTTCAGCTGTGGTTAAAAAGAACACAGATAATGATGATATCAGACTACAGAACAGAACTTGAGTGCTTATATGCTGTAGATGATGTAAAGAATACTGACGAAAAAGCCACAGATGTACAGTAGTAGATCCCTGGTTAGCTTCCTAGACTACTACAGATAATTTAATGCTGACCTTTCAAGGATTGTTAAGCCTTTTTATGAGTTGCTGTCCAAAGACTGAAAAGAAACAGATAAAGAAGGGACGAGGCCGTCCTTCCCTCCAGCTGCTTCCATCTCAGCCAGTGGAGTGGACCGAACTGCACCAGCAATTGGGAAAACTGGTAGACATTCTGTCCGACCCCTAAGTAAAAGCACATCCTGATCTTAAGAAGCCATTTGTGCTGCATGTAGATGCATCTTAGGAAGGTCTTGGGACTGTCTTGTATCAACATCCAGGAGATGTCAACCACTGAGAGTGGTAGGATAGGGATCTAGGACACTCACTCCAGCAGAGAAGAAGTACAGGCTTCTGTAAGAGAAACTGGAATTCTTAGCTCTCTCAGTGCAACAACTACATGAATCCTGTCTTATTGACCTTTTTATTCATATGTCAGGTGCACACTTAAAACATAAACAGTAAAAAAATTGAATTTGACCTGTAACCCTGGTAGTGAGCACCATAGCACTGTTCATTTCCATGAAATTACTGTTAATTACAACAATCCATTACATGGGATAAAAGTCATAGGGGAAAATATCATGTTTTTTTTCTGCAATGTTGTCAGCCAGCCAAATGCTATAACCCGTGTAATGAATATAGATGATGCTCATTCATGCATTAATGCACTAGGTTTTAGGAACTAATGAATTCAGCAAGGCTCTATGCTGTAGCCCCTTCTTCACTGTTATCAATGATGCTGGGCCGTGTTCATGTTGAGATAAACTTTAACTGCTGTTAAACTATAGGTAAACCGACTAAAAACACATTCTAATTCATAGCAAAGGCCCAGAGGGATGTCTGTAGAGATGGAGCAGTATGTGTAGAGGTGTATTCATGATGACTGAGGCTCAGGGGTCAAAAACATCAAGATGCCCCCTTCTGTGTGAAGTAACACATTATAATTTAGTGCTTACAAACAAGTACATTGAAATCACACTTTTCTCAGTCAGTGCTTCATGTAACATCTAAACCACAGATTTATAATGTCCGAGCCAGATGAAATACATTGAAAGCATTGTGTTACATCAGTAATTATACAAGCAGAAAACACAGACACGAATGTATTGGTGGTTTTAGGTTTGCTCTCTTGAAGACAGATTGAGGACACGTTCACATGTGGACAGGAGAACTTATTCCACCAATCTTGCGACTAACCTGCTCCACTAAGTTAGCTACAGCCAACTCCAACAAAACCTGATTTTACAAATGGACAGTAAAATTGACTATGGGCACCCTTGATCTCTTAATACTCTAAAGACATTGGTCACAGGGCTGATCTATGCAGTTGCTTATGTCCACAAACACTAGGGGATCACATTCAGACTCAGTCTGACTATAAATACATTTAGATAAAATAATAATAATAATAATAATGCATTTTATTTCAAAGCGCCTTTCAAAACACCCAAGGACACTATACAAAGACAAAAAGCAATAGAAATACAAAGATTAAAAAGGCAATACACAATAAAAAAGCACAGGCTGTAAAATATAAAACAAAGAAATGATTAAAAGTCAAAGTGCATAGGCGAACTGAAACAAATGAGTTTTTAGTCTAGATTTGAAGAGGGGTAAAGAGTCAATATTGCAGATGTCAGGGGGTAATGCATTCCAGAGTTGGGGAGCAGAGCAACTGAAAGCTCTACCCCCCATAGTACTGAGGCGGGCAGTGGGGACAGTAAGGAGGAGGGAGGAGGAGGAACGAAGGGAGTGAGAGGGAATAGCAGTGTGAAGAAGATTAGACAGGTAAGGAGGGGCAAGA
This sequence comes from Nibea albiflora, assembly GCA_014281875.1. Classification (NCBI taxonomy): domain Eukaryota; kingdom Metazoa; phylum Chordata; class Actinopteri; family Sciaenidae; genus Nibea; species Nibea albiflora. The sequence goes on from CM024802.1 coordinate 7,162,186, forward strand.
TTGTGGATGGCTTTGAAAGTATGGAGGAGTACTTTAAAATGAATTCTGTGCTTAATGGGGACATAAAATGAAAATATTAACTATCACTCTGACTTGCTGCGTAGCCGAAGTAACACAGTGGCATTGTGGGTAATAGGTAACATGATATAATGTGGGTCTGTTACTTAGTGCAGTAAGTCTTCTTTAAAATTAAACTAATGGTAAACAAAGGAAAAATTTGAACTGAACTTAATGTGTGTTTTTGAACTGAATGTAGCCACAGTTTAACATTTAACCTGGCAAGCTAGGCTAGAAAGTACCGATTTGTATTGTATCGTATTTAGTAATAGTATTAATTGGTAGTAGATGCTGATTCTGAAACCCTTTTCATTAAAACATAGTGTTGTTGTTGTTTGTTTTTTTACTGTTTTTTTACTGATGCTACATCATCCACTGATATACCATCTTTAACCTCCCAATATCCAGTTCCAACTAGGGTTGTAAAATTCATGGATTTTCAAAGTTGGACACTTTCCATGGGAATTCATGTGAATAAACCAGGAATTTACAAAAGTAGCATAGGACACTGCTTACTTGAGGGCTATTGAGGTCATATACAAGTGATTTCTGTACCTGGACCACACTTTAGAACCCAGAGCACACAGAGACTATTGAAGTCAGTTGAGCTCATGGACTACATAATATTGTTCAATAAAATAAATAAAACAAAAAATCAATAAAACTTGATAAAGTTCTGCCTACAAATAAATCTGAAATGCCATGTTGACATTTACCAGCAATTTTCAACCCCTTTGCAACCCTAGTTCCAACACAACCCAAAGATACATTTGACTGGCCATCTGTCCTGACAGATGCAAGCAGGTCAGATATTTTACGCAGAGGCCCGTTTCAGGTTGACCCAGCATTCACCTTTCCCAGAAGGCAGGATGATTGTTTCATCACCACAACACATACAGGACACTGACAAATGAGGAAAAAATAAGCAGGGCTGGTTTGTCTACTCCAAAACAAAGTAGTTTACTGCTTCTGTCCTCCAGAAAAACATACTGGTTGGTTTAAGAGGGACTGGATGAACATTGGGGTCTTGTGAAGAAAACAAGGTGGAGGTTTGAAAGTTTGACTTGGTAATGTAACATGTAATCCAAGCTGAAAGTGGAATTAATTTTCATGCCACCTTCTGCAAAAGATTTTAAATTGAACTGATTACTTGCATGATGAAATGATTGAAAGAATGGTGACAGGAATTAAAGTCTATGCCTCCTGGAACACCCAAATCAACAGATCTTGAGTTGTCTGATCTCATTTTGAGTAGTGTGGAAGAGCTGAATCTTCCCTTCAGTGATTTCAGTTTCTTTGGCAATGTTCAGCAGATCCCCCAGAATCCACTGGCAGCATCGAGGGAGGAAAACACAGTTGCACCACTCAGCTGGGCTGTTATCTCCTCTGAGGTAGGCAGGGTGTAGTGTTCTCTTCTGACTGACTTATTTAGCTTTGTCAGGTCAACACAGATCCTGGCTATTCCTGTGTTCTTCTTCAGGACTGGTACCATGGGAGCGCACCATTCAGTAGGCTGTGTCACCCGCTCTATTACACCATCCTTCTCCATCCTCTGTATTTCCACTTTCACCTTCTGTAACATGGGAAAGGGCTAAGTTCACTGTGGGTTTGTAGATGGCTGGTGATGCATCTTAGCTCATCTACTTGCTTCACCAGGTCCATTCTTACTGACAGGACCTGGCTGAAGAGATTGTTGACTCTGTGTACATGTACTACGTAGGCTGTGAACGGGTAATCTCTTCCTTTGTGACTGACTGCTGTATTAAAGCAGCCCAGACACAACAGCTCACCTCCACCTCCTGTCCAGAGGAATGTCAGGTGGTTCCAGTGTTCTCTCAGTGGTGAGTGTGTGAAATGTGTCCTCGCTTATGACAGGCTGCTGTGACATACTCTGGCCTAGTGTCCCATTCTGTGAAAGTTATGGCAGGTAGTTCTTCCTGCAGGGTGCTTTTCATTTTTGTTATGTTGCATTTTCCCACATTTACCATATTTCTTCTCAACCCATGGCATAAATCAGGCAGCTCACTGTGCTGTGTGTACTTGTCCCTTGTCTTTGTGAAGTTTTGTTGTGATGCTGTATCGCTCAAACCATTGTTTCCACTCAGGCCACTCCATCAGCTTGTCAATTTTTAAAATTTTTTTTGCTGTCCGTCTTCTTTGTTTCTTGAAACATTGAAACTACTTCTGACACCATGTAAAATGATGTCAACATGTCTTTGTGGACGGAGGTCAGGTACATAGTTAAAGACCAGCAACCTAGGATTTTCGTGACGTGTTCGGGGATACCCTGTCTGGAAGCAGTGGAGGCTGCTCCAATGGAGAAAGAGTGCCCTGAGTAATGCTCCAGGAGTATGCTGGATCAAAACAGGATCTGGCGAAAGTGGTGGTGGAACCAGAAGCATGTGGTTACTCTGCCGGTCTCTGAAATGAACAGAAAGTCTTGGGGGGGAAGCTTGGCAGGCTAGACTGGAGTTGATGTAATTGAGAATGGGTTCAAACGGGCTTAGGAGTGAATTCAGTCAAAGAGGTAGACTGGTTGGGGTGGCCCGGACTGGTTGGTTTTGCTGCATTTGAGGAAATAGATCAGGGTATCGGAGGAAAGGGCGGAGATGTCGGATAATGATGTAATGGAGTATATTGCAATGATTTTCTTGGACCATTCGTGGCCCCAAAGAATAGCTGCTATGATGACGGGGTATATTTCATGGATTGTGGAGGAATGAGAGAGGGATGAAAATTTGCGAGGCCATTTGGCTGCAAACCATTTTCCACTGTAGAAGCCGCCAAAGCCTGCGGAGGGTGCTGTGTCATTGAAGAGCTGGGTGTCCTCTGGCTTGGTGATGTGATCTTCGTAGAAAAAATGATAATCCGTTCCCTGTGGAAAGGAAATGGTCGTGGAGATGGACGACTACATCACGGCATGGCATGTCTGGACTTTTGAAAACTTGGATTACTATAGACAAGCTGTATGACTGCATTTTTCTGTTTTTGGTAAATTGTTTAATGTTTGAAACAAATCTGCTAATGACTACAGTTGTTTGGGAGGATTGCACGGACTTTAAAGGTTTTACCCAGAAAGCATAATAGCCATTGGACTGCAGACCTATTTCCTGCATAACTTTGGGGAGTGAGCAGCTAACTTACATTACTTACAGATACTACTGGCCAGCATGATGGAAAAGTATATAGAATAGAAAACAGGGATTCATGTTTGAGGCACTGTGTACATTTTCATATTTGAAAAAAGTTATTTAACCATTGTTAACCATTTGGCACCACTGGATTCATACACATCATAGATGAGTACAATATTGTCTTTGTGCTGACAAACTGGCAGTAATATGGCCAGCAGTATACACATTATCCATTCGCAGTCTTTATGTCAAGATAACATGAATATTCACTGGCTCCAAAGATCTTATGGCAGGAGACCTTTCATTTCCATATTGTATGGATCATGAGGGGAAAACACACACAGACAGACAAACAATATTAGCCAATTTACCATTGGAGACATGCAAAATATTACTCAACTGCCTCACACATACATTGATTCTTACATAATATTCTTATTATGACTGATATGAACAAATCCATGCTTTGTATGTTTTGCCTCTGCTCGCCTCCCTGTCTCTGAGTTTGTACCCCGGCAGTGATATCTTGTCACTCCTGGTTCTTCAGCCTTCTCATGATCACACAGGTGATGCAATCCATTTACCATATTCTTTGCTGTGTGAAGTACAGGCACACAGAGAAGAATATGGTAAATGGATTGTTCTTGCATATAAAGTGTTTTTCTAGTATTATCACCCGCTGAAAGCACTCTGCAATAGTATGGAAGAATGATCCTTATATAGCATGATTTCTCCTTCTCATACTCAGATTTCTGCTGCTTTCTTTCAAAATATGTGCTTGGACTCAAAAATCACATGCTCAGTCTCACATATGTCCTGTGCGCTCTCAAATCTAATGTGCTCGCACTCAAAACAAGCACATCCTCTCAGGTTGAAGTGTCTGCTCAGACTGAAGGATGTCCCTCCCTGCACTTAAATTAGTGTGTTTCACCAGCCAATAGGGAGACAGCTAGAGTGTGGCCCAATCTTGGGTGTGTTCCTTCGCCCTTTTTGAGTGCTCTGTTTGTAAAACTGCTTCTCTCTTTAAAAACACCAATTTCCCAATTTCCCTTTCAAATTCTATATTAACGGGATATATTTTATATACTATAAATGGGTCAATGACGTGACACATTTGTGTGTGTGTGTTGCTAAAAAGGATAGAGGCTAAAAACCTCTAAAAAGGTTAAAATTTTAAACTTTGATAAATTTTGAGAGGCTATTCAGGGGATAATGGTAAAAATGTCAATGTGGTGTAACCATAAAAATTTTGTACCAAAAACCTAGACATGTTCAAAAAAGGTGAAATTCTCAATAAAACACATTATCAACTAATTTGGCATAATCCTACATTTGTGTTGTTTAATAATGATGGAATGAATGGAACACCATTCCACCACCTTTGTTCTAAATATTATAACTAATTGTGGGAATTGTGTCTGTCAAGTTAACCTCCTAAATTGTCAAGGTGGTGGAACCAACATTTGGGGAGCCATTTTGTTCATTTGTGTAAGAAGATCATGTTACAGGAAATGATATCACGAAGAAGGACCCCTGATCACCCTAACTGCTTCATGCCAAGGTTAGAAGCTTTCTTTGAAATGTTGATAATTTGACATGTTTAGGGTGTGTTCAGGTGTGCTTACAATTGCATGTCAAATGGTATGACTTTAGGAAACCATTTATAATTCGCAATAACTCTAAAAATAAGTATTGATTTTTTTAAAATGCAAAATTGAAATGAGGACCTTTGGAGAATACTGATCTAACATGGCAACAGTCGTCCAGGGTAGTCACATCTAAAGAAGGCAAAACCTTTGCTAACTTTGCAAAAGTCACACAAAGTGGAAAGTGTGGCGATCTGCTGGTTTTGCTTAACAAGAAGCTGGACTCTATAGCTGGGTACCAATTCAAATGGCTCCACCAGGTCAAAACACTCAGAGAGCTGAAATAAACACTATAGAAGGATGAAATCTGCATTCACGTCAACTTCTCTGAGTACTATGGCTGTAAGCTCAGCAGTGAAATTCAGGTGTTCCACTTTGGGGGCAGTGTGGTGTATACGGCCTCATAATCAAATCAAATCAAATTTTATTTGTATAGCCCAAAGTCACAAAACACATTTTGCCTCAGAGGGCTTTACAACCTGTACAAGGAGTGACACCCTCTGTCCTTAGACCCTCGGTTCCAGTGAGGAAAAACTTGCCCACAAAAAACCCTTTTAACAGGGAAAAAATGTGGAAGAAACCTCAGGAAGAGCCACAGAGGACGGATCCCTCTCCCAGGCTGGACAGACGTGCAATGAATGTCACGTGTACAGAACAAATCAACACAAACATATTGTACAATTACAATGAATGATAAAATGACAATGAATTACAATAAATGGTAGAATGATTACAGTAGCAGTGGAACCTGTGATAGAGATAGAGAGACACAGATGCACAGCAGCATTAACCAACTAAACTGTAGTGGAGATATGGTAGCAATAATGACAGTAATGCTATATATTGTGGACGTCAGCAGCAGACCACAGCAGCAGCCACGATCCATGAGAACCTGCTGGAAGAGAAAGCACAGAAACTCCAGGGAAGAAGTTTATTTAGTAACATGCATTGACGGTAATGATGATTGGAGAGGGGGAGAGAGGGTTTTCAGTAAAGGGAGATGTGACTGCATCTTCAACCAGTACCATGCCTGACTAGGCATAACCCTGGCAGTCTTGTCCTATGGCATCATAACTAAGGGAGGGCCTGAGCCAGCCCTAACTATAAGCGCTATCAAAAAGGAAAGTCTTAAGATAACAAGGAGTTACAGTTGTCCAGCCTAGAAGTAACAAATGCATGGACTAGTTTTTCTGCATCCGCTTGGGACACGATGCGTCTTATTTTGGTAATGTTAAGTAAGTGGAAAAATGCAGTCCTCGAAATGTATTTTATGTGGACATTAAAGGACAAATCCAGATCAAAAACAACTTTACGGTGGAGCTGGAGGCCAGGGTGAGCCCGTGTAAGGTAACCAAGTCTCCGGAAAGAGAGTTTCTGAGGCGTTTGGGTCCAATTACAAGAACTTCAGTTATATCTGAATTCAACATCAGAAAATTGTAGGTCATCCAACTTTTTATATCCCTAAGGCATGCCTGGAGTTTAGTTAACTGAATGGTTTCATCAGGCTTGATCGATAAATATAATTGGGTGTCGTTAGCATAACAATGAAAATTAATGGAGTGATTCCTAATAATGTTCCCTAGAGGAACTATATATTGACTGAATAGAAGTGGTCCTAGTACAGAACCTTGTGGGACTCCATGACAAACTTTGGTATGCATGGAGGATTCATCATTGACGTGAACAAACTGAGATCAATCTAAGAAACACGACTTAAACCGGCTTAGGGCGGTTCCTTTGATGCCAATCTGATGTTCCAGTCTCTGTAAAAGAATTTGATGGTCTATGGTGTCAAATGCAGCACTAAGATCTAACAGGACGAGTACAGAGATGAGTCCTTTGTCTGATGCCATTAGGAGATCGTTTGTGACTTTGACTAATCTTTTTCCTATGCCACTCTCTCTGTTTCTCCCTGCCATGATGAACACGCTGTATGGGCTCACATGGAGCCTGTATTGAAGGATGCCATAGGCAAATGTAACACACCCACCACTTTACATATCATAAGTGATGGACCAGTGACTCAATAGAGGAACAAGAAAAACTTTTTTCTTCTCAGCACAGTGTCTTTTCTGAGTGGGTTTCAAAGGGTCACTTGGAATTTCAGTGAGAAGTCACATGGGAAAGGAGCTTCTCATGGAGTGGGAGGGCTGTCAAGCGTACTGCAGACACAACAGTCCAAAGAGGCACCGACTTGCAGACAGCCAAGGACCTTTACAACTTCCTTCAGGATCAGCCCTCAAGCATCAAGTACTTTTGGATATCCAAGGAAGGCATTGTCAAGTACGATGAATCAGTCCCAACAAATGTCCCAGCCGTAAAAGGTACACTGAAAATCCATCAAGTGACCTCTGAAGAGCCAGCAGTGATTCAGTGGAGGGAAATATCATGTTTGTGTGCAAGACCTGATATCTGCAAGTGCTATGAGCCAAGCCCAGCAGATTTCTGTAATCTATCATAAGATCTCCCAACTATCAGCGGGATCTGAAAGGCAAGTTCATTCTGGTGAGATATGGAAGGTCATCCAGGTGGTGGGTGAAGAAGTCAAGGTGAGCTGCATGCAACAGCTGGGTGGTGTCTTCATCTGGCCTCATCCACCTGACATCTTATTCTATTATGAATCTGATGTGCTGCACAAAATCTCTGATCCAGAACCTTTGAGCTTACTTCAGGTGTTCTGTAACACACATGACACAGACATAGTTTTTTTGTATGTTTGTTTCTAAAATGAATTCATAAAAGAGCATGAGTTCACATGTTTTTTGGAAGTTTTTTTTTTTATAATGCAAACTCTTATTTGTCACTAACTCAAATACTCTTAGCAGCATAGCAGTGTTACAACAGTCTAAAGTACACTGCTGTCTATTGCATTTTGAACCATGGGACGTCAGTTTGCATCCCAGCCGCCACACTCTTGCTGCATGTCTATGATTTTAAATTTAAATTAATAAATTACTGTTACAGTAATAGAATCCATGTAACCGGACGATTCTCTTGCTGCAATGTTAAACAAGATGATGGCTGAATAGGCTAGGCTACGTGAAGGTATAGCCTAATGAAAAATGAGCTGTGATGATTTTTGCTTCATTTTGCTTCAGTCACTTTGGGCCCTCTGCTCTACACCGCCTGCTGTTTCTCTGTTGTCCCTCCCGACAAGACCACAGAGTCCTTTGATTGGCTAGGATACGTCATAGATACCAGCCACTTATTGGTTGAAAGAGAAACTAGTCTACCTAGTAATAGTTCATTCATTGAGTGGTTGGTGAAACACACTAACTAGCGCAGGGAGGGACATCCTTCAGTCTGTGTGGCTGGATAACAGCCATATTGACCAATCATACTCAAAGGAACATGGTGAGACAGCCAATATCAGTTGTTTCAGCGACAACAACTCAAAAAAAGATGATATCAGAATCAAAATTATAGACCAAATATTTTAGTGATCCTGAATTGGGAAATACCTTTGTTGCATATTCTCTTAAAATAAGTCAATAATAATAATAATAATAATAATAATAATAATAATCTTTGTCTGTATGTCTGTCTGTCCCTCAGTCTGTCTCTCCTTTCTCTATTGAATGTAAAAGCACATATAACTAATGAGATTTACTTACTTACCTTACTTAAAAAATTCTGAAAAAACAATTTAAGTTTTCAGTATGGAGATAAACCTTTAAACATTTAAATTTAAAAAAAATAATAACAGGCAATTATGGTAATTTTACATACATTTGTACGTAATTTAAGAAAGCAGGAAATATACCATATAAGTATTATAGTATTTTTTTCTGGGAAATACAATGGGAAAAAACTAGTTTGTCGATACTGGAATAACACATGAAATAACAGGTTGTTGTTAATTTACAGATAATGTCTGTAATTTCACTGTTTGTTTGTTTTTTACTATTCCTATTATTTTTTTACTATCACTATTTAAACAAAATGGAAAAACTACTGTAAAAATTTATGGTAATTTACTTTAAAATTATGTTGTTTTTTTACAGTGTAGTCTAAATTGACACTCATACACTAACTCAGTAAACTCTCAGTGTGACAAACATTACGTTTACATTACTACACCATTGTAAGATGTAAGCTGCAAACATCATGTCTTTATTCTGCAATAGAAGGCTGAGGCATAACAAGAAGGCACACACACTCTCGTACACTCAGTAATGGTGTGACCACGATGCATTCAGCTGACAGCTGTTTTACATCTTAGGAGTGAAATATCTCAGCTTTCACTCTTCTTCTTCTGGCATTATAGGACCATTTTCTGCACAAACGGATTGTGTGACAAACAACTTGTTATAATTATATTCATTACCTTGAACAGCCTCTTATGCCTTAATTTCACTGGGCAAGACTCTAATGCTGTTTTGGTCTGTCCTACCCGAGGCTCCATGCCCCACCAAGAGCTCTTCAGAAGTGAAGGGTTTTGCCTGCCAGATTTTAATTAGCTCAGATTTGGTCATTTTTCTTTGGTTTATGTGTTTCTACTATGGGTAGTTACATTTAAACACGCTGTAGCACTTCTGGTGGGATCACAAGGATTGTCAAGACTGACCACAATCAGCTCCAGCAGCTGCGTCGCAGCCATGCCCAGTGGAATCCAGCCTTTACTCATTTTTTTGTCAGACTCCTGAGGTGGACTGGCAGTTTAAGCATTAAGCTGCTAACATATGAAGAAAATACAAAATGAAACATGCACTCACACTATAATAAAGAAGAAAGCTGGAATACATTTCACTCATGGCTTACCTGAAAGTTGATAGAGAACCTGGACTAAAGCCACAAGTAAGATTCTTAAAAGCTCTCACAAAACTTCACAGGATCATAAAAACTCTTTTCAATTACCGAAACACTGTAGGTCAGCAGCTTTTTCTACTCCAGCTGTATCTCAACTTGCAAAAGCCAATAACCCGTATCTCCTGATCAGTTTGACTGATGTCAGCACGCAGCATAATACAGCATTATGCATGTCCATGAAAGAGCTCTGCAGTTTAACCATAAAGAGTTGAATCTAATCTCAGAAACAATGGAAAATGTTTTCCACCCAATCCTGTAACTCAAAGATCTCCTGCTGAATCAGTATTAACAGTAATGCACCTCCTGCCCTATAGATCCACATAGTACTTCATAATATCACAGTATAAGACTCTATGATATGAATACTATTCCTAATAAGTTTCTTGGTAAGTTGGCATGATTACAGGTGGTGTTTAGCTCAGTCAGTAGAGCAGCCCCCCGATGTGCAAAGGCTCTTTCCCGCATATCATTCCCCATTTCTCTCTCCCCACATTTCCTGTCACACTTCAGTATTTTTCAAAAAAAAAAAAAATTGAAAAGGCCAAAGAAATAATCTTAAGGCAAACACAACTTGCTTGTTTTCTAAAACTTCCTTTGTATTTGCAGTAAAGTCTTATTCGGTTGCTCTATTTGCAGTTCTGTGTAAAGCCCAATTTGTCCCCTGCACAGCCCAGAGGATGTTTCATGTCTGTGAGGTCTGTTCATGTCTGTGAGGGCCCTTCAAGACCTTACACACCTGAGCAGAAACTGGAAGAAATCTCTGAAATAAAAGTGTCTGTGTGTTCACTTCCATGTTGGACTATATCAGCTGCATAATTGCAGCAAGATGAAGAAGGTGTTTTCCAAAATCTATGAAACATTCAACTTGAAAATCTCTCCCTTGATGTGCTCAGTCAGTTCAGCTCATACCAGGACTCAGAGCATATTGTAATGTCCATGTCCTTGTTTGGGCTGTGAAAGCGAATAGAATTTCCTCTATCCTTCTGAAAAATAGCACCTTTACTATCAGAGCAGTGCAGCCTGTCTTGCAGCCTGTTTCACCTGGGTTCACTGTCAATTGAACAAACTTTTAACAGCACAATTCTCAAAAGAACCTCACCTCTCCAACTGTGAAGATAAAGAGGCAATCATAGCTGTGCTGACAAGAGGAAGCTCCATAAAGCCAAAGAAATGGAAGGTGATCAGACGTAACCTTTTCAGCACTGCAAACGACAGGAACACTGTCTCTATTTTCTGCTGAATCACTTCACATCAACCTGCCACCTGCTGAGGGGGCAGTTTTTTTTTCCTTCACAGCTGCTGAATATAATAAAGACTACAGAGCAGCAAATATCTGCCATCACAAAGAACACACACATGGTAAAGGGCAAGTAACAATGACAGGCCTTGAAGCATTTCTGGAGGTTTAGATATGTATACGTTAGATATGGATATGGATACTGACAATATATACATGACCAGTCTCAACCATCAGACATGAATAATACATTTTTAAGATGGTAGAACTTTTGATGAGAAATTAGGCTTGTTGATCATAAATGATGAACCTGGGTTCGGGAGGCAGACATGGTCACCACCTTCAAGAGTAGACTTAAGACTTTCCTTTTTGATAGCGCTTATAGTTGGCTCAGGCCTTCCCTTAGTTATAATGCCATAGGACATAGGACCCCCGTCTCTTTCTGGGTTATGCCTAGTCAGGCATGGTACTGGTTGAAGATGTAGTCACATCTCCCTTTACTGATGTTCATATGATGAACATCAGTTAGCATTTTAACCCTTGTCTGATGGGGATAGGTATACTTTTCCATTTTTATTTTTATTTCAGTGATTATGGTTATAGTCATAATTTGGCAAATGCTGTTTTTTAAAAACTGTTGGTAGGAAGAGTGTGCGTGTGTGTGTGTGTGTATGCGTGTGTGTCGAGCAGAAGAATGTGTGAGCTTTGCAAATATGCTTTACACACTAGTAGCAGGTGCCTTTCCTCTGGTGTAAACACTGTTGCATTTTGGGGGATTTGGATGAACAATACCTTGATTCCAGCTCAAATCCACATTCATCCACAGCACAAATTAGTTGAAAGCAGAGACATCCAGGATGAGAACACATCAATGACCACTGGTGGGTCTTGAAAGAGGGCTGGATTAAAAAAGGCAGGATTGGCCTGACTAGGCAGAGCCATCCAGTCTTCCCTCTTCCAAGATTGACTTCCAGTGGTCTCTGACATAGATCCTGTATGGTTCTGCTTTAAATTAATTTGTGCTGTGGATCCAATCGTACAAGCACTGACTGTTTGTGGTAGAGCTGGGAGTTCAAAAGCTTGCCTATCCTCCACATTGCATAGTAACTTTTTCACTGTCTCTGCTGGAGGCCGATGCTGATGTCAGAAGGTATCCTCAAATCTCTCACCATCTATCTGGGATAATGTGTTGAGAACCTCATAAAAGAATACACAGTAGGTCCAGATCTGTTCTGTCTCTCCATGATGAGATGTAACTTTAGTAATCCTGGGGGATATGTAGTGTAATATTATGGGCTTTGTTATAAGTTTGTGTTAGCGTGTAGATTAAAATCCTTTTTCATTTCTGTCATAATACTAAGTATATAATTGCATGTTTTTGTTAAACTTACAATTGCATGTTTGTAACAATATATAATAGTATGTTTTTTAGTAGCATTTTAGGCTAGGACTGTTAACCTTTTAGTAGTAGAGTATGGGTATGAAGTGAAGGTGTGAGCAATACACTTGTAGCCAAGAATCTCGGGAGGGGAGTTTGAGCACACAGCCTTGAGGTCGCGCGAGTGTGTTCCACAAAGGGGGTGTATGACTCGCCACTATAAACCTTTATTAGAGTGAATCCACAAGAGTGAAAATCAGAGTAGACCTTCTAAAAAGAGTGACAGGTGAAACTTAATTAGGTGATTTGATCAGAAAATGTATACGGAAAGGTCTCAAGGAAAGTTGAACAATGTAGGGCGGGGGTGAGCACATGCTGTATCGATGAATGTGATATATTCCATGTTAGCAGGTTTAGAAAACTCGGCTCAAAAAGTAGATTGAATATTGGGCAAACACGTGATTTGATACTATTATTTTATTGAAGGAGAATAAAAATGGCTGGTGCCAATGTTGTGATCATACCATTATAAAAGACGATGTTCCGAGCTGTAAAAACATTTTTCTTCATGATTACGGTTGTATTTTCTGTGAAGAGAATAAAACCTATGGTGCACTCAACTTTGACACGTCTGGAGCCTTCCTTGAAGATAAGATTGGATGTATGAACAAAATGCTGCAGGAGTGAGAACTTAGTCTCTAACTCATGATCCAGACTTCTGACACACAACAGAAGCTTGACGGCTCTGCCATTGGATGTGGTGATTAATCAGGTGTGCCTGACTGCAGTTGTTCACTTATACATTTTGTCCTATATTTTACCGATATCCCAGAAAGAAAAGCCAAGCAAGAGCTGGAGAGTACCACCATGGCGGTCTTCATCTTCAGAGAGAACTCAAGCCTTCTACCACAGCCCAAAGAGATTGGGATCATCATTGATGGTGTAGAAGTTGGGAAATTCGACTCTTTTTACTGACTCTGATCTTTTACTCTCGGACAGTAAATTGAACAAATCTTTTTTTGAGTCATTTCGTTCATTTCGTTAATTTTTACAGCAGGTGGCGCTGTTAGCCCTCTTGTGGGCGTGTAAAAAAGGCCGCTGGTCTCAAACACTTAACACTGAAGGCAACACCGTTTGCTTCAGCTGACAAAGATAATATACAAAATGTCACAAGTAATTCAAACCATATGACAACCTAGCAAAGTAAATCCACACCACAATAAAGTGACTGTGTCCTGTATCCTCCCTGCCATTGTTGATTAATACGAACATACTGCTCGTCACACAGCCTGAACTGCCTGTCGCCTGACAAATGAACGATCCAGATGAACAACAACCGAGAACGAACCGTTCATTCGCCTATCACGTGACAAATGAACGATCCAGATTAACAACAACCGAGAACGAACCGTTCATTCGCCTATCACGTGACAAATGAACGAACCAGATGAACGAGAACCGCGAGCGAACCGTTCTTTCGCCTATCACGTGACAAATGAACGAACCAGATGAACGAGAACCGAGAGCGAACCGTTCATTCGCCTATCACGTGACAAATGAACGAACCAGATGAACGAGAACCGAGAGCGAACCGTTCATTCGCCTATCACGTGACAAATGAACGAACCAGATGAACGAGAACTGAGAGCGAACCGTTCATTCGCCTATCACGTGACAAATGAACGAACCAGATGAACGAGAACCGAGAGCGAACCGTTCATTCGCCTATCACGTGACAAATGAACGAACCAGATGAACGAGAACCGAGAGCGAACCGTTCATTCGCCTATCACGTGACAAATGAACGAACCAGATGAACGAGAACCGAGAGCGAACCGTTCATTCGCCTATCACGTGACAAATGAACGAACCAGATGAACGAGAACCGAGAGCGAACCGTTCATTTGCCTATCACGTGACAAATGAACGAACCAGATGAACGAGAACCGAGAGCGAACCGTTCATTCGCCTATCACGTGACAAATGAACGAACCAGATGAACGAAAACCGAGAACGAACCGTTCATTCGCCTATCACGTGACAAATGACCGAACCAGATGAACACGAGCGAACGAGAATGAACTGTTCACCTGACACATCTGGTAGCGGACCAGTGAATGTAAAACCCAGTTTGACAAAGTAAAACAAAAAGTAACAATTAATAAGTTCCTTAAAATGTTTACATGGTGCATCTATTGTGTCCAAAAGGTGATGATGATGATGATGATTATTATCATTATTATTATTATTTGTAGTAGTAGTAGTATTGTTATTATCACATTTGTTGTCATTATTATTATTATTTCTTATTTTATGGCAGAGTATAACACAAAATCAACATGTTGATATAATTTAAATTTAAATTCAATTTTAAGTATTTATTTACAAACACATTTAACATTATACACACAATAATAACACTACATACAACACTACACATAACACTATAGACATCTAGAAGAACAGAAGGCCACTAATTCATTATGATTTTATTAATAAATAATGTATGTCGGGTGACAAATGAATGCACGTCACAAACAGACATTATTCATTTCCTTGTTCGTTTCTCCGTCCTCTGTAGCAGAGCTACAGCTGTCATGTGACAAATGAATGAAAGAACGATCTGTATGAACGATCCGGGTGTGTGAACGAACTGTTGTGCTTAGTGCTCTTCAGCCTGAGCTGCCAGTCACGTGACAAATGAACGAAAGAATGATCCGTATGAGCGAGCCGTATGAACGAGCCGTAGGTCTATGAACAAACTGTTACGCTTACTGCTCGCCACACTGCCTGAGCGGCCTGGCTGTCACGTGACAAATGAATGAGGACCGCAGTTGAATGAGTCGTGAACTGATCATTTCTGTTTCCTGTCCTGCTGACTGAGCTTATGCAGCTGCCTGTCATCATGTGGCGAGGGAAGGTACTGCATGAAAATGAACAAATCACTCACTGAGATGACTCATTACTCCCGAGTCATATAAAAGATTAGTTCGTATTGAACAAATCGTTCACGAACGACACATCACTAGTAGAAGTCTTCACTGAGTTGCATTCCGAGGCAGCTGGAGTGGTAATGCTCTTTGGACTCTGGTATGCTCTTAACATGGAATAACCCCTAGAGGTTTGGGTTCACCTCTAAAGCTCTTCAGAAGATCCTGATCTTGGTTCCAACAAGATGAGCTTTAAGATTCACAAACTGAATGGTAGCGAATGGTATAGAATGATAGCGGCACTTAGTTGCACCTAGCCATGGTTGCTGTCGCCATTTAAGGCTACGTTACTGTATATTGTTAGGCTTTGAGTGAGTGTTTTGAATTTGGTCGTTTGAGGTTCAACACTGCTTCCAGAAAACAATATTTAATTTATTTGAAGTTAATTACAGTTCAGTTCATTTGAAAGAGCCTGTGTCCTAGTTCATTTGCTTGGTAGGCAATCTATTTTTTTTACCTGACTTGCATTTCTTAAAGATCATTACAGTTTAAATCCGTGCTGGAAACATTGCAGCAGATTCTAAGTTCAGATGCCATCTTGATAAAGACTGCCCATTTAAAAGGGAGATTCCAGTCACCAGAAGGTGATAAAGCAGTATACCGGTATGTTGATTTTTTGAAAACAATTCACTGTTATTATTCCTGTGTGCTACAGTATGTAGCACCCTCCGCTGCCCTCATGGCCCAGACCTGCTCGCTATTTCCTCCTCTCTCCCACCTTTCATCCTCTCCATCCTTTCCTCTGTTCCCCTCTCCACTCTACTGCCCTTTCCATCCTATCATCTCCTGACCTGACTAACCTTAGTATCTGGATGTTTGATCCCAGGCATTACAGGGAAATAATAATAACAATATCAACAGGGGTCTCACCCATTCTTGAAGCATCTGTGTTTTCTTTTTATTTTAGTTTCAGTTGGCTCCACATGAATCCACACAGCAGCACATGTGCTTACAGAGAATGATTAGAGCCAGTTTTAACAGGAAACTCTGATGCTATTGGCTGATTAACATGAGGACATGATTCTTTCAAAGGGATAGGACTTTCTGAGGAAACATTTGAATTATTGTTAGGCTAATGTATCTCTGCTTCAGTATGCAAATGGTATTATTGTGTTACCAGATGATTTTTCCACATTTCATGCTTTTGCAGGTCAATGCCTTCTCTGCCAGTACACCTAGCGAGATAGGACTGAGCCTACCAACAAAATGATTGAGCCTATACCGACACATACCGACAAAGCCTCATGCTATAAGTCATAAGATTGTGTTCTGAGTGAAGTGTGTTGCTCACATCTCTAACATGATCCCTGTCAGTAAAGCTCTCTCTGCCCAGACACAAGCTGTTTTCCAGGGACAGTTTACTGAGGAGTCTACCGGGAGGACAGACCAGGTCAGGGCTAGAGATGTTCCGATACCATTTTTTCCTCCCGATTCTGATACTCGCTTGTTACGTGCTGTGGGTATCGGCTGAGTACCAAACCGATACCAGGATGTTAGAAAAAAATAAAATAAAAAAAAATTATATATATATATCATACTATGCCTGCATGACAGTGATATGATTATCATTGTGGTAAGGCCTGGCTCAGATTAAACCCTTTGTAAAGCATAAATAAATACAGCAAATTCATGCCATTTACATTCAAGCCATGCATGAATTATGAAAAGATCAGTCAGGATTTCTTTTTCAGGATTTTCTTTCTTTTTTTAAAAAGTGTTTTTATACATCTTTAGGGATGTTTTTAAAAAAATTATTACATTTTTAAATCTATCTTAATTCTATACTATACTATACTTAATGCATTTTGTACTGTAAAATATATAATAATAATAGTAATAAAATAAATAAATAGTAATAAATAAATGTAATTATTACATTATTATATAATGTAATAAATGTAAAAAAGTAGTTATGTAGGTATAGTTGTAATTTAGTTTTGGTATTATGTTGGAATAGTGGTTCCTCCACTACCCTGTAAGCCTCTCTATTTGAGCTCTATTGATTGACTGATGTAAAACAAGGGTACAAAATAAAGACAATCTCTCTGAACTGAGGATAGTGTAACAAAAGTAGCAGTCACTGAACTGAGCGTAGATCCTCATAGTATCTACCTTCTCATTCCTGTCAAGTCTCTTATGTCTGAACCGACTGTATCTCATAGCATGTATCATATATTTGCTGTCAAAGCATTCTTGTTGCTCCTTTTTGAGACTATTTTCTATGATAGTTGCCAAAGCATCCGGGGCACAAAGCTACAAGACACTGCATGCATTTGTACTCGGTTCTTCGTGTTGGCATCTGCTGGCATTTTTTTGATTCCTTGATCTGGGGCCACTGGTTTCCGTGGGCATACTCAGGGGGATCTCAGGGGGGCCTGAGACACTGCTCTCCATGTTGCCAGTGGTGGAGTAGCACAGGTCTGCCTCTGGTGTGTATTTTCACAGATTCTGCATTGATGAGAGTACAAGCTGATACATACATTGTGACACACTGATCCATCAGATCTAATCCACCCATATGCTGATTGTAGAGCTTCACAGAGAATGGCCTTTGGATGTTGAGCATCTACTTCTCTTTCTTGCTCCACCCCCAATAGATGTGCCACATCTAGGCCAGTGCAGGAAAAGGCCATGTGAATCACCAAACTATCCAACAAACGCGTGACAATGTTTCGCCCATTGGTTACGACAGAGGCATTAACCATTACGGAAACATCAAAAATGATTTTGGTAATTGTAAATGCTGTTGATTTATGGCAGCTGTGGCTTAAACTTCCCATTGGGTGATGGTCTAATAAATATTCTAAGCATTATATAGAAGTTACATGTTAAACTCAGTTTCAAAGCTGCAAATTCCACATAACAGAAGTTGTCAGACTCACTGTTTTGACCATGCTGACAGTTGGTACACACATGATGGGATGTATCAGTCACTGGGAACACTAATGTGGGAAAATGTCCAGTGTTAGTCTGTGTCATTAATGCAGTGATATTTTTGTCCATGAAGCTACGTTTGATAAACTGCATTGGGTGAAATTGTGCCAACTTGTTTTGTTGCTGACAAAGTGGATGACTGTGTTAGACAGATGTTTCTTCCACAGCATGCTGACTTGAACTCAGTGAAGAAATTGGTTTTGCTCTGTTGTTCAGAACATATTGCTACTCGCTGATTTCCATTCTCACTTCACAATCATTTTCTTATCTCATTGTAATTATACAGTCGGGTGTAAACATGTTGCCCACACCAATGTAATTGTTGCACAGCCATTCATTTCTCACCGGCTATCACATAGTTTCCAATCTAAGCGCCCTGACTGCCACCGGCTAGAGCATGCAATCCACCATCCTAATCACACTTGGACATGGACGTGTGGCTGTTCTCAGCCATGACCCCAACCAGCAAAAACGGATCAGTTGTTTTTTTCTGTGGATTCTGTGGAAACTGCCACCACAAATGGAAGCTGATGGCCCCCTCACCACAGCATCGTCTCTGTTTATTGATTCAGATCTAGTATGTCAATGCTGCGAGGACACTGATAAGACCCAGGCTGACTCATAACAACACTACTTGGCGTTTCCAATCAGGTGGAGAGATAAGGCCACAGAGGACAGTAACTAAGTCAGAGCTTTGACAACCCTCACACTGCTGTCTATGGTCTCTCCGTCTGGGAAGATAAAGCCCATCAGACCAATGTGTGGTGATGTTATGGGTCATTACAATCTGTCATACTGAACTTTTATTGAGTCCTTTATTGTTATTTTTATACAGGTTGTGGGGATCAAATAATAGTCAGAGCTGCGCAACAAAAGTAACGGGAAACTTATTATATTAAGACAGTGCAAAACAATGTTGTTACCAGCTTGGTGGTGCATATTATGCAGCAGCATTGAGATGATCCACTTTTATTCATCCAGCTGCAGCAGGGCGGTAGAGCAAAAGGATCATCCTTATCGCCATTCATGTGCAAAAAGATTTGCATAATTATGATTTTCCACAGGGGGAATATTGCACCTTTAGGTCAAAAGTCAGTAAGTAGGTAGGTTCAAATTAAAATGCATAATCAGAGTAATAACTTCTGTACGTGTGCCTTTTTTTTGCATACTTTCCCACAGCTCATTAAATAGTTACATGAGAGACATTAGAGATGTCACTGTAAAAAAAAAAAAAAAAACCTTTGTTTGGGTAGATTTAACTCCTTATTTTTAGTAAAAATTACCTTTATATTAACCCTTGATTATTAATTGATATTTACTGAATAATTATTAAAAATTAAAGATTTACCCCAAAACTTACTGTCAGATACTGATCATGTCATGCTAAAATACTAAGTTTGCACAATGGCTACACATAACTCCTCATCATTTTCTACATGTTGCTGCGTGAGGTTATATGATTTTTATCACACGTGCTCACTGTTGTGTGAGCAATGTTGTGCAATGAAAGCAAACCTTGTCCAGTGTAAAATAGGGAAAGGAGGGTAAGAGGAGAGGAGAGAAGGAGATCACAGAGGAGAGGCGAGGAAGAGGAGAGGAGAGAGATTTAGATACAGATTTATTGATGACTTGCACATAAAAAAAACATGTCAATGCATAGGCCTAATTAGGCTAATTAAAAAGATGGCCAGGCCAAGTAGGCCTAAGCAAGTCAGAAGAAAAGTGCCAGGATGAATCTTCCGCTTTTTAGACAATATCTTGATAGCGAGGACTGCCGTATTTTCTGGACTATAAGCCGCTACTTTTTTCCCACACTTTGAACCATGCGGTTTATACAAAGATACGGCTTCAGCCCTCAGGGGGGCACTCTAGTAGGAAGTGCAAAAACGAGACAGGCAGCGGAAGTCAGTGCAAAGAAGAACGCTACAGTTTTTATTCTTAGCACATGCAACCAGGCAAAATAGTATTTTATCGCCCTCACCCCCTCATCATGGAAAACACATGAAGAAATTCCTATGAAGCAGCTTTTAAGTTGAAGGCCATCGATGTGGCTATCCGTGAAGAAAATAGAGCGGCTATAGTCCGGTGCGGCTTATATGTTACAAAATATAGAATTTTTATTTTATTTTATTGGATGCAGATTATATTCAGGTGCGCTCTATAGTCTGGAAAATATGGTACTAGTTCATAGCATATCCTGGTCAGTGCACACGCTGCAGCAGCTGAGGCGGACATCAGCTAAAGACAAACTGATGGATTCCACGAAAACTGAATAAAAATTAAACATTTGATTTAAAATCATTATGGATGTGACCGGGCCGGATGTGATGACCAATTGGGCCGTTTCCGACATGCCGGGCACCCCTGACAAGATGGCGGAAAGTAGGCCCTGGGGCACTGGGGTGGAGCCTCTACACAGCAAACACACACAACCGTACAATTGCTAATACTGTAAAATACACAACAAAAACACATTTCACCGCAAACCCTCCTTACCGACTGTTAGAATGAAGTCTCTATGTTATGTCCAACGTTTTGTCACGACCAGACAGTGAACAACAGGCGCTGTTGTCATTCAAACGTTTGGTTCAAGTATGCATGGCAAATAGCACAGACACACACGGACTACAACTCTTGTGAAATACCTTGACAATTCATAAACTGTCCTATGCATTTGCGTTTTTGTACACAGCAATATATAAAAGATTAAAGTGAGTTTACCTTCAGTTGAGCAGTGAGCAGCAGCAGGAGCCTTCAAAAATTCAAATCCCGCTCATCTGACGTCAAGGTCTGATGCATGCACACACTGCAGCGTAGAACCGGTTTAGGTAAATGTTACCCCATAGTGCAGGTATAATTTACTCATTATTTTAACATTTTGATTAACTATAATAATCTACTAATAATAATTAATACTTTATTCATCCCTCAACAGGGAAATTCTTTTTACACTTTATCTACATGCATTTTTAACCCAGAACACACACACATATGCAGTACAACGGCTCATAGACATGCAACATGGAGAGAGATGGTGGAATGATGGGCAGCCCGCCTGAGAAGCGCCCTGTGAGCTATTGGGGGGTTTGGTGCCTTGCTCAAGGGCACCTCGGCAGTGCCCCAGAGGTGAACTGGCACCTCACCAGCTACCAGTCCACCTTCCATATTTTTGGTCCATGCTGGACTAAAACCGGCCACCCACCGGTTCCCAAGCCAAGTCTCTATGGACTGTGTTACTTGCCGTCCCATCTGGTAAGCTGGTAAATTTTAGACAATTTTTTACAGTTTTTACAGTGTTTTACAATAATAGTACTGTGATTGCCTCTGGGATCAAAGTTGGTTAACCACTACAACTAATTCCATAAACTGAATTGCAGCATGTTGACAAGAATGAATAGAAATACGCAAATAGCCTTTGGATGAACCTCTACATTACCTCTTTGTACTTGCGACCTCTATTCACATCCCTGTGCAGCGTACGCCTGCATTTGAATGATCCTTCTCAGTCCCTGCAGCACTTGTGTTCTTACTGATTCAGATTACAATCAGGACCTCAGAAACGTTTAGCTCCACTTCATACAGTGGCACCCACTTCAACCATAGCTCATGGAATAGTCTACTCACACACATTATGCAGAGCATGTCATATTGAAAATACAGATTGTTAGCCGACAGATGAATCCACAGAGAATGGATTGCATCAAGATGGCAGTTGAACATTTGGGAAATATGCACATTCTTGTTATTTCCAAAAGTGAGATTAGAAGATGGATATGATTCCCATGTCTCTGTGCCAAGTACAAAACTGGTGATGTAGCTAGCTTAGCTTAGCATGAAGTCTGTAAGCAGGGGGAACAGCTAGTCTGGTTTGATCCTCCAGAGGTGACCTCTACATTCACTTCATAACTTTCACCTTCAGTTTGAGTTTATTTTGAACATGTGCAAGTAAACTGAAAACAAACAAATCCAACAACAATAAGAATAGTCAAAACAAAAATAACAATGTGAAAAGGTGTCCGAAAAGGAGCAGGATGAGGCATATGCTTATTTAAACCTACACTTCTCTACTACTTAATTAGCAATCTTTCTCCCTCCCAAACATATATTTTTTTACATAAAAAAATTAAATAGAAAATAAATAGATTAAATAAACAAATACATCAACCCCCAATTGTTAAAGCCCTTCTTCCTCCCTGTACCTCGTGAAAACCATGTTTGTACCACTTTTTAAACATGCTTGGACATTGTTTGAGATCCACACTGTTCCACAGCCTCAATCCACAAACTGAAAGACAAAAACTTTCAACAAATGTATGTGCCCGCTGATGTTTTAAGTTGAACTCACCCGTCAGATTATAACCCCCAACTTTCTAAAAAAAAACAACAGTTTTTCAATTTTAATGTTTTTTATTTTAAGAATAGTGAATTTGTGTGGTCTCTATAACCAGTATTATGAATTATTCTTATGGCTCTTTACTGCAGTATGAGATTGTATTGTGCATTTATAAGTATTGCCCCAAACCTCTGCACAGTATTGTAACTATGATAAAATCGGCGAACAGTAGAGGAAGTGGAGTGATTTGTGGTCCAGAATGTGTTTTGCTTTGCTCAGAACTGAAATGCTTCTCAACAGTTTGCTTTGAACATATTGAAGAACAGGTTCAGCTTGTTTGCACGTCCTTCATTCCCCTCAGCTGCTCGCCCACCTCTGCTTTGGAAACTGGTCCTTGCTGTCCTTGCTCTCCCTGATGCTGCGTTTGAGCTCCCTTTGCACCCATTTGAGTTCTGCTCTGTCCCCTGATCTAAAGACCCTCTTCTTCTCATTGAGAAGGGCCTTCAGGTCGCTGGTTACCCATGGTTTGTTATTTGGGTAGCATTCAGACCTCTTTAGTGGGGATGGTGTTGTCTATGCAGAACCTCCATCAATGTCTCCATCATTGTCCATTGTCACCATGTGGCTCATACAGAGCATCCCAGTCTGTGGCTTCCAGTGCAGAGACCATGTCCTCACTGTGACTGGGTGCTGCTGAACCACAGGCTTGTATGGTGGTGAGGTTGTGGTCTAACATGCCCAGTGGTGGCAGGGCAGTGGAGCTGCAATTTGCACCTCAATTGAAAAACCATTCACAGCAACAGCAGATGGTGGGATTCAGAACACTGCTCCCTAAATATCAGTGTGGCGGGGTGCTCTCGCTAACCTCGTCTCTAGTTCCACAAAAATCCAGGCTTAGTCAGAAATGATGTTTTCTGGTTTAATTCTCCACCTCACAAGGGGTCCGTTTCACAAAGCAGGTTTATGGAAAACTCAGAGTCTGTTAACCCTGGAATCACAGAAACTCAGAGTTTTCCGTTTCACAAAGGAGGGCCAGTCAAACCAGAGAGAGAGGGGTAACTCTAACCCAGGGGTGTCCAAACTTTTTTCAATGAGGGCCACATACATAAACATATAGGAGGGGGTGGGCCACTTACAAGAAATTAAGTATGTAGCCTTAACTTTAGTGTATTAAAGTTAGAAAAATCAATTAAACGTGGTCAAATATGTTATATTGTTGAATATAATTAAAGACAACACTGCATTCATCACAGCTTTCCATAAATGGATCTTTATTGATTTTTTCATAAAAAGCTTTGGTAGCTCATTCTCAGAACAGCAGCCTCAGATTTCTTCTTAGACATAAGATTTACAGTACAGAGAAAAAACAATAAAGGGGAAAATGGGACGGGTAAATTTCAAGCTTGTTGTTTTTAGGCTTAGCATCACACCTATTAAGGTTCGTTTGAGTGCTTATCAACATAAACAGACTGAAATGGACTTAATAACAGAAGTGTATATAATTTTAGTAAATTATTCTGGTGCGTATCAGCTGCTCTGGGTATGTAAATCGGGCCATCCAGCTGCGGTGATGATCCGATGGTGCTCGTGCCAAAAATCCGGACAAATGTCACTTGATCAAGGAGCAAATCCGCATCAGATGACTTTGCGTGTGCAGTGTGTTCACTGTGCACAGCGGTGTGTACTCTGTGAAAACGCAGAAAAACGCATTGATATTTGTTGCATGTGTACTTGCACATAAATGCTTATTAACACACGGGTACTGTGTATAATATAATATATAATATATCTTTTACTCACCTAAATTGTGAACGGGATTGCACTCAGTGGGAGCAGTGATGCTGCACTTTGGACCGAAGGATGGCTGGCAGGTCTGGAGTAAACTTACTGGTTCGGACGCGAAGGACATCATGGAGATGGCTGTCCGTCATTTTGGTTCTCATTCTGCATTTGTTCAATGTTACCAGAAAAAATGTTTGCTCACATATGTATGTTGAGCCAAATAGACTGATCATTCTTTTCGTGTGGAGTTTCATCAGAGGAAACTTTTACTTTTCCAAGCTCCTGTTGAACTCGGGTAGTAGGCGAATAGTAGCGCCCCTGGTGTTACAATTAAAAAGTGCAATACACTCAGGCAAAAGTTGAAGTGCGGGCCATATTCTATTCTATTTAAAAAATTTCTTGAGGGGCAATTAAAAATGACTGCAGTTGGACCGCAATGGGCCGCGGGCCGTAGTTTGGACACCCCTGCTCTAACCTGTTTCACAAAGAGAGGTAACTTAACCTCACGGTCAGTTGCCGTAGTAACAGACTCCGTAAATCTAACCTGGTCGGGAGCAGGTTTTCCTGAAGAAACCTCGAGCTTCTCTCTGTCTCCGCCCACTTTCAGAGCGACACGCCCTTTTGATTTCCTCATTCCTGCAATATCAGAACTCGCCGGCTGACAGATTTAAGTCATCCTCCAATTCGAGTAGGCAATGTTTGGTGTCAACTTTGTCAACTTTTTTCCTTGAACATGGCGTGCCCTTTTGATCGCCATCCTGTGGATGAAGGTGCAGCAATCCTGCGCCAGGAATTAATTATCTGTCGGGAGAGAGTTCTTAGACCTCGCATAGACATTTCAGCCCTCCCGGACAATTTTCTTTTTGAGTAGTACCGTTTTACTTCACAGTCCATCATTTACATACACAATCTCATCCGTCCGCACATTTCAAACATCACCCAATGCAGTCATGCTCTCACATCGCAGCAGATGTTGTGTGGCGCTGCGTTTTTTTTGCCAATGGCAGTTTTTGTACAATGAGGGGGATGCTGAGCATTTGAGCAAGGCAACTGTATACAGGGCGATCAGAAGAGTGTGCCTCGCCCTGAAAAGGCTATTATACACATTTGTTGTCTTCCCTGGACACAAACCTGTCAGGGCCATCAAGGAAGAGTTCCACAGGATCGCAGGTGAAGGATGTAGAGATCTGTTGAATTCCTTTAATATCAGGCTGTATTATGACATTGTGCTGCCACCTCAGACTTGGATTAGTAATTTTTATTTGTTTAAGGATTTACCAGTGTGATTGGCTGCATAGATGGCACACACATCCCCATCACGGCTCCCTCACATAATGAGGCTGATTATGTGAATAGGAAGTCCATTCACAGCATTAATGTGCAGGTACATGTAGACTAAGAAGTTTCAGTGTTGAGCACTTCCTCATAGTTTAACTAATATCTGTCATTCTCTGCACTGTCAAGATCATATGTGATGCTGCACACATCATCTCTAATGTGGAGGCCAAGTGGCCTGGGTCTGTTCATGACTCAAGGATATACCGCGAGTCAAACCTGAGTGCCAGACTGCAGCGTGGTGAGAAACCTGATGGTTTGCAGTATAATTCCCTTGTCTCCCTCCTTTACAACACCCCATGCATCCACTCTATATTAGGTGCGCTGTGTGTGTGTGTGTGTGTGTGTGTGTGTGTGTGTGCTGGCCACAGTCAGTGACGGAGCCGCTCCGTCACAATCAATCTCACAAAGAATCTCTCCATCTAATTCAGACAAGGTCCTTGGTGCGTTGATTGAAAGAGTAAACATTACACTATACTGACTGGAGCGTTCAGAGTATTCAGCAAAGTGCAATGCTGAAATCATTCAGAACTCAATGTAAAACTGAGGGCAAGGGAACAATAAAAACTGTGAGTTTCAATAAGAACTGTGAGTTTCGGTCATCTGTTGCATTCCACCAACTATGACTCCTTCAAATACCATGCCATTACAGTAACGGCCCCTGTTAAGGCCTACGTTGTCATTTACCTTCCACCAGGCCAAGTGGGTGCACTGTAAAAAAAAATTGTAATTTTAGAGTAAATCACTCTAAATTTTTACCATAGTTTTACCGTTTTTTTTAAACAGTGTAAAAAACAGTAAAATTACAGACATTATCTGTAAATTAACAACCTGCCTGTTATTTTATGTGTGCCAATAATGACAAACTACAGTTATTTCCCGTTTTTTTTACAGAAGAATTACCATAATAATTATACAGTAGTTTGACTGTTTTCTTAAATTACATGCAAATGTATGTAAAATTATGATAATTCCGTTATTTTATGTTTTTCTTGTTATATAAAGGCTTATCTCCATATTGACAATTTAAGATGTTATTCTGCCATTTTAAGGTAAATCTTACTCTTAAATCTTAATGAATTGTATGAGGTTTTACATTGAAGAGAGAACGAGGGAAGCAATAAATAGGGAAGCAAGCAATACTGATAACGATGCTTGCATATATATATATATATATATATATATATATATATATATATATATATATATATATATATATATATATAATACTGAGTGCGCTATGACAATCTTTTTTGAGTTGTACCGCTGAAACAATTGCTATTGGCTGTTCGAGTATGCTTTGATGCTTTGAGTATGATTGGTCAGTGTGGCTGTCATCCAGGAAACTGTCCAATGACTGCTGAGCACGGTTTCATTTGAAAGTACGTCGGTTTGAATGCTGCAGGACTTCACCGATACTCTGTCGGTCCCTTCCTAATTAATTAGGTGGATCATTGCCTGGATTATTTTACATCTGCACGCGATATGCATGCATATTTTAGTGAATTTAAATTATGGGATTTCTACGGAGAACATAACAACAAAACAAAAACGGGAATATGGACACAGGAAGAGTCAAGATCTGTGCGGTCTGCTAACATGAACTTCAAGTTATAACTGTAATCCTGACGATATCAGGTAAGAAAACATTTCCCTGTTATTTTTTTTTAGTTAATAACCGAACGTAATGCTTGTGTTCATATTCATAGTTTAGACTGTAACGTTGTCAGTAATGAACTGATGTTACAGATAACGTTACGTGTTACATTAACGAGCTTGCTAAGCTCGACATGATTCATGTCAGTAAAACACAACGTTAATACTGAGTGTGCTACAGGCAGCAGATCTTTGTCATACCATTAACGTTATGTTACTAAAGTTACAGACACGTGTTGCTCAGCTCAGTAATAACGTTACATTGTTATAACATAACTGTACTTGCTTGTGTAATAACTGTGGCGGTTGAGTGGTAACTGCCTTCTGAAAATATCAATTTAAAAGTTATAATGTAATCTAACTTCTGGTCACAACATGTGTGTTGGGGGGACAGTTTGAGTTTCAGTGAATCAAAATGTTTGTTAAGTTCCATGTATGTGTTTATGTAATACATAAATTCACTGATATTCTTTTAATTCCAGAGACATCCTTATCAAGGTGAGGTGATGATTGCCAGAGGGAAATGTAAGTTAAAAAATATATAGCCTATACTACAAAATATTTTTAGGGAAGAGGTATTTCCATAAATCATACTATTTGCCCAATTCAACAATCCTGATCGGTGACAGAATGACACTGAATGCTTATCATAGCAACCATTCTTATCTCTCATCTGGTGTTCCTTATCCAGTTGAGAACTTAGTAGAACAAAGACATTTGATAAACATGGCCTGAACTGTCTCTGTCCTGGCAGGTTTTGCAAAAGGCAAAATGCAGAATTTGCTGAGACTGGCAGTTCGATTCTTGGCTCCTGTTCACCTGTTGGGCAAGACACTTAACCCCAAGTTGCCATGGATGCTGTGCATCAGCGTGTGAATGTGTGTGTAAATAATTAGGGCTCCCTCATCCCTCATCAGTGTGCAAATGGGTGAATGAATGTATTGCAGTGCTTGAAGTGGTTGATAATACTAGAAAAGCACTTTAAATTCAAGAACAATCCATTTACTGTATTCTTCACTGTGTCCCTGTATTTCACACAGCAAATAACCCATAGATGTGCATCACCTGTGTGGTCATGAGAAGGCTGAAGAACCAGGAGTGACATGACATCACCGACTGCTGGGGTGCAAACTCAGGAACAGGTAGGCAAAACATACAGAGAATGGATTTGGTTTATGGAACCAAGTTCACATCAGTCATAATATGAATATCATGTAAGAATAAATGTATGTGTGAGGCTGCTGAGGAATATTTTGCATGTCTATGTCTCCAACGGAAAGCTGGCTAATATTGTTTGTTTGTCGGTGTGTTTTCCCCTCATCATCCAGACAACATGGAAATGAAAAGTATCCTGCCACAAGGTCTTCGGGGCCAGTGAGTATTCATATTATCCTGACATAAAGACTGTGAATGTGCATGAATCCAGTGGTGAAATATGAAATATGTACACAGTGCCTCAAACATGAATGCCTGTTTTCTATGACTTTTCCATCATGCTGGCCAGTAATATCTGTAATACAATTGGGTCGCACAGTAAGGTAAGTTGGGTGGTTACTCCCCAAAGTTATCCAGCTCTGCAGTCCAATGGCCACTTTAACATCCTTTCTGGGTAAAAACCTTGAACTATAATGTCTCATAGAAAATTTAAATGAAGTTTGTTTGAAAGACTAGTTCACTTTAAATTAAAGGAGCAGCTTACACACTGCTCCTTTAATTGCCGTTCGCCAGATTCTGTAATTTCCGATTGTGCTTGAAAACTTGCAGCATCCTCCCAAACAACTGTAGTCAACAGCAGCATGCCAGGTTGACCTGAAAAGTCATAATTGGCACCATGTGTTTAGCTTCACTGTAGCTTCTTAGTTGAAAGCTGCGTTGATCTGTAGGTGTGGGTTTGTTTGACCGCATTGAAGAGCTAAGAGCATGAGGATTCTTCAGTTGTTTTTTGCATTTAAAATGTAGTCACTATTTACTGCAGTTGTTTGGGAAAATGCTACAACACTGATGTCCTGTGGAACTTCAGTCTTTTGTGGACCAAAAAACTTCACCTGACCTTTCATTGATGCAAGAGTGAGTAGATAATGACTGAAATTTCAGTGTGAACAATAAATGAAATTCTACTTTTTACAGTAAAGACCTTTCAGTGGTAGCTTCTCTCTGTCTGTATCCCCTCCAGGATCACCAGAGATCCAGACGATTACTGGCAATTTGAAGGGGGATTCAGATCTTTCTGCTTTTTCTGCTGTGTTGCACCTGTGTTACAGATTCATTGATCTTTTGTGGTATGTTTCCATTTGACTTAATACACTGTATAGTTAGGATTCTTAATTAAAACACTGTAATGCTTGTCCACAAATGTTATCAGAACTACCTTGCACAGAGCCCCCAGGGGTTAGGAGAATATTGTAGTAACAATATAAAACTTAAAGGGAAAATTCAGTTTCTTTTAACCTGGTGTAACTTGTTGTGCTTCGGACACTATTTAGATCATTTGAGATCTGCGTATATCCATATAACAGGAGTGAACCGGGCAAGGACTGCAGCATCTAAATAAGGCATTATCTGCCATGAAACTCCTTCGTTTCACCAATACTTTAAGACGAATGAATGAACGAAGGAGTACTATTGCCCTGTAAGTACAGAGTTGTTGTTATCGGGGGCTTTCACACACGCCTGCTGTGATGACGTCAGACACGCGCTGCCGCAGCACAGCTCATTCACTTCATGCTCTGTGACGGTCGGCCATCTTTACATGGAATTTGCTATGAGCTGTGCTGCAGCGGGGCGTGTCGTCCCATCTGACCCGTGTGTAGAAAGTCCCTGATAACAACAACAGGGTGACGCTGAACTCACAGGGCAATAGTACTCGTTCGTTCATTCATTCGTCTTAAAGTATTGGTGAAATGAAGCTTCATGGCAGATAATGCCTTATTTAGAGCTTGCATTGTCCTAGCCCCATTTACTCCCGTTATATGGATATACTAATAGAAACACGTAACACACATGGAGAAATACCATTTTTAGTTTTTCAGTTCCTCCTGGGGGTCTCTAAAGAGCTGTTTGTGAACATTGTAAATTTACATCTGAATACATTAAATAAAATGGTTTTAGAATCAATAGTGGTGTGTACTGTATTTGTAATTCATTTCCCACAATATTTAGCATTGTCCCTTTATTGAAGGTGATTGATCATAATTATCTGGTAAAAATCTGTAAAATAACGGTACTTTCCTGCAGAACTTTTAGGATTGTCCCTTTATTGAAGGTGATTGATCATAATTATTTGGTAAAAATCTGTAAAATAACGGTATTTTCCTGCAGAACTTTTAGGATTCTCCCTTTATTGAAGGTGATTGATCATAAGTATTTGGGGGGAAACAGTAAAATAACAGTATTTTTCTGTAAAAAATGAAATTAAATTTTCTGTAAATTTAATGTTTTTGCACATTTTTTGAATTACAGTATTTTACTTTAATTTTAAGGTTTTTGTTTGGCAGCCGTAGCTGCCAGTCATTGACCGTTTTTTTACGGGTTTTTTTCTTACAGTGTGGCTTTACAGATGAGTTAGACATTGTGCTGTCATCCATACCTGATCATGGCTGTCCGTTGCTTGTCCTGGGCGACATGAACATCCACTTAGACAGTCTAGACTCTGATGACTTTATGTTTTTATATTCCTTTGACCTCCAGCTGGTCCACAGTCATTCTACTCACAAAGCTGGCAAAAACCTTGACCTGATTCTCACCTAAAACCGTGCCACAGATTCACTGGTGGTAACGCCTCTCCACCTATCAGATCACTTTTTTATCCAGTTTAATGTCACTCTGTCAGAGCTACCCTCCAACAACCCACTTTTCCTCTATTGTTATCTCTACTCTACCACCATGCAGCACATTCTCCTCTCTGAAGGTTAATGATGCCACTGAGTCACTCTGCTCTACTCTGAACTCATGTCTGAACAAACTGTGTCCTTTATCTACGAGGCCTGCTTGACCAAACCAATCTCAGCCATGGTTGAATGATACCCTTTGATCACTGCGCACCAAACTCTGCTGAGCTGCTGAAAGAAAATGGCTCAAAATCAAACTAGCCGATGACCTCAAAGGCTACCAGATACTTTTGTCCTCTTTTTCAACCAGCGTCACTGCCACATGGCAAAGGTGACAACTTTTTACAACAACAAAGTCAACAGTGTCACTAACACCCAGAAATTTTCTCCACCTTCAAATCACTACTCAACCCTCCTCCTCCTCCTACCTGCCTCACTGCTGATACCTTTGCATCATTCTTTACAGGTAAAGTGGCAGAAATCAACAGCCAATTCTCTGACCAGCTCACTCCCAACCTGACTCCGAACACTGTGACCTGTAGCAGTCATACTACATATCTTTCTCACAACATCAAAGCAACAACATCAAAGCCATGACTTCAAAGTCACAACATCAAAGTCATGACTTGAAAGTCAACTTGACAGAGATAGTAAGACTTCAAAGTCAAATTTAAAGTTAGGAATTCACAATCACACAGACTTCAAAGTGACAACATCAAATTAGACTTCACAGACACACAGTAAGACTTCAAAGTCACAACTATAACGTCATGACTTCAAAGTCAGGAATTCAAAATCACACAGTAACACTTCAAAGTCACGCCTTCACAGTCACATAGTAAGACTTCACAGTCACGCAGTCAGACTTCGAAGTCAGAACTTCAAAACAGAGCCCTGCACACCCGATGCAAAGTGGTGCGGCACAGGACAAATTTTGAAAGCTCATTGCGGGCGGGAGGGGAAGTGCACAATTCGGGAGCGGGCGGGAGAGTTGATAAATTGTGATAAGCAGTGATAAGCTGTAACAACTTCAAAGTCGCAGCATCAAAGTTACAACATCAAAGCCACTAAACATCAAACCCATAACATCAAAGTCATGACTTCAAAATCACAACATCAAAGCCTGAATTCACAATCACATGACATCAGTCACAACATCAAAGTCACAACTTCAAAGTTACAACATCAAAGTTACAACATCAAAGTTACAACTTCAAAGCCTGAATTCACAATCACATGACATCAAAGTCACGACATCCGAGTCCTAGCGATTAATTGTGTATAAAAGAAACAACAACAACAAACCTCTAACTTTGCTTCTCTGACGTGGAAGAGATTATTAAAAGGATCTGTTGTGTCATAAATTATTGTGTGTTGTTCCACTTCAACAATTAGCCTCTCGTTAGTCTCATGTTGAGACTCTTTGATTGATTGACAGCTGACCTGGTGCCTCTGGTCATGACGTAATGTGGACATGAAGCTCTGACAGGTGACATGAACTGCATATTTGAAAGGGGTCGGAAGTGTTTATGCTGGTTCTGTGTCGATTTCCTGTCTTCTCTGTTGAAATTGACGTGGTTTAGCAACGGCTCGCATCAAAAATAGAAGTGCTACGGAAAGATAGCGCTGCGGGGTGGAGAGACGCTTCTGGGATGCTGCCGAGACATTCCGTGACGCGCCCGGTGTGAGTGGTCTCATTGATTATAGTGGCAGTGTTACGTCCACAAGTGAACGGTAACACGACAACCAGAAAAATTGACAGTCTCAGTGGAAGTGAAAAAGTGAGGTTTATTTGAACAAAAGAAACAAGCCAAGGTGAGGGAGGGTGGGACTAAGCGATTGTGCCAAATAAAATGAGATTAATATAACAAAACAGGGCCTGTCTAAGCTGCCTCTGAATACATGAAAAAGAACAAAAAAATGCGTAACTGGCTGATCTAACAAAAGGCTTTCCAAAACGATACAAAGGTGGCACAACCGATAACCCTAGTGTGATAACAATAATTACTACGTGAGTGCAAAATGTAAAGGGTACCCCAACTTACCTAGTCCCAAACCTCCAACACATACCAAAGTCAATATGTCTTGTAAAGGAGCACAAAAGACACAGTTACAGAGTTACAAATGCCACAGGCAAAACCAAGAGTCCACAATGAGGAGAAGAGAGAGCGTGAGGGCCTGAGACGTCCTCCATTTAAGGAGTCTCCTTTGCAGAGATAGGCCAGCTGGTCAGGACGTCGTCCAATAGGAGGCCTGGCCTATCCACACAGGTGAGCAGCATTCAGGCATTACCTGTGAAAGAAACAACACGCAGGGGGGGGGGGGGGGGGGGAATACAAAACACAAACACAACCTACTTGGCACGTAACAGGCAGCGATCAGCAACGGCCGACACGACGCAGCCGTAACACTGCACTGACGTCCCCGGTGTGAGTCAGGCTTAAGACTTCACAGTCACGCAGTCAGACTTCAAAGTCAGAACTTCAGAACAGAGTCCTGCACACCGATGCAAAGCGGTGCAGCATAGGACAAATTTTGAAAGCTCATTGCGGGCGGGAGGGGAAGTGCACAATGCGGGGAGCGGGCGGGAGAGTTGATAAACTGTGATAAGCTCTGATAAGCTGTAACAACTTCAAAGTCACAACTTCAATGTCACAACTTCAATGTCACAACTTCAAAGTCGCAACATCAAAGTTACAATATCAAAGTCACAATTTCAAAGCCTGAATTCAATGACATGACATCAAAATCACAACTTCAATGTCACAACATCAAAGCCACAACATCAAAGTCACAAATTCAAAGCCTGAATTCACAATCACATGATATCAAAGTCACAACTTCAAAGTCACAACTTCAAAGTCACAACATCACCGCCACAACTTCAATGTAATAACATCAAAGCCACAACATCAAACGCCACAACAGCAAAGCCACAACATCAAAGTCACAACATCAAAGTCACAACTTCAAAGTCAGAATTTCAAAGCCTAAATTCACAATCACATGACATCAAAATCACAACTTCAATGTCACAACATCAAAGTCACGACTTGAAAGTCACAACTTGACAGTGATAGTAAGACTTCAAGTGTTTACGCTGATTCTGTGTCGGATTTCCTGTCTGGTGCAATCGGCTCTGTTGAAATTGACGCGGTTTAGCAACAGATCGCGTCAAAAATAGAAGTGCTACAGAAAGATAGCGCTGCGGAGTGGAGAGACACTTCTGGGATGCTGCTGAGACGTTCCGTGCCACGTCCGGTGTGAGTGGTCACATTGATTATAGTGTCAGCGATCAGCAACGGCCGACGCGACGCAGCCGTAGCGCGGCGCTCACGTCCCCAGGCTTAAGACTTCACAGTCACGCAGTCAGACTTCAAAGTCAGAACTTCAAAACAGAGCCCTGCACACCCGATGCAAAGCGGTGCGGCATAGGACAAATTTTGAAAGTTCATTGCGGGCGGGAGGGGAAGTGCACAATGCGGGAGCAGGCGGGAGAGTTGATAAACTGTGATAAGCTGTGATAAGCTGTAACGACTTGAAAGTCGTAACTTCAAAGTCACAACATCCAAGTCGCAACGTCAAAGTTTCAACATCAAAGTCACAACTTCAAAGTCATGACTTCAAAGTCACAACATCAATGTCACAACTTCAAAGTCACAACATCAAAGTCACAACATCAATGTCACATCTTCAAAGTCACAACATCACAGCCACAACTTCAAAGCCTGAATTCACAATCACAACATCAAAGTCACAACATCACAGCCACAACATCAAAGCCACAACTTCAATGTCATAACATCAAAGCCACAACATCAAAGTCACAATTTCAAAGCCTGAATTCACAATCACATGACATCAAAGTCACAACTTCAAAGTCACGACTTGACAGTGATAGTAAGACTTCAAAGTCACAAATTTAAAGTCAGGAATTCACAATCACACAGACTTCAAAGTCACGACATCCGACTCCTAGCGATTAATTGTGTATAAAAGAAACAACAACAACAAACCTCTAACTTTGCTTCTCTGATGTGGAAGAGATTATTAAAAGGATCTGTTGTGTCTTAAATTATTGTGTGTTGTTCCACTTCAACAATTAGCCTCTCGTTAGTCTCATGTTGAGACTCTTTGATTGATTGACAGCTGACCTGGTGCCACCGGTCATGACGTAATGTGTACATGAAGCTCTGACAGGTGACATGAACTGCATATTTGAAAGGGGTCGGAAGTGTTTACGCTGATTCTGTCGATTTCCGGTCTTCTCTGTTGAAATTGACGTGGTTTAGCAACGGCTCGCGTCAAAAATAGAAGTGCTACGGAAAGATAGCGCTGCAGGGTGGAGAAACGCTTCTGGGATGCTGCCGAGACATTCCGTGGCGCGCCCGGTGTGAGTGGTCTCATTGATTATAGTGGCAGTGTTACGTCCACAAGTGAACGGTAACACGACAACCAGAAAAATTGACAGTCTCAGTGGAAGTGAAAAAGTGAGGTTTATTTGAACAAAAGAAACAAGCCAAGGTGAGGGAGGGTGGGACTAAGCGATTGTGCCAAATAAAATGAGATTAATATAACAAAACAGGGCCTGTCTAAGCTGCCTCTGAATACATGAAAAAGAACAAAAAAATGCGTAACTGGCTGATCTAACAAAAGGCTTTCCAAACGATACAAAGGTGGCACAACCGATAACCCTAGTGTGATAACAATAATTACTACGTGAGTGCAAAATGTAAAGGGTACCCCAACTTACCTAGTCCCAAACCTCCAACACATACCAAAGTCAATATGTCTTGTAAAGGAGCACAAAAGACACAGTTTACAGAGTTACAAATGCCACAGGCAAAACCAAGAGTCCACAATGAGGAGAAGAGAGAGCGTGAGGGCCTGAGACGTCCTCCATTTAAGGAGTCTCCTTTGCAGAGATAGGCCAGCTGGTCAGGACGTCGTCCAATAGGAGGCCTGGCCTATCCACACAGGTGAGCAGCATTCAGGCATTACCTGTGAAAGAAACAACACGCAGGGGGGGAGGGAATACAAAACACAAACACAACCTACTTGGCACGTAACAGGCAGCGATCAGCAACGGCCGACACGACGCAGCCGTAACACTGCACTGACGTCCCCGGTGTGAGTCAGGCTTAAGACTTCACAGTCACGCAGTCAGACTTCAAAGTCACAACTTCAGAACAAAGTCCTGCACACCGATGCAAAGCGGTGCAGCATAGGACAAATTTTGAAAGCTCATTGCGGGCGGGAGGGGAAGTGCACAATGCGGGAGCGGGCGGGAGAGTTGATAAACTGTGATAAGCTCTGATAAGCTGTAACAACTTCAAAGTCACAACTTCAATGTCACAACTTCAATGTCACAACTTCAAAGTCGCAACATCAAAGTTACAACATCAAAGTCACAACATCACAGCCACAACATCAAAGCCACAACTTCAATGTAATGACATCAAAGCCACAACAGCAAAGCCACAACATCAAAGTCACAACTTCAAAGTCACAATTTCAAAGCCTGAATTCAATGACATGACATCAAAATCACAACTTCAATGTCACAACATCAAAGCCACAACATCAAAGTCACAAATTCAAAGCCTGAATTCACAATCACATGATATCAAAGTCACAACTTCAAAGACACACCATGAAAGTCACAACTTCAAAGTCACAACATCACCGCCACAACTTCAATGTAATAACATCAAAGCCACAACATCAAACGCC
The DNA here is from genome assembly GCA_014281875.1 of Nibea albiflora. Taxonomy (NCBI): domain Eukaryota; kingdom Metazoa; phylum Chordata; class Actinopteri; family Sciaenidae; genus Nibea; species Nibea albiflora. The sequence continues at coordinate 7,199,037 of CM024802.1, forward strand.
ACAACAGCAAAGCCACAACATCAAAGTCACAACTTCAAAGTCAGAATTTCAAAGCCTAAATTCACAATCACATGACATCAAAATCACAACTTCAATGTCACAACATCAAAGTCACGACTTGAAAGTCACAACTTGACAGTGATAGTAAGACTTCAAGTGTTTACGCTGATTCTGTGTCGGATTTCCTGTCTGGTGCAATCGGCTCTGTTGAAATTGACGCGGTTTAGCAACAGATCGCGTCAAAAATAGAAGTGCTACAGAAAGATAGCGCTGCGGAGTGGAGAGACACTTCTGGGATGCTGCTGAGACGTTCCGTGCCACGTCCGGTGTGAGTGGTCACATTGATTATAGTGTCAGCGATCAGCAACGGCCGACGCGACGCAGCCGTAGCGCGGCGCTCACGTCCCCAGGCTTAAGACTTCACAGTAACGCAGTCAGACTTCAAAGTCAGAACTTCAAAACAGAGCCCTGCACACCCGATGCAAAGCGGTGCGGCATAGGACAAATTTTGAAAGTTCATTGCGGGCGGGAGGGGAAGTGCACAATGCGGGAGCAGGCGGGAGAGTTGATAAACTGTGATAAGCTGTGATAAGCTGTAACGACTTGAAAGTCGTAACTTCAAAGTCACAACATCCAAGTCGCAACGTCAAAGTTTCAACATCAAAGTCACAACTTCAAAGTCATGACTTCAAAGTCACAACATCAATGTCACAACTTCAAAGTCACAACATCAAAGTCACAACATCAATGTCACATCTTCAAAGTCACAACATCACAGCCACAACTTCAAAGCCTGAATTCACAATCACAACATCAAAGTCACAACATCACAGCCACAACATCAAAGCCACAACTTCAATGTCATAACATCAAAGCCACAACATCAAAGTCACAATTTCAAAGCCTGAATTCACAATTACATGACATCAAAGTCACAACTTCAAAGTCACGACTTGACAGTGATAGTAAGACTTCAATGTCACAACTTCAAAGTCAGGAATTCACAATCACACAGACTTCAAAGTCACGACATCCGACTCCTAGCGATTAATTGTGTATAAAAGAAACAACAAACAACAAACCTCTAACTTTGCTTCTCTGACGTGGAAGAGATTATTAAAAGGATCTGTTGTGTCTTAAATTATTGTGTGTTGTTCCACTTCAACAATTAGCCTCTCGTTAGTCTCATGTTGAGACTCTTTGATTGATTGACAGCTGACCTGGTGCCACCGGTCATGACGTAATGTGTACATGAAGCTCTGACAGGTGACATGAACTGCATATTTGAAAGGGGTCGTTAGTGTTTACGCTGATTCTGTCGATTTCCGGTCTTCTCTGTTGAAATTGACGTGGTTTAGCAACGGCTCGCGTCAAAAATAGAAGTGCTACGGAAAGATAGCGCTGCAGGGTGGAGAAACGCTTCTGGGATGCTGCCGAGACATTCCGTGGCGCGCCCGGTGTGAGTGGTCTCATTGATTATAGTGGCAGTGTTACGTCCACAAGTGAACGGTAACACGACAACCAGAAAAATTGACAGTCTCAGTGGAAGTGAAAAAGTGAGGTTTATTTGAACAAAAGAAACAAGCCAAGGTGAGGGAGGGGTGGGACTAAGCGATTGTGCCAAATAAAATGAGATTAATATAACAAAACAGGGCCTGTCTAAGCTGCCTCTGAATACATGAAAAAGAACAAAAAATGCGTAACTGGCTGATCTAACAAAAGGCTTTCCAAAACGATACAAAGGTGGCACAACCGATAACCCTAGTGTGATAACAATAATTACTACGTGAGTGCAAAATGTAAAGGGTACCCCAACTTACCTAGTCCCAAACCTCCAACACATACCAAAGTCAATATGTCTTGTAAAGGAGCACAAAAGACACAGTTACAGAGTTACAAATGCCACAGGCAAAACCAAGAGTCCACAATGAGGAGAAGAGAGAGCGTGAGGGCCTGAGACGTCCTCCATTTAAGGAGTCTCCTTTGCAGAGATAGGCCAGCTGGTCAGGACGTCGTCCAATAGGAGGCCTGGCCTATCCACACAGGTGAGCAGCATTCAGGCATTACCTGTGAAAGAAACAACACGCAGGGGGGGAGGGAATACAAAACACAAACACAACCTACTTGGCACGTAACAGGCAGCGATCAGCAACGGCCGACACGACGCAGCCGTAACACTGCACTGACGTCCCCGGTGTGAGTCAGGCTTAAGACTTCACAGTCACGCAGTCAGACTTCAAAGTCAGAACTTCAGAACAGAGTCCTGCACACCGATGCAAAGCGGTGCAGCATAGGACAAATTTTGAAAGCTCATTGCGGGCGGGAGGGGAAGTGCACAATGCGGGAGCGGGCGGGAGAGTTGATAACTGTGATAAGCTCTGATAAGCTGTAACAACTTCAAAGTCACAACTTCAATGTCACAACTTCAATGTCACAACTTCAAAGTCGCAACATCAAAGTTACAATATCAAAGTCACAATTTCAAAGCCTGAATTCAATGACATGACATCAAAATCACAACTTCAATGTCACAACATCAAAGCCACAACATCAAAGTCACAAATTCAAAGCCTGAATTCACAATCACATGATATCAAAGTCACAACTTCAAAGTCACAACTTCAAAGTCACAACATCACCGCCACAACTTCAATGTAATAACATCAAAGCCACAACATCAAACGCCACAACAGCAAAGCCACAACATCAAAGTCACAACATCAAAGTCACAACTTCAAAGTCAGAATTTCAAAGCCTAAATTCACAATCACATGACATCAAAATCACAACTTCAATGTCGCAACGTCAAAGTTTCAACATCAAAGTCACAACTTCAAAGTCATGACTTCAAAGTCACAACATCAATGTCACAACTTCAAAGTCACAACATCAAAGTCACAACATCAATGTCACATCTTCAAAGTCACAACATCACAGCCACAACTTCAAAGCCTGAATTCACAATCACAACATCAAAGTCACAACATCACAGCCACAACATCAAAGCCACAACTTCAATGTCATAACATCAAAGCCACAACATCAAAGTCACAATTTCAAAGCCTGAATTCACAATCACATGACATCAAAGTCACAACTTCAAAGTCACGACTTGACAGTGATAGTAAGACTTCAAAGTCACAAATTTAAAGTCAGGAATTCACAATCACACAGACTTCAAAGTCACGACATCCGACTCCTAGCGATTAATTGTGTATAAAAGAAACAACAACAACAAACCTCTAACTTTGCTTCTCTGACGTGGAAGAGATTATTAAAAGGATCTGTTGTGTCTTAAATTATTGTGTGTTGTTCCACTTCAACAATTAGCCTCTCGTTAGTCTCATGTTGAGACTCTTTGATTGATTGACAGCTGACCTGGTGCCACCGGTCATGACGTAATGTGTACATGAAGCTCTGACAGGTGACATGAACTGCATATTTGAAAGGGGTCGGAAGTGTTTACGCTGATTCTGTCGATTTCCGGTCTTCTCTGTTGAAATTGACGTGGTTTAGCAACGGCTCGCGTCAAAATAGAAGTGCTACGGAAAGATAGCGCTGCAGGGTGGAGAAACGCTTCTGGGATGCTGCCGAGACATTCCGTGGCGCGCCCGGTGTGAGTGGTCTCATTGATTATAGTGGCAGTGTTACGTCCACAAGTGAACGGTAACACGACAACCAGAAAAATTGACAGTCTCAGTGGAAGTGAAAAAGTGAGGTTTATTTGAACAAAAGAAACAAGCCAAGGTGAGGGAGGGTGGGACTAAGCGATTGTGCCAAATAAAATGAGATTAATATAACAAAACAGGGCCTGTCTAAGCTGCCTCTGAATACATGAAAAAGAACAAAAAAATGCGTAACTGGCTGATCTAACAAAAGGCTTTCCAAAACGATACAAAGGTGGCACAACCGATAACCCTAGTGTGATAACAATAATTACTACGTGAGTGCAACTTCAAAGTCACAACTTCAATGTCACAACTTCAATGTCACAACTTCAAAGTCGCAACATCAAAGTTACAACATCAAAGTCACAACATCACAGCCACAACATCAAAGCCACAACTTCAATGTAATGACATCAAAGCCACAACAGCAAAGCCACAACATCAAAGTCACAACTTCAAAGTCACAATTTCAAAGCCTGAATTCAATGACATGACATCAAAATCACAACTTCAATGTCACAACATCAAAGCCACAACATCAAAGTCACAAATTCAAAGCCTGAATTCACAATCACATGATATCAAAGTCACAACTTCAAAGACACACCATGAAAGTCACAACTTCAAAGTCACAACATCACCGCCACAACTTCAATGTAATAACATCAAAGCCACAACATCAAACGCCACAACAGCAAAGCCACAACATCAAAGTCACAACTTCAAAGTCAGAATTTCAAAGCCTAAATTCACAATCACATGACATCAAAATCACAACTTCAATGTCACAACATCAAAGTCACGACTTGAAAGTCACAACTTGACAGTGATAGTAAGACTTCAAGTGTTTACGCTGATTCTGTGTCGGATTTCCTGTCTGGTGCAATCGGCTCTGTTGAAATTGACGCGGTTTAGCAACAGATCGCGTCAAAAATAGAAGTGCTACAGAAAGATAGCGCTGCGGAGTGGAGAGACACTTCTGGGATGCTGCTGAGACGTTCCGTGCCACGTCCGGTGTGAGTGGTCACATTGATTATAGTGTCAGCGATCAGCAACGGCCGACGCGACGCTAGCCGTAGCGCGGCGCTCACGTCCCCAGGCTTAAGACTTCACAGTAACGCAGTCAGACTTCAAAGTCAGAACTTCAAACAGAGCCCTGCACACCCGATGGCAAAGCGGTGCGGCATAGGACAAATTTTGAAAGTTCATTGCGGGCGGGAGGGGAAGTGCACAATGCGGGAGCAGGCGGGAGAGTTGATAAACTGTGATAAGCTGTGATAAGCTGTAACGACTTGAAAGTCGTAACTTCAAAGTCACAACATCCAAGTCGCAACGTCAAAGTTTCAACATCAAAGTCACAACTTCAAAGTCATGACTTCAAAGTCACAACATCAATGTCACAACTTCAAAGTCACAACATCAAAGTCACAACATCAATGTCACATCTTCAAAGTCACAACATCACAGCCACAACTTCAAAGCCTGAATTCACAATCACAACATCAAAGTCACAACATCACAGCCACAACATCAAAGCCACAACTTCAATGTCATTACATCAAAGCACAACATCAAAGTCACAATTTCAAAGCCCTGAATTCACAATTACATGACATCAAAGTCACAACTTCAAAGTCACGACTCTGACAGTGATAGTAAGACTTCAATGTCACAACCTTCAAAGTCAGGAATTCACAATCACACAGACTTCAAAGTCACGACATCCGACTCCTAGCGATTAATTGTGTATAAAAGAAACAACAAACAACAAACCTCTAACTTTGCTTCTCTGACGTGGAAGAGATTATTAAAAGGATCTGTTGTGTCTTAAATTATTGTGTGTTGTTCCACTTCAACAATTAGCCTCTCGTTAGTCTCATGTTGAGACTCTTTGATTGATTGACAGCTGACCTGGTGCCACCGGTCATGACGTAATGTGTACATGAAGCTCTGACAGGTGACATGAACTGCATATTTGAAAGGGGTCGTTAGTGTTTACGCTGATTCTGTCGATTTCCGGTCTTCTCTGTTGAAATTGACGTGGTTTAGCAACGGCTCGCGTCAAAAATAGAAGTGCTACGGAAAGATAGCGCTGCAGGGTGGAGAAACGCTTCTGGGATGCTGCCGAGACATTCCGTGGCGCGCCCGGTTGTGAGTGGTCTCATTGATTATAGTGGCAGTGTTACGTCCACAAGTGAACGGTAACACGACAACCAGAAAAATTGACAGTCTCAGTGGAAGTGAAAAAGTGAGGTTTATTTGAACAAAAGAAACAAGCCAAGGTGAGGGAGGGTGGGACTAAGCGATTGTGCCAAATAAAATGAGATTAATATAACAAAACAGGGCCTGTCTAAGCTGCCTCTGAATACATGAAAAAGAACAAAAAAATGCGTAACTGGCTGATCTAACAAAAGGCTTTCCAAAACGATACAAAGGTGGCACAACCGATAACCCTAGTGTGATAACAATAATTACTACGTGAGTGCAAAATGTAAAGGGTACCCCAACTTACCTAGTCCCAAACCTCCAACACATACCAAGTCAATATGTCTTGTAAAGGAGCACAAAAGACACAGTTTACAGAGTTACAAATGCCACAGGCAAAACCAAGAGTCCACAATGAGGAGAAGAGAGAGCGTGAGGGCCTGAAGACGTCCTCCATTTAAGGAGTCTCCTTTGCAGAGATAGGCCAGCTGGTCAGGACGTCGTCCAATAGGAGGCCTGGCCTATCCACACAGGTGAGCAGCATTCAGGCATTACCTGTGAAAGAAACAAACACGCAGGGGGGGGGGGGGGAATACAAAACACAAACACAACCTACTTGGCACGTAACAGGCAGCGATCAGCAACGGCCGACACGACGCAGCCGTAACACTGCACTGACGTCCCCGGTGTGAGTCAGGCTTAAGACTTCACAGTCACGCAGTCAGACTTCAAAGTCAGAACTTCAGAACAAAGTCCTGCACACCGATGTAAAGCGGTGCAGCATAGGACAAATTTTGAAAGCTCATTGCGGGCGGGAGGGGAAGTGCACAATGCGGGAGCGGGCGGGAGAGTTGATAAACTGTGATAAGCTCTGATAAGCTGTAACAACTTCAAAGTCACAACTTCAATGTCACAACTTCAATGTCACAACTCAAAGTCGCAACATCAAAGTTACAACATCAAGTCACAACATCACAGCCACAACATCAAAGCCACAACTTCAATGTAATGACATCAAAGCGACAACATCAAAGCCACAACAGCAAAGCCACAACATCAAAGTCACAACTTCAAAGTCACAATTTCAAAGCCCTGAATTCAATCACATGACATCAAAATCACAACCTTCAATGTCACAACATCAAAGCCACAACATCAAAGTCACAAATTCAAAGCCTGAATTCACAATCACATGATATCAAAGTCACAACTTCAAAGACACAACTTCAAAGTCACAACATCACCGCCACAACTTCAATGTAATAACATCAAAGCCACAACATCAAACGCCACAACAGCAAAGCCACAACATCAAAGTCACAACATCAAAGTCACAACTTCAAAGTCAGAATTTCAAAGCCTAAATTCACAATCACATGACATCAAAATCACAACTTCAATGTCACAACATCAAAGTCACGACTTGAAAGTCACAACTTGACAGTGATAGTAAGACTTCAAGTGTTTACGCTGATTCTGTGTCGGATTTCCTGTCTGGTGCAATCGGCTCTGTTGAAATTGACGCGGTTTAGCAACAGATCGCGTCAAAAATAGAAGTGCTACAGAAAGATAGCGCTGCGGAGTGGAGAGACACTTCTGGGATGCTGCTGAGACGTTCCGTGCCACGTCCGGTGTGAGTGGTCACATTGATATAGTGGTCAGCGATCAGCAACGGCCGACGCGACGCAGCCGTTAGCGCGGCGCTCACGTCCCCAGGCTTAAGACTTCACAGTCACGCAGTCAGACTTCAAAGTCAGAACTTCAAAACAGAGCCCTGCACACCCGATGCAATGCGGTGCGGCATAGGACAAATTTTGAAAGTTCATTGCGGGCGGGAGGGGAAGTGCACAATGCGGGAGGCAGGCGGGAGAGTTGATACACTGTGATAAGCTGTTGATAAGCTGTAAACGACTTGAAAGTCGTAACTTCAAAGTCACAACATCCAAGTCGCAACGTCAAAAGTTTCAACATCAAAGTCACAACTTCAAAGTCATGACTTCAAGTCACACATCAATGTCACAACTTCAAAGTCACAACATCAAGTCACAACATCAATGTCACATCTTCAAAGTCACAACATCACAGCCACAACTTCAAAGCCTGAATTCACAATCACAACATCAAAGTCCCAACATCACAGCCACAACATCAAAGCCACAACTTCAATGTCATTAACATCAAAGCCACAACATCAAAGTCACAATTTCAAAGCCTGAATTCACACTCACATGGACATTCAAGTCACAACTTCAAAGTCACGACTCTTGACCAGTGATAGTAAGACTTCAATGTCACAAATTTAAAGTCAGGAATTCCCAATCACACAGACTTCAAAGTCACGACATCCGACTCCTAGCGATTTAATTGTGTATAAAAGAAACAACAACAACAAACCTCTAACTTTGCTTCTCTGAAGTGGGAAGAGATTATTAAAAGGATCTGTTGTGTCTTAAATTATTGTGTGTTGTTCCACTTCAACAATTAGCTCTCGTTAGTCTCATGTTGAGGACTCTTTGATTGATTGACAGGCTGACCTGGTGCCACCGGTCATGACGTAATGTGTACATGAAGCTCTGACAGGTGACATGAACTGCATTATTTGAAAGGGGGTCGGAAGTGTTTTACGCTTGATTCTGTCGATTTCCGGTCTTCTCTGTTGAAATTGACGTGGGTTTAGCAACGGCTCGCGTCAAAAATAGAAGTGCTACGGAAAGATAGCGCTGCAGGGTGGAGAAAACGCTTCTGGGATGCTGCCGAGGAAATTCCGTGGCTGCGCCCAGTGTGAGTGGTCTCATTGATTATAGTGGCAGTGTTACGTCCACAAGTGAAGGGTAACACGACAACCAGAAAAATTGACAGTCTCAGTGGAAGTGAAAAAAGTGAGGTTTATTTGAACAAAAGAAACAAGCCAAGGTGAGGGAGGGTGGGACCTAAGCGATTGTGCCAAATTAAAATGAGATTCATATAACAAAAACAGGGGCCTGTCTAAGCTTGCCTCTGAATACATGAAAAAGAACAAAAAATATGCGTAACTGGCTGATCTAACAAAAGGCTTTCCAAAACGATACAAAGGTGGCACAACCGATAACCCTAGTGTGATAACAATAATTACTACGTGAGTGCAAAATGTAAAGGGTTACCCCCAACTTACCTAGTCCCAAACCTCCAACACATACCAAAGTCAATATGTCTTGTAAAGGAGCACAAAAGACACAGTTACAGAGTTACAATGCCACAGGCAAAACCAAGAGTCCAAGAGGCATGAGGAGAAGATGAGAGCGTGAGGGCTGAGACGTCCTCCATTTAAGGAGTCTCCTTTGCAGAGATAGGCCAGCTGGTCAGGACGTCGTCCAATAGGAGGCCTGGCCTATCCACACAGGGTGAGCAGCATTCAGGCATTACCTGTGAAAGAAACAACACGCAGGGGGGGAGGGAATACAAAACACAAACACAACCTACTTGGCACGTAACAGGCAGCGATCAGCAACGGCCGACACGACGCAGCCGTAACACTGCACTGACGTCCCCGGTTGTGAGTCAGGCTTAAGACTTCACAGCTCACGCAGTCAGACTTCAAAGTCAGAACTTCAGAACAGAGTCCTGCCACCCGATGCCAAAGCGGTGGCAGCATAGGACAAATTTTGAAAGCTCATTGCGGGAGGGAGGGGAAGTGCACAATGCGGGAGCGGGCGGGAGAGTTGATAAACTGTGATAAGCTCTGATAAGCTGTAACAACTTCAAAGTCACAACTTCAATGTCCCAACTTCATGTCACAACTTCAAAGTCCGCAACATCAAAGTTACAACATCAAAGTTCACAACATCACAGCCACAACATCAAAGCCACAACTTCAATGTAATGACATCAAAGCCACAAAACAGCAAAGCCACAACATCAAAGTCACAACTTCAAAGTCACAATTTCAAAGCCTGAATTCAATGACATGACATCAAAATCACAACTTCAATGTCACAACATCAAAGCCACAACATCAAGTCACAATTCAAAGGCCTGAATTCACAATCACATGATATCAAAGTCACAACTTCAAAGACACACCATGAAAGTCACAACTTTCAAAGTCACAACATCACCGCCACAACTTCAATGTAATAACATCAAAGCCACAACATCAAACGCCACAACAGCAAAGCCACAACATCAAAGTCACAACTTCAAAGTCAGAATTTCAAAGCCTAAATTCACAATCACATGACATCAAAATCACAACTTCAATGTCACAACATCAAAGTCACGACTTGAAAGTCACAACTTGACAGTGATAGTAAGACTTCAAGTGTTTACGCTGATTCTGTGTCGGATTTCCTGTCTGGTGCAATCGGCTCTGTTGAAATTGACGCGGTTTAGCAACAGATCGCGTCAAAAATAGAAGTGCTACAGAAAGATAGCGCTGCGGAGTGGAGAGACACTTCTGGGATGCTGCTGAGACGTTCCGTGCCACGTCCGGTGTGAGTGGTCACATTGATTATAGTGTCAGCGATCAGCAACGGCCGACGCGACGCAGCCGTAGCGCGGCGCTCACGTCCCCAGGCTTAAGACTTCACAGTCACGCAGTCAGACTTCAAAGTCAGAACTTCAAAACAGAGCCCTGCACACCCGATGCAAAGCGGTGCGGCATAGGACAAATTTTGAAAGTTCATTGCGGGCGGGAGGGGAAGTGCACAATGCGGGAGCAGGCGGGAGAGTTGATAAACTGTGATAAGCTGTGATAAGCTGTAACGACTTGAAAGTCGTAACTTCAAAGTCACAACATCCAAGTCGCAACGTCAAAGTTTCAACATCAAAGTCACAACTTCAAAGTCATGACTTCAAAGTCACAACATCAATGTCACAACTTCAAAGTCACAACATCAAAGTCACAACATCAATGTCACATCTTCAAAGTCACAACATCACAGCCACAACTTCAAAGCCTGAATTCACAATCACAACATCAAAGTCACAACATCACAGCCACAACATCAAAGCCACAACTTCAATGTCATAACATCAAAGCCACAACATCAAAGTCACAATTTCAAAGCCTGAATTCACAATACATGACATCAAAGTCACAACTTCAAAGTCACGACTTGACAGTGATAGTAAGACTTCAATGTCACAAATTTAAAGTCAGGAATTCACAATCACACAGACTTCAAAGTCACGACATCCGACTCCTAGCGATTAATTGTGTATAAAAGAAACAACAAACAACAAACCTCTAACTTTGCTTCTCTGACGTGGAAGAGATTATTAAAAGGATCTGTGTGTCTTAAATTATTGTGTGTTGTTCCACTTCAACAATTAGCCTCTCGTTAGTCTCATGTTGAGACTCTTTGATTGATTGACAGCTGACCTGGTGCCACCGGTCATGACGTAATGTGTACATGAAGCTCTGACAGGTGACATGAACTGCATATTTGAAAGGGGTCGGAAGTGTTTACGCTGATTCTGTCGATTTCCGGTCTTCTCTGTTGAAATTGACGTGGTTTAGCAACGGCTCGCGTCAAAAATAGAAGTGCTACGGAAAGATAGCGCTGCAGGGTGGAGAAACGCTTCTGGGATGCTGCCGAGACATTCCGTGGCGCGCCCGGTGTGAGTGGTCTCATTGATTATAGTGGCAGTGTTACGTCCACAAGTGAACGGTAACACGACAACCAGAAAAATTGACAGTCTCAGTGGAAGTGAAAAAGTGAGGTTTATTTGAACAAAAGAAACAAGCCAAGGTGAGGGAGGGTGGGACTAAGCGATTGTGCCAAATAAAATGAGATTAATATAACAAAACAGGGCCTGTCTAAGCTGCCTCTGAATACATGAAAAAGAACAAAAAAATGCGTAACTGGCTGATCTAACAAAGGCTTTCCAAAACGATACAAAGGTGGCACAACCGATAACCCTAGTGTGATAACAATAATTACTACGTGAGTGCAAAATGTAAAGGGTACCCCAACTTACCTAGTCCCAAACCTCCAACACATACCAAAGTCAATATGTCTTGTAAAGGAGCACAAAAGACACAGTTACAGAGTTACAAATGCCACAGGCAAAACCAAGAGTCCACAATGAGGAGAAGAGAGAGCGTGAGGGCCTGAGACGTCCTCCATTTAAGGAGTCTCCTTTGCAGAGATAGGCCAGCTGGTCAGGACGTCGTCCAATAGGAGGCCTGGCCTATCCACACAGGTGAGCAGCATTCAGGCATTACCTGTGAAAGAAACAACACGCAGGGGGGGGGGGGAATACAAAACACAAACACAACCTACTTGGCACGTAACAGGCAGCGATCAGCAACGGCCGACACGACGCAGCCGTAACACTGCACTGACGTCCCCGGTGTGAGTCAGGCTTAAGACTTCACAGTCACGCAGTCAGACTTCAAAGTCAGAACTTCAGAACAGAGTCCTGCACACCGATGCAAAGCGGTGCAGCATAGGACAAATTTTGAAAGCTCATTGCGGGCGGGAGGGGAAGTGCACAATGCGGGAGCGGGGGGCGGGAGAGTTGATAAACTGTGATAAGCTCTGATAAGCTGTAACAACTTCAAAGTCACAACTTCAATGTCACAACTTCAATGTCACAACTTCAAAGTCGCAACATCAAAGTTACAACATCAAAGTCACAACATCACAGCCACAACATCAAAGCCACAACTTCAATGTAATGACATCAAAGCGACAACATCAAAGCCACAACAGCAAAGCCACAACATCAAAGTCACAACTTCAAAGTCACAATTTCAAAGCCTGAATTCAATGACATGACATCAAAATCACAACTTCAATGTCACAACATCAAAGCCACAACATCAAAGTCACAAATTCAAAGCCTGAATTCACAATCACATGATATCAAAGTCACAACTTCAAAGTCACAACTTCAAAGTCACAACATCACCGCCACAACTTCAATGTAATAACATCAAAGCCACAACATCAAACGCCAAACAGCAAAGCCACAACATCAAAGTCACAACATCAAAGTCACAACTTCAAAGTCAGAATTTCAAAGCCTAAATTCACAATCACATGACATCAAAATCACAACTTCAATGTCACACATCAAAGTCACGACTTGAAAGTCACAACTTGACAGTGATAGTAAGACTTCAAGTGTTTACGCTGATTCTGTGTCGGATTTCCTGTCTGGTGCAATCGGCTCTGTTGAAATTGACGCGGTTTAGCAACAGATCGCGTCAAAAATAGAAGTGCTACAGAAAGATAGCGCTGCGGAGTGGAGAGACAATTCTGGGATGCTGCTGAGACGTTCCGTGCCACGTCCGGTGTGTGAGTGGTCACATTGATTATAGTGTCAGCGATCAGCAACGGCCGACGCGACGCAGCCGTAGCGCGGCGCTCACGTCCCCAGGCTTAAGACTTCACAGTCACGCAGTCAGACTTCAAAGTCAGAACTTCAAAACAGAGCCCTGCACACCCGATGCAATGCGGTGCGGCATAGGACAAATTTTGAAAGTTCATTGCGGGCGGGAGGGGAAGTGCACAATGCGGGAGCAGGCGGGAGAGTTGATAAACTGTGATAAGCTGTGATAAGCTGTAACGACTTGAAAGTCGTAACTTCAAAGTCACAACATCCAAGTCGCAACGTCAAAGTTTCAACATCAAAGTCACAACTTCAAAGTCATGACTTCAAAGTCACAACATCAATGTCACAACTTCAAAGTCACAACATCAAAGTCACAACATCAATGTCAACATCTGTCAAAGTCACAACATCACAGCCACAAATTCAAAAGCCTGAATTCACAATCACAACATCAAAGTCAGAAACTCACAGCCACAACATCAAAGCACAACTTCAATGTCATAACATCAAAGCCACAACATCAAAGTCACAATTTCAAAGCCTGAATTCACAATCACATGACATCAAAGTCACAACTTCAAAGTCACGACTTGACAGTGATAGTAAGACTTCAATGTCACAAATTTAAAGTCAGGAATTCACAATCACACAGACTTCAAAGTCACGACATCCGACTCCTAGCGATTAATTGTGTATAAAAGAAACAACAACAACAAACCTCTAACTTTGCTTCTCTGACGTGGAAGAGATTATTAAAAGGATCTGTTGTGTCTTAAATTATTGTGTGTTGTTCCACTTCAACAATTAGCCTCTCGTTAGTCTCATGTTGAGACTCTTTGATTGATTGACAGCTGACCTGGTGCCACCGGTCATGACGTAATGTGTACATGAAGCTCTGACAGGTGACATGAACTGCATATTTGAAAGGGGTCGGAAGTGTTTACGCTGATTCTGTCGATTTCCGGTCTTCTCTGTTGAAATTGACGTGGTTTAGCAACGGCTCGCGTCAAAAATAGAAGTGCTACGGAAAGATAGCGCTGCAGGGTGGAGAAACGCTTCTGGGATGCTGCCGAGACATTCCGTGGCGCGCCCGCCCGTGTGAGTGGTCTCATTGATTATAGTGGCAGTGTTACGTCCACAAGTGAACGGTAACACGACAACCAGAAAAATTGACAGTCTCAGTGGAAGTGAAAAAGTGAGGTTTATTTGAACAAAAGAAACAAGCCAAGGTGAGGGAGGGTGGGACTAAGCGATTGTGCCAAATAAAATGAGATTAATATAACAAAACAGGGCCTGTCTAAGCTGCCTCTGAATACATGAAAAAGAACAAAAAAATGCGTAACTGGCTGATCTAACAAAAGGCTTTCCAAAACGATACAAAGGTGGCACAACCGATAACCCTAGTGTGATAACAATAATTACTACGTGAGTGCAAAATGTAAAGGGTACCCCAACTTACCTAGTCCCAAACCTCCAACACATACCAAAGTCAATATGTCTTGTAAAGGAGCACAAAAGACACAGTTACAGAGTTACAAATGCCACAGGCAAAACCAAGAGTCCACAATGAGGGAGGAGAAGAGAGAGCGTGAGGGCCTGAGACGTCCTCCATTTAAGGAGTCTCCTTTGCAGAGATAGGCCAGCTGGTCAGGACGTCGTCCAATAGGAGGCCTGGCCTATCCACACAGGTGAGCAGCATTCAGGCATTACCTGTGAAAGAAACAACACGCAGGGGGGGAGGGAATACAAAACACAAACACAACCTACTTGGCACGTAACAGGCAGCGATCAGCAACGGCCGACACGACGCAGCCGTAACACTGCACTGACGTCCCCGGTGTGAGTCAGGCTTAAGACTTCACAGTCACGCAGTCAGACTTCAAAGTCAGAACTTCAGAACAGAGTCCTGCACACCGATGCAAAGCGGTGCAGCATAGGACAAATTTTGAAAGCTCATTGCGGGCGGGAGGGGAAGTGCACAATGCGGGAGCGGGCGGGAGAGTTGATAAACTGTGATAAGCTCTGATAAGCTGTAACAACTTCAAAGTCACAACTTCAATGTCACAACTTCAATGTCACAACTTCAAAGTCGCAACATCAAAGTTACAACATCAAAGTCACAACATCACAGCCACACATCAAAGCCACAACTTCAATGTAATGACATCAAAGCCACAACAGCAAAGCCACAAAAATCAAAGTCACAACTTCAAAGTCACAATTTCAAAGCCTGAATTCAATGACATGACATCAAAATCACAACTTCAATGTCACAACATCAAAGCCACAACATCAAAGTCACAAATTCAAAGCCTGAATTCACAATCACATGATATCAAGTCACAACTTCAAAACACAACATCAAAAGTCACAACTTCAAGTCACACAATCACCGCCCAACTTCAATGTAACAACATCAAGCCACAACATCAAAGTCACAACATCAAAGTCACAACATCAAAGTCACAACTTCAAAGTCAGAATTTCAAAGCCTAAATTCACAATCACATGACATCAAAATCACAACTTCAATGTCACAACATCAAAGTCACGACTTGAAAGTCACAACTTGACAGTGATAGTAAGACTTCAAGTGTTTACGCTGATTCTGTGTCGGATTTCCTGTCTGGTGCAATCGGCTCTGTTGAAATTGACGCGGTTTAGCAACAGATCGCGTCAAAAATAGAAGTGCTACAGAAAGATAGCGCTGCGGAGTGGAGAGACACTTCTGGGATGCTGCTGAGACGTTCCGTGCCACGTTCGGGTGTGTGTGGTCACATTGATTATAGTGTCAGCGATCAGCAACGGCCGACGCGACGCAGCCGTAGCGCGGCGCTCACGTCCCCAGGCTTAAGACTTCACAGTCACGCAGTCAGACTTCAAAGTCAGAGAACTTCAAAACAGAGCCCTGCACACCCGATGCAAAAGCGGTGCGGCATAGGACAAATTTTGAAAGTTCATTGCGGGCGGGAGGGGAAGTGCACAATGCGGGAGCAGGCGGGAGAGTTGATAAACTGTGATAAGCTGTGATAAGCTGTAACGACTTGAAAGTCGTAACTTCAAAGTCACAACATCCAAGTCGCAACGTCAAAGTTTCAACATCAAAGTCACAACTTCAAAGTCATGACTTCAAAGTCACAACATCAATGTCACAACTTCAAAGTCACAACATCAAAGTCACAACATCAATGTCACATCTTCAAGTCACAACATCACAGCCACAACTTCAAAGCCTGAATTCACAATCACAAAATCAAAGTCACAACATCACAGCCACAACATCAAAGCCACAAACTTCAATGTCATAACATCAAAGCAAAGCCACAACATCAAAGTCAATTTCAAAGCCTGAATTCACAATCACATGACATCAAAGTCACAACTTCAAAGTCACGACGACTGGACAGTGATAGTAAGACTTCAATGTCACAAATTTAAAGTCAGGAATTCACAATCACACAGACTTCAAAGTCACGACATCCGACTCCTAGCGATTAATTGTGTATAAAAGAAACAACAAACACCAAACCTCTAACTTTGCTTCTCTGACGTGGAAGAGATTATTAAAGGATCTTTGTGTCTTAAATTATTGTGGGTGTTCCACTCAACAATTAGCCTCTCGTTAGTCTCATGTTGAGACTCTTTGATTGATTGACAGCTGACCTGGTGCCACCGGTCATGACGTAATGTGT